>JABMIG010000258.1:0-32563 GCA_013187285.1 Cyclotella cryptica | reverse complement strand
GGATGCGTGGCAACACGACAGGCAAACTTGGCAAATCTAGTAAGGGAGACAAAGGGGGCAGTCATCACTCCGACACAAACAATGCCACAAAGACTCAAAGACAAGGGTCAGTCATTAGACGCACCCCAGCCAGCGAAACTCCGTGACATTCAATCGCTGGGGAACGCATCCCAGAGCATCCGGTCAACTAGAAATCTACGTGTCTGGCCATACAGTACCTTGGTGAACAGGTCAGCAAGGTTCTTCTTGGTCGGGATATGGGCAACAAGGGCCTTGCCCATTGCAACGGCCTCACGCACTGCATGATAGCAGATCGAGTTAGACTTCTTCCTGAGTGTCGACTCAGGCTTGCTCACATTGGTGACAACAGACATGTTATCACCATACACGTATGAGGGGCCCTTTACGGGGACTCCCATCATGCGGAGCTTGTAGCGAATGCCACGCAGATTCTCAATGCGGTGTTTCATGGCGCAAAATTTGGCGCCGAACACTGAGGTCTCAACTGTCGATTGCTTCTTCGAAAGCCAATCGATCATGCCATAGTTGAGAAAGATGGCAAAGCCGGTTCTTAAGCGTCGGCTCACTTTGTCACCAGCATGGTCGCTGTCTACGAACATTCGTAGTGTCACACCCTTGCCAAGGGGTTTCGGGGCATTAGGCGGCAGGGCCTCTTCCGCGCCCAGGTAAAAGTCGGACCAGTCACACTCCACAAAATCAGACTCTCCCACATTTGGCTCCTTTGGATCAAAGATGAGCCGGGAGTTAGACCTCAACTTTAAGTAGGAGAACACGTGCAGTGCCGCCTCCAGATGTCCCTCGCGTGGCATCGCTGCAAAGGAAGACAACATGGAGACCTCGGTGCAGATGTCGATCCGCCCGAGCTCACACATCCATCTAAGGACTCCTATCAGCTGCATGTAGTAGGTAGCCACGCCGGGCTCAAGCAGCGGAGTAACATCCTCTTCGGGGGCATAATCACAGGGGAACGGGTTGTCGCCTCGCTTGGCAAGGAAAACCGTCCCTTCGAGATTGTTCTTGAGGAATGTTTCGACATTCTTAACAGCTTGTTGAACATACTTGGCGGGGGATAGTCCCCAGGCCGTAGTGCCGTCCTCAAAGGTCTTCCTCTTAAGCTTAGCGCCGAGATACATCTCAGGCGGGCCGACCGAGTCAGGCTTCAGTGGGAGAAAGCTATTAATCCTGTCCATGATGCGCTTGGGGTTATGGTGGACCACAAGCAAATCATCAACATAACAGAGGATGTAGGAATAGTATTTCCTACCCTTCCTATCTGTTTGCTCTTTGAGCCACAGGTCAGGGTCAGCTGGGCATGAAACATAGCCCATCTCGCTCATGCACCCTGCCAGATGCGCCCTGAAGGCAGCACCACTAGACTTGAGGCCATACAGTGCTCGGACTACTATGGCCTTGCGGCCTGATCGTCACCAAACTCTTTTCCAAGAGTGGTCCAGATTTTCTCGCGGCATGGCGCGGTGATGTAGGCGTTAAGAACATCAGCGGCCCATATGTCAATGTCGTTTAGCGCTGCTATCAGCAGGGCGATCCACACAGTCTCTGAGACACGACACTGGCATAAGTGAGGGTTGCTGGGGCCTTCGTCACATGTCCCCGACTACGAGCCGGGCCTTGCGGCGAAATCTTCCATTTTGGCGTCAAAGATCATATGGCACCGTATGTACTGATGATCTGCCGGTGGCGCGACACCGTCTCGAGAACGTCAAGCGCAACACGCACATTTTTCATCTCCTTTTCAATCGCATCATGCCAGAAGGTTGTACCGGTGGCACGATCGATGGCATAGGCTTCCTCAACAGTCTTGGGGAGTTCAATCCCATACTTATGAGTCCGCTTGTGGTATCGAGCGCCGCGCTTAACCAAGGAGACAATCCGGTCCCTCTTCTTAAGAACCCAACTCACCCACCAGTTAAATGCAGGCTCATCGGCAATTTGCGCAGCAAATGCGAACTCTGCAACCTGAAGAGGGTGAGACTCTTTAAGGTTGGACAACTTCTGCCAAGAAGTGCTACCGTCCTTCCACTCGCAACACAGCTCACAACCTCTGGTGGAGCGTTTGACAATCTTCTTACCATTGATGACCAAAACCTGGTCGTTCCGGGCAACCGCCACGGATGGATCCTTGCGGTAATCCACGATAGCGTCGAGCAGGACATATTGATTGCCGTCGGCATCACACTGGGCATAGACCGCCTCAGCGATGACATTAGCTGCCAACTCTTCAGTCCGCCCATCGGGGAACCGGACCTCATATATACGAGTGTCGAGCGCAGGGTTCGCATGAGCAGTACCCACTAATGACCCATCGGGATCGCTTCGGGCGGAGGACCCTGGCGAGTTCCTGGCCATTCCCAACGGGAGAAGCACCTCAGTGTTCACCAGAAAATCCCCAGACGGCTTCGGCGTCTGCGAGCTCGTCATCCAATTCGGGGAACGATGGCCCGTCGTCATCTTCCCAGGGCCCATTGTTCTCTGGACCAGGAACGAGGTTGAGAAAGTCAGGGCCGAGGTCCTTAATTCGAGTCTTCTCACCCCACCTGCCCTGGATGGACTCCAAGAACGTCTGCTGTTCTTGATGTAAGGCAGCGTTGACGCACTCCTCGGGAGTGAGGGAGCGAACCGTCGAACGGTCTTCGATCTCCCCGTTTGCCTTCATGATGCGCTGGGTCATAGCCGGACCCACATCAATGCTGGGACCCAAGTACTTGCCAAGTACAAGGGCGTCGCCAGGAAAAGCAACGCCTTGGTCACGAAACTTAACCCAATCCCAAAAACCGAATTCACAGAATGGGCTAATATCTGCTGTTTCCCCAGAGACGACTGTCTCGGGGACCCGGCCATCTAAGCGATAGATGTCATGTGCAGTGTGCGAGCGGACATAAGCCTCGTACTCAAGCGCAAAGCACCACAACCGGAGGGGGGCCCTGACCTAGTCAGTTTCCTGGCAGCTCCCGTTTTGAGTTCCCTAATCTCATGCTCGGCGGAGTTAGACCATGGAGAATAGGGCTCCGTGCTCTACAAGAGGCAAGACGCCTCCTTGCACTTCCGAGCAAACTCTCCCAATCTCATCTCCTTTGCGCCATCAACTATCATCTTTGGGGGAACACCCTCCCGCGCAAAGAGGAGACCAAGGTCCTCATGGGCTTCACCCTTGCGTGACATGGGGTAGCATCGGCTCCACCCAAAGTCGGTTGCAAAGATCTGCGCCATCGTGTAGCCTCGGGCTGATGGGACCTTCGGGCAGAACATGGTGTCACTATAGAGGTTGCACGGCATCCTCCTGTAGCGGCATCCGATCGCTTGTCCGAAAACGCCGTGACAGCGCCGGATGCAAGACCGGCGCACACCGCTGCGTGGTCTGTCGGACCGTTCTGAGCTTTGTGTAGTGGGATCCAACGATTGGCCAGAGTGACGTAGTCCACGGCCCCTGCCGTTCACCCGAGCGGACTCCACAGACTTCATAGGTCTCTGGGGTGTGGTTAGTTCGCACCAGCACCACTTGGCGGGTCGCCTCAAGGGCCATGCCAAAGTTATTGTCGTCAGTCACATCAGCAGCATCTTACTGCAGGGAAACAGGGCAAAGTTTCCAACGGGGTTCCTCTTCGCTAACCGCATCGGCCGGAAGTGTCCCCATCTCAGCTATACGGCGCAGGCCATCACTTCAAGCAGCAGATTAAATGTCCCCTGAAATCAAGGTGGCTCTTCTAGAGAAGCAAAGTCCTTGTCATAGGGATCCCATGCCGGGGTCGCGACCGTCAACTCCAAGTGAGGGATATCAACATCCTCGTACTCAGCAGAGGTAGGGAGGGCATACTCAAAATAGCTCACAACCCTCAAGTTGTAGCGGGATGGTGTATGGTGGGCATCATCGTGGTCGGCAATCAGGATAGAATGGGTTGAGGTAGTGGGGTTTGTCGTGAGGAACTTCGACCTCGTGAATCGCCACACCATTCATCCGGCATTGCATGGGACAGAGTAGGCAATGTTCAACCTCAGGCACATAGATGGCCTGGTTGATCATTAAGATCAAGTGTTCCCCTGTGTCGCGGCAAGTATACCGACAGCAGCATCCACAACCTTAGCCTTTCGAGGAGGTTGGGAGGGGTCAAAACCACTGACCATGACTACGTTGGGATGCTCATGGATTACAAGGGCATGTCGGCCCACCACACAAGTGTCAGCATGTGAGTCTAACTCAACTCTTAATACATTATTTCGCTACGGGTACTGCCGACAGCGGGATAAATTAACGGTCCTCACGCTACATACACTTCGGTGCCCGCCCAACCCAGGGCTTTGCTGACAAGCATCAAACAATAAACCAGTCTCCTTGGACTGAGTCCCACAGGAACTGTCGAGTTCCAAACCCATAGATGGCCCGAACCGTCAGCGCTCACGGCTTCGTGGGCATCTGACCGATGGGAGCCACGGAACGACTCTCGAGCTCCGCCCCTGTTCTCAGGCGAGCTGGAACCGCACGGCGGGAGCTAGCATGACGGCTCGATGACCGTGTCCGCTGTCTCGTTGGAATCGAGAGATTGACCGCGCGCCGTCAACGACTCAAGGTGGTCGGAGACGCCCATCGGGACGGCTCCAGACCCTGCGGTACTGCGGGCCTTCGCAGTTTGTTTGGCACTCTTGGCCTTGGCGGCGACAAGCACTGCGCCCTCTGCTCAGAGGTCATGGCCTTCCATAACTCTTCGGAGTAATGAAGGCCTTCAATGGTCCCCACCACTTTACCGCTCACGAGACGTAACTTGCCGGTGGTCGTAAGGGATGACTTCCCGGTCCGACGCCGCTTGTCGGAGCGCTGAGGAGCTCGTGTTGGCAATGGTACGCTTGGCAGCTGACGCATCGTGCTCCTTGGCCTCGATGGACAGAGAAAGGTGAGGGATGACATTGCCAACCAGGGTGGGGAACCGTGATCTGTCACCCTTGATAATGCCCTTAGCAATGAGTAACTCGCTATTTTTGCAATCCTTGGGGATAGTCTTGAGAAAAGCACTTATTTGGTCCTCGTTACGCGCGTGGCCAGCCCCTCGGCGGCCCACTCATCAATCACCTGGATCTGCGCGTGAAATTTGGAACAGTGCTTATCCCAATTCCAACTTGACTCCCCATCATACCGCATCTTCTGGATAACATCTCGCGCGGTCACACTCGAGGCGGGCAGTGTTAATGCCGACAAACTGGCCCTTGCAAGCAAAATACTGCCGCCGCTGGCAATGTCTTGCCTCTCTGGATCTCTCCAGGAGAGTCAGGCCACACGAGCCAATTGAGTACAATGGCATCGTCCGCGGAAGACGCCGCCGGGCGCATGGAACGGTTTCCGCCCTCCCAGTCTGCCCTCACCTTATCGTCCGTTGTCCAACCGGGGAGACGAAGGTGCATCTCGTCGTTACGAGGGACAATACTTGTGAAGTACCGGCATATATAGTCGGTCTCCTCAAAGCGAAAGAAGTCAGGCTTCTTCCCTTCGCTCTGTGCACGCACGGTCTCTAGAGAAGCTCGCCCATTGAAGAGCAAGGATTACTCTCATTTATCTCAAACAACCCAACACTCACTGTTGTCTCCTACACAGGTTCTACCCCAACTCTCTATATTCATTCACATCAAACAAATCAGGTAAGGCTATGATAAAATCTGTTTTTATACAGTTCCTGTCAACTCCACCTGATGCACCATTTCTCAATTAAATTGATAACAAAACACATTCAATGACTGAGGACATTTTTCATTTACACATGTGACACTGAATTGCTAAGATCCACCTCCTGCACAACATCAACATAGAAAACAAATGAGAGGGAGTTTGAGTCTGAGAGGCATAGTGTCTGATTCAATTGCTTGATCTGAGTTAAACTGAGATCGTGGTCTTGTCACTGTAGTACCAGTATCCTTCGCGGGTGTGGACTCTTTGGACGAAACGAGATTCTGATTTTTGCTGAGCAGTCCTTTGCATATCAAGACTTATTGTTGCTCGGCTCCTCCTCCTACCCTCAATACTCTTCCATCCACCACCACCCAAAACACATCCATCTTTTTCCTCTGCCCATCAACGGAGCGAAATGTGAGAGGAGAACACATTGTCCAATTCGATTGATTGCTCTGAGTTAAACTGGGATCGTTGTCTTGTCACTATAGTACCAGTATCATTTGCGGGCGTGGACTCTTTGGATGAAACGAGATTCTGTTTTTCACTGGGCAGCCCTTTGCATTTTGAGACTCGTTGTTGCTCAGCTCCTCCTCCTATCCTCAATTCTTGTCTGTCCACCATTGTCACAATCACATCCACTGTGTTCTCTGCTGGCTCAAAAAGAGCGTGAGGGTGGCCATGTCTGATTTGATTGCTTGCTCTGAGTTAAACTGGGATCGTGGTCTTGTCACTGTAGTACCAGTATCCTATGGTGTGGACTCTTTGGACAAAGGAGATTCTGTTTTTCTGGGCAGTCCTTCGATATCAAGACTTATTGTTGCTCGGCCTCTTCTTACCCTCAATTCTCCTTCATGAACATTTTTCATTTACACATGTGACACTGAATTGCTAAGATTCACCTCCTGCCAACACATCAACATAGAAAAACAAATGAGAGGGAGTTTGAGTCTGAGAGGCATAGTGTCTGATTCGATTGATTGCCCTGAGTTAAACTGGGATCGTGGTCTTGTCACTGTAGTACCAGTATCCTTCGCGTGTGGACTCTTTGGAAAACGAGATTCTGTTTTTGCTGAGCAGTCCTTTGCATATCAAGACTTATTGTTGCTCAGCTCCTCCTCCTACCCTCAATACTCTTCCATCCACCACCACCCAAAACACATCCATCTTTTTCCTCTGCCCATCAACGGGAGTGGAAACGTGAGAGGATCCACACATTGTCCAACTCGATTGATTGACTCTGAGATTCCGTCACCAACTTTCACTGTACATGACCAATCACGCCAAAGAAAGTGGGAGATGTTGAATTGACCCTGGAGAAGCCATTCTATCGAACACCAACATTACGAGACATGCCGATGAAACAGGGAAACCTTGCTTCAACATGTACGTAAGGAATCTTTGCCAGGGGTCAAAGATCTACGGTGGGGCTGTTGAGATCTCATGTCTCTCCCAAATGCTGAATACCTCGATAATTGTCTTTCAAGAAGGTGCAAAGAGAGGGCAAGGTTTATTGCCAGCGAATAATTCGTACTCACCGCGATAAGAAATGCAGAGAATGAAATTGGAATGCTCTTTCAAACCTCTCCTGCACACTATGATGTGTTGGGAAAACTACTTCCCACTTGAAATGGTCAACTAACTTATACAGCCAAGTTCTTATCTAGGAGCGTTGACAGTTCGCCATTTATCTAAAATGGTCGCCCCAAACTGAGCCACTCGTTAGCGGTCCTTTCTAAAAGAAGAGTGGTCATAATTTATAAATCGCATTGTCACCACCTCACTATCTTTCGTTATCTGAGCGCAATCTCTGTCCTTGCTAACCTTGTTTCGAAGCGTTTCCTGAGTAGGTCTTGGTATGTTTCCCCATCATTAGGCTGACAACTCTCTCAGGCCTCTTAACGCAAACTGTGTCGTCGCATAACTGCTGGCAGACAGACATATCCATCCTACTGATCAATAGCCCATGATGCCCATTGCCCCACCCCAGAGGACTGTGTCTACATCATGAAGAACACATTGACATTTTAAAGGCATACAGTAGGATGTCCCTTATCGATTTTTCTCGGGAGAAGGCATAGAGGACCCTGGAAGCTATTCTTCAACTTAAGTATGACAAGGATGACGTTAGTGGTTGTAACGTAATGAAATCGGTGATAAACAAGAAACTCTCGATTACCCACCCAGACATTACAAATGTACCCAGCATTGTTTCAGCAACTCTTTTGGCGATTACTTTCGTCCTTCTGTCATCTTGCAAAGACAGATGACAAGCCTTCGAACTGTGACAGAGCGTCCGCGATACAGGTGATGTCAGTCCTGGCGAATACCATTGGTGTTGTTGCATGAATTTTTACTGCTATAGCAAATGCCAGACGAGACCCTTCTGTGAACCAAGCAGGCCAATGTGTCTTTGTGAACAGTTACTATCTCAATCTCTCCCGATCGTAGGAGGCGATCCCCATTGAAGTCAGCGAAGAAGAATACTATGGCGATGATGTCCGGTTGGGGGAATTCTGGCATTGTCAACCTTTCTAACTCCCACCCCGCTGCTATTTTAGCTTTTCAAAACAGTATTACACGATCCAGTTCACTACATGCATGGAGTAAGTGTTGAATCCATGGCTGTCATGGAGGGTTTTTCCGAGTCATACCGAATACCTTCAATATTACTGAAATGCAAACAGAAGCCAAGTGGGATGTTTTCCTGGAATTGAGATGAGGAGGGCGACTCACTATGGAAGAAGGTAGCGCAAATATACACACCAGAAAGACTCTTACAAATCATAGATATCCAAACACCATTTCAGTACTGGTTTCACCAAAACCAGGAACCAGGCATCAACCAGTGGCTATTTTGGATTGTTTCCAACTATGAGGATGAAGTCAGGGGAAAGAATGCTGAAAAGTACACACAATGTAAGTGAATGATCTCTATAAGAGTTTGTCACCGAAAAGAAAAGAGGCAAATTTTCATTGAATGTAGTGACACAGAGTATTTTTAGAAGGGACCAATTAAAACCTCGTTGAATCAAAAAAAGAAGGAAAGCATTGCGTATATACCCCACACATCTAGTGACTATGCCTAACAGTTGAAACATTACAAAGGTTGATGTCATAAATTCCAATATCAATCGTTGTTGGTCAGTCAAATAAGCGTTTAGCATCACCAACAGCTCTCTCATAAATTTTATTTCAACCTCCAACAAAGTGCAATTATTTGCACAAAACTCAATCTTTGTGAAAACAACAAACTATATCCCCCTGCCGGTGATTACAGGAATTGTCATATGGAAGGAAAGAGAAAGGCGTCAGCAAAACAAGGACGAGGGCACACAGGAGGCGGTGTCTCACGCTGCCTTATCAAGTGATGTTGGCAACCTGTCTGGAAGTGATGAATTCTCTGCCATAGTTGGTGATTTCGCGTGATGCTTTAGCTGATGTGTTTGGCCAAGATCTTATCGCATCAAATCGCAATGCCATTAATCGCATTATGCTGGATAGTCTTATTCCTGGTGGTGGCACCTTATAGAAAATAGCTGTTTTGGAAAAAAGGGCCGTTTGTTAGTAAAATTGCTTCGTAGCCTTCTTTTACCAGGCAGCCCTTTTTACCAGCGGATACTTTTATATATCGCGTTAAGGTATAACATACTGTGTTGAATGTTCTATTACCTTTTCACGGCATTGAGATTTATGTCATGGTTAAAAGGGCACATCATAGAATCACGCGTGTAAGCGGGCTAGCATCATATTCGTCGCCTATTAAAATAAATTCAACCATGGGCATTTTAATCTCTGATTTCGGACAAAATGGGGCGCATCGCCGAGTTACGAGTTTGACAATCGAGGCGTAGTAGGGTATGGAAGGAATTCACTTGAGTGCTTTCCCCTCGCCCTCCCCGTGTCGAATCTTGTCCCTCGCGCGACATCCTCATGCGCGCTGCCGTTGCTGCCGCCAATTATTCCTCTCCTTGCCGTGGTAATTGCGATGTTTTGACCTCCGTCGCCACTCCCATTGCGTTCGCCCCATTTCGGCAATATTTTTGCGGGGAATCAATAAACCACTGCATCTTCCTGCCCGTCGGCGGCGGCGGCGGCGTTGTTTATGTTCCCCTCGTCGGTGGTTCCTACTACGACAAAAGCGGCGGCTCGCGCCGTTTATAAGATGCGGTGACCAAGCGCTGTTGGCGCGCCGTCTGTAATCAGGCGCCAATGTTTTTCAACCATGGAGTGCATGGGCTTGCTTCTCTGCCGGAAGCGCTGCTCTTGATTGCGAACTCCTGGGCTATCATCAACAGAAACTGTTGATGATTCATTTATCAAGAGGACAATGTTCGGCCTTTGAATGGGTAATCCATTCAGTCATCAAGCCGTTTGTGTCGTTGATGGCCTCGATGACATCTCAGTTGACAAACGGAGCGAGGGCACAGAATTCTCCATTGGCCATATTTGTTTTGCTGCAATGATGTGAAACCTCCCAATTTTCAATTGATTCTACAATCAACCTATGGAATAGCAATTAAAATGGTCAGTCGCGAGCGTGCTCTGGGTGGTGTTTCTCCTGTTTCTTCTCACCTTCCTCTTGGTGATTTGCAAGTTGCCTTGCTCAAAAATCCTCATTGCATCGCCCGTACAAAGGAAACCAAGAAGAGGAAGAGGTACACCACTGAGGACTTGCCCTCCTACATAGAAGGTCGGCAACTCAACAATTAACCAGAGTTATAATGAGGAGTTTGAATGGGAAGTGATGGCAGTTTGGTAGAGATGGTGGCTTGGTATCCGATTTGCTTTTCTTGCGCCAGGTTCCTCGATGGTTTCAACAGTTGAAAATGAATTAGAAACAATCCAAATAAGTGGCGACAAGAGATGGCTGTGGCTAAGGAAAGAACTATCCATATAATTGGATTATAATATTTTTTATTATATTTTGTCATTAGTCAACTGGCCATATCTTGAATGTAGTCATTGTTGCTTGCTGAAAAGGATTAATAGGATGTTGGTTAAATGGTGTTCTATAGATTTGTTGTTGATATGGATGGATGTTAGTGTGGTTGGTTCTTGGTTGGTTGGGATATGGGATTAATGTTAGTTTTTCATAGCAATGTGTTCTACCCACTGTTGATGACCGTTTGTTTTCAACATGTAGTATATCAGGTTAGTGTTAGGATTGTCACATCTACCCACTATGAAGTGGTAGATTTTAACGAGTTGCATCACTGTACACTTTCGCTATTGACATCCATTGGTTCAATACATTGTTTTGCATACACTGTATTCCATATACGCAGCTATTTTAGTTTGTTAGTATGTTAGTTAGTTTGTTAGTGTGTTAGTTTGTTTTGTTGTTCATTAGTTATTGAGTTTGCTAGATTCTTAGTTTGTTAGTTTGAGATTATGTTATTTTGATAGTTTGATGGTTAGTTAGTTAGTTAGTTAGTTAGTTAGTTAGTTAGTTAGTTAGTTAAGTTTGTTTGTAAGTTTGCAAGTTTGTGAGTTCGTAAGTTTGTTAGTTTGTTAGCTTGTTGGTAAGAATGTTTGTTAGTTTATTAGTAAGTTACTATGATAGTTACTTTGTTAGTTAGTTGGTTGGTTAGTTAGTTTTTAGGGGTTGGTCTGTTGGAATGGCGGTTAAAGTGTAAATTCAGAAGTGAATGAAATATTTGTACGGAAATACTATTGTCTTGGTTTGTCCAAATGCATGGTACAAATTGATGTTTAGCGTAAATCCACTTCATGATTGAAAGTGACTTGGATGTGTTTAGGCTTGTCAAAATGGATGTGCAGCCACATGGAATGGACATCTTATTTTATTCATGATAAAATTTACCTTATTCCAGGTGGCCCATTTTTACACTTCATGTTTTATGCAAAGGATTGGATAGAAATGGGAAGAGATGTATGTTGAGGTGTGAGATTTGCTTTTGCACCATTTTCCTCATTTGGTTCCTGTATTTGTGAACCATTTTGTTCAAGAAGGAATTGATGATAGTTTGTTAGCTTCTAAATTTAGTTATATTCTTAGTTTGTAAGTTTTTGTTAGTTTGAGTTATGTTAGTTTGACAGTTTGTTGGTTTGTTAGTTAGTTGCTTTGTTAGTAAGTTTGTTTGTGAACTTGCAAGTTTGTGAGTTCGTAAGTTTGTTAGTTTGTTAGTGTTTGCTTGTTAGTAGAATGTTTGTTAGTTTATTAGTTAGTTACTTTGTTACTTAATTTGTTAGTTAGTTTGTTTGTCAGTTAGTTGTATGGCAGTATGTCAGTCTGTCAGTTTGTCAGTTAGTCAGTTTGTCAGTTAGTTTTGTTAGTTTATTGTTTTGTTAGTTTGTTCATTAATTTGTTAGTTTGTTAGATTCTGTTGGATTCTTAGTTTGTTAGATTGTTAGTTTGTTGGGTTCATAGTTTGTTAATTGAATATACTGCCACAGAGGACTTGATCAGTGTTGGTGGTACATATTCAATATACAATTTGGTTAAAGCATTGGGCAGGATAAGACCTAAAGCGTCAGAGTTTTGCCATAGCAGCTCTCTACATATTTCATTCCAATAGGTACATCCAATTTGATGACCTGTAGTAAGTGGCCGTTTCTGGAAAATAGGCGTAGCTAGTACTTTATCAGGTCGCTTTACACCTGCCTTTACACCTTAAATGTTAATGATTCTACGTGTTGGTAGTCATCAGTTTGGTGACACCTTAGCATTCCAATGTTTAATAGTTTTGTATTCCATACTCCACTGTCAACCATTTCATTCAATATGGTGTTGCATATTGTTGTATTCAAATACGACATTGTTGCATCCATCCAACTAGGACAGTGGTAGTTATTTTAGTTTTTCATAGCATTGTATTCCTTACACCATTGACGACCATTGTATTCAAGATGCTGTGGTACATCATTGTATTGTACACACTATTGTGGCACATATCCAATATAGGCCATTAGGTTTAATACAGTTATGCATATCACTGTAATCCAGATGTTATTTACAACCATTGTGCCAATACAGTGTTGCATACCATTGGATTCCATACACAATGGTTCGGAATCATCCCAATAGGGCCATGGCTTAAAGTAATATGCTATATATCATCATATCCCATAAGCTATTGCTAACCATTTGCATTCAAAACATTGACGAAGACAACCGTACTCCATGACCAATTGTTAAAAATCATGTCAATAAGTGCATTGCATAAAGTTCTGTGTTGCAAACAGTTGTATTTCTAATCATCTTGTTCACCATTGAGTTTAATGCACTATTTCATACAATTGTATGCAATAGGCAATTGTTTAGTATCTGGCATTTAGTACTGTCTTGCATATCATTGTAATCCATATGTTATTATTCAATGTTATCATTAACCACAGCATTAATTGATGTGATAAGCATCATTTAATTCCAACATGCTTTTATAAACAATCATATTCAATCAGGGGATGCATATCATTGTATTCCGTATAATGGTGTTGTTCAATAGATAATCAAAATGAAATAAAACAATAAAAATGCAAATGATCAGGTATGGTGACGAATGATGGTTCAATAATTATGATTAGTTCTCATATGAGTTAAGTTTAACTTCATTATCCGCAGTGAAGGTGAAGTATTGGTCTGATTAGCATGTTTAGTTTATAACGTCGGTTTCTATGTTAAACACTACTGTATACTTGCTTGTTTCAACTTAAGCTGGTTCTGATTGGGTACGGTGAGTAAAGGGTTCCGTATCCGCAGTAAAGGCAAAGTATTGGAGTATTTAGATTTTTGGATTAAAATCTTGTTCTCTACGTTACACACCACTGTCTACATGTTTGCGTTAAATGAAACTTGTTCTGTTGTGATTCAGTGGGTAATGATGGTTCAGGTTAGTTCAGTAAAAATCATGCATCTGCATATGAGTTAAGTTAATTACAGTATCCACAAAGAAGGTGAAGTATTGGTCTGATTAGCATTTTCATGAGGTAATTGTTAACGCATATGTGTGTTGTGATAATATGATTATGTTGGAGTTTGGTGAGCAATGATGGTTCAGTAATTATGATTCATTCCCATATGAGTTCAGTTCAACTTCATTATACGCAGTGAAGGAGAAGAATTGGTCTGATTTGAATTTGCATTAAAGAACACTTTTAAGGAAATCAAGCAAGTAGACAGTAGTTTTTAATATACAGATCAGGAATTTAAAGCAAAAAGAGCAGTCAGGCCAATACTTCATACTTACCGCAGATATTGAAGTTCAACATAAGTCGCATGTGCACACATCTCAAGCACGCTTCCATCAAGCATTAGAAAGTCATAGCCAGACCGCTTATAACAAACACAAAAAAGTAGACAGTAATATTTAACATACAGAACCGGAATTTAAAGCAAAAAGTGCAGTCAGACCAAAACATCATACTTTCCACGGATACCGAAATTCAACATAAGTCACCGGCGAACACATCTAAAGTACGCTTCCATCAAGCATTACAGAACCATAACAAGACCGCTTTTAACAAAAACAAGAAAGTAGACAATAGTATTTATTACATGACAGGAATTTAAAGCGAAAAGTGCAGTCAGACCACTACTTCATACTAACCACCGATACTGAAGTTGAACAGAAGTAACATGCATGCGCATCTCAAGCACGCTTCCATCAAGCATTACATAACCATAACAAGACCTCTTTTAACAAAAGCAAGCAAGTAGACAGTAGTATTTAACATACAAAACAGGAATTTTAAGCGAAAACTGAAGTGAGACCAATACTTCATAATTCATGGAGACATCAAAGTTTAACATAAGTAACATGCGCGGGCATCTCAAGTAAGCTTCCATTAAGCATAACAGAGCCAGTACAAGACCCCTTTTAACAAAGGAAAGCAAGTAGACAGTAGTATTAAACATACTAAACAGGAACTTAAAGCAAAGTGTGCAGTCAGACCACTACTTCATACTTACCGTGGATACCGAAGTTCCACATAAGTAACATGGGGGCGGATCTAAAGTAAGCTTTCATTAAGCATTACAAAACCATAACAAGACCGCTTTTAACAAAAGCAAGCAAGTAGACAGTAGTATTTAACATACAAAACAGGAATTTAAAACAAAAAGTGCAGTCAGACCAATACTTCATACTAACCACCGATACCGAAGTTCCACATAAGTAACATGCGCGCGCATCTCAAGCACGCTTCAATCAACCATTAAATAATGATTATAAGACTGCTTTTAACAAAGGAAAGCAAGTAGACAGTAATATTTAACTTACCAAACAGGAATGTAAAGCGAAAAGTACAGTCAGACCACTACTTCATACTTACCGCGCATCCCGAAGTTCAACATAAGTAACATGAGCGCGGATCTAATGTAAGGTTCCATCAAGCATTACAGAACCATAACAACACCGCTTTTAACAAAAGCAAGCAAGTAGACAGTAGTATTAAACATACCAAACAGGAACTTAAAGCAAAAAGTGCAGTCAGACCACTACTTCATACTTACCGCGGATACCGAAGTTTAACATAAGTAACATGCGTGCGCATCTGATGCACGCTTCCATCAAGCATTACATAACCATAACAAGACCACTTTTAACAAAATCAAGCAAGTAGACAGTAGTATTTAACATAAAGAACAAGAATTTAAAGCGAAAAGTGCAGTCAGACCACTACTTCATACTTACCGCGGATTCCGAAGTTCAACATAAGTAATATGCGCAGGCGTCTCAAGTTAGCTTCCATCAAGCATTACAGAACCATTACAAGACCGCTTTTAACAAAGGAAAGCAAGTAGACAGTAGTATTTAACATACCAAAATGGAATTTAAAGCGAAAAGTGCAGTCAGACCGATACTTCATACTTACCGCGGATACCAAAGTTCAACATAAGTAACATGCGAGTGGTTCTCAAGCACACTTCCATCAAGCATTACAGAACCATAACAAGACCACTTTTAACAAAAGTAAGCAAGAAGACAGTAGTATTTAACATACCAAACAGGAATTTAAGCAAAAAGTGCAGTCAGACCAATAGTTCATACTAACCACCGATACCGAAGTTCCACATAAGTAACATGCGCGCGCATCTCAAGCACGCTTCAATCAACCATTAAATAATGATTATAAGACTGCTTTTAACAAAGGAAAGCAAGTAGACAGTAATATTTAACTTACCAAACAGGAATGTAAAGCGAAAAGTACAGTCAGACCACTACTTCATACTTACCGCGCATCCCGAAGTTCAACATAAGTAATATGCGCAGGCATCTCAAGTTAGCTTACATCAAGCATTACAGAACCATTACAAGACCGCTTTTAACAAAGGAAAGCAAGTAGACAGTAGTATTTAACATACCAAAACGGAATTTAAAGCGAAAAGTGCAGTCAGACCAATACTTCATACTTACCGCGGATACCAAAGTTCAACATAAGTAACATGCGCGTGGTTCTCAAGCACACTTCCATCAAGCATTACAGAACCATAGCCACACCACTTTTAACAAAAGCAAGCAAGTTGACAGTAGCATTTAACATACAGAACATGACTTTAAAGCGAAAAAGTGCAGTCAGACCAATACTTCATACTAACAGCGGATACCGAAGTTCAACATAAGTAACATGCGCGCGCATGTCAAGCAGACTTCCATCAAGCATTAAATAATCATTATAAGACTGCTTTTAACAAAAGCAAGCAAGTAGACAGTAATATTTAACATACCAAACAGGAATTTAAAGCGAAAAGTACAGTCAGACCAATACTTCATACTTACCGCGGATCCCGAAGTTCAACATAAGTAACATGCGCGCGATCTAATGTAAGGTTCCATCAAGCATTACAGAACCATAACAACACCGCTTATAACAAAAGCAAGTAAGAAGACAGTAGTATTAAACATACCAAACAGGAATTTAAAGCAAAAAGTGCAGTCAGACCAATACTTCATACTTACCGCGGATACCGAAGTTCAACATAAGTCACATGCGCGCGCATCTAAAGCACGCTTCCATCAAGCATTACATAACCATAACAAGACCACTTTTAACAAAATCAAGCAAGTAGACAGTAGTATTAAATATACAGAACAAAAATTTAAAGCGAAAAGTGCAGTCAGACCAATACTTCATACTTACTGCAGATACCGAAATTTCAACATAAGTCACATGCGCAGGCATCTCAAGTACGCTTCCATCAAGCATTACGGAACCATTGTAGACCGCTTTGAACAAAAGCAACCAAGTAAACAGTAGTATTTAACATACAGAACAGAAATTTAAAGCGTAAAGTGCAGTCAGATCAATACTTCATACTTACCGCAGATACCAAAGTTCAACATAAGTCACATGCGCGCACATCTCAAGCACTATTCCATCAAGCATTACATAACCATAAAAAGACCACTTTTAACAAAAACGAGCAAGTAGACAGTATTATTTACCATAAAGAACTGTAATTTGAAGCGAAAAGTGCATTCAAACCAATACTTCATACTAACTGCAGATACTGAAGTTCAACATAAGTCACATGCGCCCGCATCTATAGTACGCTTCCATCAAGAATTACCGACCATAATAGACCGCTTTTAACAAAGACAAGCAAGTAAACAGTAGTATTTAACATACAGAAAAGGGATTTAAAGCGAAAAAAGCAGTTAGACCAATACTTCATGCTTACAGAAGATACCGAATTTCAACATAAGTCACATGCTCGCGCATCTAAAGCACCAGGTTAGGGTTAGAAGGGTACCCCCAGAATTTTTTTTTGTTTTTATGCCCGGTACAAAATTTACATACAGCCTGCATACTAATTCCTATGTCGAATCAAAAATTTTCATTATTTTGCAGAGCTTGTTTGATGTATTCCTGATATTTTTTGAACCCATTTGTCTCATAATTTTTATGTCTCTACAAGAAGTAGGGGTAACCCTAACGCACATCTCACGTTGTCCCCCCTCGTTTGACCACAGAAAATATTCACGATATTTCTGAAGTTTTCCATTTTTCAAGTCGTCTCACCTCAACTAATTTCGCCGATGCCACCCATCGTCCGTTTTTCAGTCGAGTCAAAAAAATGGACGATGGCTGGGTAGGTGACGCCCTAACCTTTTACGTTGTGTTGGTGTAATATGTGTACTAGTCAATTTGTCAAAAATAAATTATGCCCATCGTCCATTTTTTACAGTGGTCAAAAAAAGGACGATGGCAGGTAAGGTGAAGTATCCCACTTCTCGAGTCGTCCCACCTCAAGTAATTTCGCTGATGCCACCCATCGTCCGCTTTTCAGTCGCGTCAAAAAATGGACGATTGCTGGGTAGGTGACGCCCTTACCTTTTACGTTGTGTTGGTGTAATATGTGTACCAGTCAAGTGTCAAAAAATCAATTATGCCCGTCGTCCATTTTTTTACAGTGGTCAAAAAAAGGACGATGGCAGGTAAGGCGAAGTATCCCACTTCTCGAGTCGTCCCACCTCAAGTAATTTTGCCGATGCCACCCATCGTCCGTTTTTCAGTCGCGTCAAAAAAATGGACGATGGCTGGGTAGGTAACGCCGTTACCTTTTACGTGGTGTTGGAGTATGTGTACCAGTCAAGTGTCTAAAAATCAATTATGCCCGTCGTGCATAATTTTACAGCGGTCAAAAAAAGGACGATGAGAGGTAAGGCGAAGTAACCCACTTCTCGAGTCGTCCCACCTCAAGTCATTTCGCTGATGCCACCCATGTTGGGGGTAGTGTACTGTGAGTCAAGTGTCAACAAATCAGGTTAGGGTTAGGGTTCTCGAGTCGTCCCACCTCAAGTAATTTCGCCGATGCCACCCATCGTCCGTTTTTCAGTCGCGTCAAAAAAATGGACGATGGCTAGGTAGGTAACGCCCTTACCTTTTACATGGTGTCGGAGTATGTGTACCAGTCAAGTGTCTAAAAATCAATTATGCCCGTCGTGCATTTTTTTACAGTGGCCAAAAAAAGGACGATGAGAGGTAAGGTGAAGTATCCCACTTCTCGAGTCGTCCCACCTCTAGTAATTTTGCCGATGCCACCCATCGTCCGTTTTTCAGTCGTGTTGGAGTAGTATGTGTCCCAGTCGAGGTTAGTTTACTAGTCTAGTGTCGAAATCAATTATGTCCATCGTTAATTTTTTACTGGGGTCAAAAAACGGACGATGTCAGGTAAGGCGAAGTATCCCACTTCTCGAGTCGTCCCACCTCAAGTCATTTCGCTGATGCCACCCATGTTGGGGGTAGTGTACTGTGAGTCAAGTGTCAACAAATCAGGTTAGGGTTAGGGTTCTCGAGTCGTCCCACCTCAAGTAATTTCGCCGATGCCACCCATCGTCCGTTTTTCAGTCGCGTGAAAAAAATGGACGATGGCTGGGTAGGTAACGCCCTTACCTTTTACGTGGTGTCGGAGTATGTGTACCAGTCAAGTGTCAAAAAATCAATTATGCCCGTCGTGCATTTTTTTACAGTGGCCAAAAAAGGACAATGGCAGGTAAGGCGAAGTATCCCACTTCTCGAGTCGTCCCACCTCTAGTAATTTCGCCGATGCCACCCATCGTCCGTTTTTCAGTCGTGTTGGAGTAATATGTGTACCAGTCAAGGTTAGTTTACTAGTCTAGTGTCGAAATCAATTATGCCCATCGTTAATTTTTTACTGGGGTCAAACATAGGACGATGGCAGGTTACTCGAAGTAACCCACTTCTCGAGTCGTCCCACCTCAAGTCATTTCGCCGATGCCACCCATGTTGGGGGGTAGTGTACTATGAGTCAAGTGTCAACATATCAATTATGCCCATCGTCCATTTTTTACAGGAGTAAAAAAAACGGACGACGGCAAGTTAGGAGAAACGTCCCTTTTCTCGTGTCGTCCCACCTAGTCGTTTTCGGCTTCAGCAGAGTCATTGTCGGAGTCTGTGTCCTCATCCACATCTGCCAAGTCATCTTGCATAATTGCTTCTCCCAGAGGATATGGTGCCCGATTCGGGGGGTTTCTTCCTCTCTCAGGATTGTGCGATGTTCCGTCCGATAATCGTCTCCTCACCCTGTCGGAAATTATCCCTTCTAGGTCGTCCATCCCATTGAGCAACCGAGTTTCCAATTCATCCACCAGACGTTCAAGCATATCATCCACGATGCCTGGTAGTCTTTCCAACAGTATGTCCAGTAATCTCTCTACAATCAAATCCTGCAATCTGTTCTCGATTTGTGCAAGCATTCTTTCTGCTAAACTGTTCACCAGTCTATGCTGTCTGTCATTGGGGGTCTTTTCGTTATTCATCACTGCAGAATCGTGATGATAAAGTCCTAATTGCCAGAACTAGGACGAAATGACGAGCATCGGAACATATAGAAACCTTTTGATTTTATCCACCTGAACGATTTATGAGAAGACACAAAACTTGATGGTTTCTAGTACAACACCAAGCATGTGCAGAACAGTCTTCGTCCCTTGTTAAGATGAAAATTTCAGATATATTGTTCCGGTGATGTGAGTTTATGATAAGGGGTCATCCTTTGTTTTAAGATGTCAGAAAATATGTGTTAGGGTTAGGGTTAGGTGCCCGGTACAAAATTTACATACAGACTGCATACAAATTCCTATGTCGAATCAAAATTTTTCATTATTTTGCAGAGCTTGTTTGATGTTTTCCTTTTTTTTGAACCCCTAATTTGTTTCATAATTTTTATTTCTCGCACATCTCATGTTGTCCCCTGGTTCTGACAAATGAAATTTTGACGATATTTCTGCCCGTCTTCATCAATTTCGCCCATCGTCCCATTTTTTGAGGGGTCAAAAATAGGACCTTTTACATTTGTGTTGGAGTATGTGTACCAGTCAAGTGTCAAAAAATCAATTATGCCCATCGTCCATTTTTTTACAGTGGTCAAAAAAAGGACGATGTCAGGTAAGGCGAAGTATCCCACTTCTCGAGTCGTCCCACCTCAAGTAATTTTGCCCGATTCCACCCATCGTCCGTTTTTCAGTCGCGTCAAAAAAATGGACGATGGCTGGGTAGGTGACGCCCTTTCCTTTTACGTTGTGTTGGAGTATGTGTACCAGTCAAGTGTCAAAAAATCAATTATGCCCATCGTCCATTATTTTACAGTGGTCAAAAAAAGGACGATGTCAGGTAAGGCAAAGTATCCCACTTCTCGAGTCGTCCCCACCTCAAGTAATTTTGCCGATGCCACCCATCGTCCGCTTTTCAGTCGCGTCAAAAAATGGACGATGGCTGGGTAGGTGACGCCCTTTCCTGTTACGTTGTGTTGGAGTATGTGTACCAGTCAAGTGTCAAAAATCAATTATGCCCATCGCCCATTATTTTACAGTGGTCAAAAAGGGACGATGTCAGGTAAGGCGGTATCCCACTTCTCGAGTCGTCCCACCTCAAGTAATTTTGCCCGATTCCACCCATCGTCCGCTTTTCAGTCGCGTCAAAAAATGGACGATGGCTGGGTAGGTGACGCCCTTTCCTTTTACGCTGTGTTGGAGTATGTGTACCAGTCAAGTGTCAAAAATCAATTATGCCCATCGCCCATTATTTTACAGTGGTCAAAAAAAGGACGATGTCAGGTAAGGCGAAGTATCCCACTTCTCGAGTCGTCCCACCTCAAGTAATTTCGCCGATGCCACCCATCGTCCGTTTTTCAGTCGCGTCAAAAAATGGACGATGGCTGGGTAAGTAACGCCCTTACCTTTAACGTTGTGTTGGCATTCAAGTGTCAAAACATCAATTATGCCCATCGTCCATTTTTTTACAGTGGTCAAAAAAAGGACGATGTCAGGTAAGGCGAAGTATCCCACTTCTCGAGTCGTCCCACCTCAAGTAACTTTTCCCGATGCCCAATATAATTGTTTTCAATGTGCTCATAAATTTTTTTCCTTGCCATCCAAATAAATCTCTGTCTGTCACCATTCCTTCTGTTACATAATCCGACATTATCATGTCATCCCAACTTAATGACAAGCACAAGCAACGCTTTCACACTCAAATCGGAGAGGCCCTTCAGGATGGTTGGATCACCTCGCAACAGGCTGACAATTTGAAGTCCAAGATTGATAGTGGTCTTTATTGGGACAGTGTAGTCTGCTCTCTCTTGACAATGCATCTCTCTAATGAGCGGGATCAAAAGACGATACAGAATTCCTAAAGAATGTTATCATGAGGGATTTGAAATCAGAATACAGAAGCAAGAAGCGGCCAGTTCGAAACATCAAGAATATTTGGAGGAAGTTATGGATGAGGGTAAGGGTGAGGGTAAGGGATAGGGAGACACCTGATTGGCAGGATCACGAAGAAAGTGATGACAGTTTTGCAGAGTACAGCGATTGGGAAGGGTGATTTGGAAGGGTGATTGGGAAGGGTGAAGGGTGAGGGTAAGGGATAGGGAGACACCTGATTGGCAGGATCACGAAGCAAGTGATGACAGTTTTGCAGAGTACAGCGATTGGGAAGGGTGATTTGGAAGGGTGATTGGGAAGGGTGATTGGGAAGGACGTTCAGAGGCAAAACTTGAAAGGAAAAGAAAACAGGGTGGGCCCCTAAACAAATTATTATGTCCTCTACAAAATGTCAATTACTTAGATCACTGCAATGCAATCGCGAACAGCATGTCATTAATGTGCGGTGATGTGATTCGCCGGGGGAAGTGATGAAATATTATATGCATGTAATATGCGTGGGAGAATGTGTTGATGTGTGAAGACAAAGGCGTGGCGGGACAAAAATTACTTGACGGAATGACTCCATTGCCCCATTGGTCAATTGGATCGGAATGGTTGATACGACAGCCCCACAAAGGCAAGAGAGGGGGCAATACGAAAATTTTGAAAATTCTGTCACGGATTCCGATTGGCCTATTGGAATCGGACCCGAGAAAGTCCCAGCCTTACAATCACAGGACGTGGGAACAAGTCATCTTCCATAATTGCTTCTCCGAGGGATGGTGCCCGACAACTTGCACATCTCAAATTCTTTTTAGTGTCATAAATTTTTGAAAGCAATTCTGTGCCTCCAGACAATTACAACTGCGTAACATCTGAAATCGACAGCATGATGCAACACACCTTTTCTCTAAATGATGAATTGCCAGCTACCCCCACGGGACGATTGTGTCTACATTATGAGAAGACATATTGAGATAATCAACTCTTATCAGAGGTTGTCCTATGATGATTTTTTTCTGGGGAGGGGATCAATGATCAACCGAATCCCTACTCCAACTTCAGTACGCCAAGAACGATCGCACTGGCATGAATGTGATGGAATCGAGGAAAGATAGGAAACTCGCAATTACCCATCCGGACATGACAAACTTTCCCAGCATTGTTACATCACGTGTCTTCGAAGAAATCGCTCATCCTCCGGTCATCTTACAAAGGCAGCTTACACATCGACACAGCATAGTGACTCAGCCCCATCACACTGAACATGTTGCATCGAACGAATACGATTCCGTTCTGAAGGAATTCTTTTCAACCATAGTACGCGCGCGAGGCGAAATCTTCTTGTTCACGAAGGAACGAATTATGTCATGGTAAATAATCGATATCTGAGTCTATCTCAAACACGCAAGAGAGGGATTCCCATCGGTTAGCGAAGAGGAATACTACGGAGACAGAACTGGCGTGGGGAATTCTGGACTCATCAGCTTAGCTGTCACGCTACTTCAATTTTTCAAAAAAGTATTACACCGACCCTGTTCACTACATGTCAGGAGTAAGCGTTGAGTCCATGGCCGTCATGGAAGGTTTCGACGGATCTGGCGACAGATACCAGCCAATGTGTTTGGAAATGGACTCTGAGGCGTCGTGGGATTTGTACAAGGATGAAGACGATGATGACGAGTCCGATTTCTTTTGGAGGACGGATCCCAGAATATACACCCCAGAAAGGCTCTTGCAACTTATTGATATCCAAACACCAATGCAGTACTCCTTTCACAAACAAATTAATATCGACCCTGGCTCAAACGTATGGCTGTTTTGGGTCATTTCTAACTTCGAGGACCACGTTAGGAACAAGCTAATATCTGAGGGCACGTATCTTCTCGTCAATCGGTGTTATGAGTTGTTGTCCCCCCAAGAGAAGAGGATGGTATTCATTGAGTGCAGTGACGCAGAGTTTTTTAAGGACGGTCCGACCAAAAAACTCATCGAGGAACAAGAACGTCTAGGGAAGCACAGTCGCGTGTATACACCTCGGGTTTAGTATATCCCCTACTTTTATGGGAAGCACACCAACAAGCTAATTGTAGTAGACTCAGTCCATCGTCCCTTTTTTTTATGTACTGAAAAAGAAGACGATGGGTGGAGGTCAGCCCAGTCATTATGTTTAGTTGACATCTTCAATTTTTTTTTCGAGACAAAAAAATGGACGATGAGTGTGTGCGATGCAGTTAAGCCCATCATGCTTTCTTTAAATAATCTAACTAACTAACTAACTCAAAAACAAAACGATGACTCAACCACACTCCCAAAACACTCTTCCATCGGGTTGAATGTATCCAAGCGAACCTAACACCAATGCATAACGATCCGACGACTGTCACGGGACCTTGGCCCTTGCATAAGCCTGTCCTTCAGGGAAGGTATTATTCTCGATCATTATGAGAAGTTCAGCATTTGAAAGATGAGCATTCTTATCAAAAAGATTTCCTGCGTTAACTTCAATGTGAGGCAACGCCTTCACAACCATGGTCACATCCCATGGACGCCGTACCAACAATGGAGTATAATGGCTTCCCTTTTCTAACTGATCGTCGGGATAGTCATGCACAATCCCTTTCGCCAACACACCAGCGTGGAAATCAGTTACCATTCCTGTCAAACTCATGACGTGGTGACCAGCCACCACCTCACTGCAAACGAATTGTTAGTAAGCTGTTAGTAAAAAGCAAAGGGCTTACTAACATGTGCATGTAGGTTTAATACTAGGCAGAAACCTTCTCGAAATCGGACTTGTTAGTTAATCTGTTAGATATTTGTGGCTCTTAACAAAATTCATCGATTTTTCGATTTACTTACATACTTACTAACAGGTCCGTTTTTGCTAACATTTTACTAACAGATTAAAATATTTTGGTGTCGATGAACTCCAATTTCCTTACTAACATATTTACTAACAAGTACTCCCTCCTCCGGGTAGTAGGAGTAAACACGAAAAATTACCAGCAGCCGCTGCAAGATTTTGCAGCGAAACAGATTGCAATTTGTAGAGACAGAGGAAGACGACATTAAAATAAAGTGACTTGCAGTATGAGTGTATGCCAAAATGGGCGGAAGGCCAAGGCCATTACAAGGCCAGCGCTCCAGCGCCTTTTAGTTTGTGAAATCATTTTCTTGTTACACACTCTTTTGTGACACGATAACATTCCCTTCAAGTTTTAAAGAACCCTTGTTTAAAATTTTTCGTCTCTATGTCTTAAAATGATTTGTGACTAATGTTCCCTTAAAGTTTTCAGAAACATTGTTGAAAATAATGTCAGACGTTACACACAAAGATATATTTTTAAAGGTAGGCATATATTAAAACACTAAGACTACCCATGTAAGTCCAAGCGAAAAATGAATTATTTACAGGTAAGTTAAGATCAACTTATAGTTCTGTACCTGTTTTGGCAAAAAGCAAAAAAACTGTCTCACTGAAGAAGAAGGAGAAGGAGGAGAAGGAGAAGAAGGAGAAGAAGAAGAAGAAGAAGGAGAAAACGGCTCAGTTTCCAACACAACTAAGATTTTTAAAAAAATCTTGATTTAAAAAAAAATCTTGATATAGCAAGGTTCTACCAGGTTATACAATACCATACCTTGATGTACCATGCGACTCCATGCGATACTGTATTGTACCTGTCTGATACGTGCGTATACGTGAGGTGCCACGGCTTGGTTCTTGAGCTTGGTTTAGCTTGGTTTCAGGAACAGTTGTTCGGAAAAGGTTCGGAAGATCCTATACTCTTTGGTTAAACATGACGAGAGCATAAATCGTCGCGAGCGAAATCAGTTGCAATGAAGTGATGTCGTCTGCCTTAGTGCCCAATCTTAACTCGCGTCCATGACATTATTTCCGCATCACTGTCGAACATCGTCACATTAAATCGAGCAGACACCATCATGTCATCGGATTCCGGTGTCGATTGGGTCCGCGGAGTGACCTACTCCGTACTAGCCTCCCTTATCGGCGCTGCATCCAAACTATCGATACGAAAGTCATGGCTTGTCTATGCTGAATTGGAGCAGCACACAGAACACGAGAGCCGTAGTGCCGATATTGACGATCATGATCGAAACAGACTTCACGACGCGGAAACATCTACAAAGGACGATATAACAGTCTCCCCTCATGGAATAATAAGTGGAAATCCATTTACCGATGGAAACGATAGACTATTGGCACCACTGGAGGTTGCAACATGGCCACAACATCATTCAATGCAAGATTCACACTTGAAAAATCGAGACGATGGTAGTTGCTTCTTTTTTGACCCTATCAGAGAACCGTTATCAAGACGCAAGTCTAAACAACATAATCAGAAGGCAATATCGTGGATTCTATACGCGAGTGGCATGATAGGAATGACAATTCTAAACCCTTTATGCTGTGTTCTAGCTATGAAATATGCAAATCCTTCTATATTGGCCCCCTTTTCGGGACTCACGCTCGTCTGGGTAGTGATGTTATCTGGGTGTTACGTGGGCGAACGCCCTGAACGGATACAGAAGGTGGCGTGTGGACTGATAATTCTGGGACAAGTAATAGTCGCTGCATTTGGGGACCACACTAACAGATCAGATGTCACACTTCAAGAAGTGGTAAGTTCAATGGCTTTTCTTTGATTTTGACCCTGTGCTATTTCTTTAATTGTCAATTCAAACTTCATCGAACAGGTCGAATCTTATAAAGATCCTGCGTTTTTGGCGTTCATCATCTTTATGGCAACTGTTCTAGGTTTCTTGGTCATTTCAATCTACACAAGTTCTAAGACTTCTCTACTGCGGAAATTGGCATGGGGTTCAATTGGGGGTACAATAACTGGCTTTCAAAATTTTCTCAAGGATGCATTATCATTATCGTCGACCAAACCTCTCCCTTCATTATTTTTCCTATTCGCTTTCTTGGCCATGTTTACAGCATTTGTCGGGTTACTGTTCCTTGCAGCTTGTATGAAACGATTTGACGCAACATATTCGGCTGCCATGTTTGTGGCATCATTCGTCTTATCGGCAACTTTCATGAGCGCGGTACATTACCGTACTTTTCAGGAGTTGGATCATGTTGTTGATAACATCATGTATCCAATAGGACTGCTCATTCTGTTGTTTGGTGCATGGATGCTTGTGAGTGACAAGAAAGAGGAAAATGAATCAGATGAATCTCACGGAAGCGACAGTTTGCTACTGAGTTGATTACCGTTTTAGGAGTCTTGATCATTAATATTAATTAGCACCCATCGCCTCGGTTTGGATATAAAGTCTTCTAGATTATGAAATGTATTATGAATCTCCCCACGGTCATCGTGCAGATGAAACAGCTACTGCTCTGGGCTTATTTCCTCTCTGTCTGGGGAACTCTTCAACGGTGTACGTCAACCGAGGACATAAGATTCTTCGCGTAGAGAAAACGAATCGATAAAATCAACTTCGATGACAGCTACCGTACCACACCTCCTGTGTGTGTTGATTATGTAAGTACAATACAATACCTGCCTCCTCCTACCTCTAGGTTATGGTACCTATAGTACAATACCTACCAGCCTGCAGCAATTTTTGTGGGTACACACACCATTTTCAAAATTGAGTTGTTTTGCTTGGATACGAAACAATACCTTGTCGGTACATCTTGTAAAAATTGGCGGGAACTTATCAACCAGAGCTCTCTGAGAGATTACAAAAACGTATCTTAAATGATAATATTTTAAAAGGTAATGTAGCATTTTCATCCCAGATTCGCCGCGCCCACGCAGACCTTCGCTGACAACTTGTTTACCACGACGTGGGACATTCCTTTTTTCGCTTTCACACTTCAGACTGAGCTTCTCTCTC
The DNA here is from genome assembly GCA_013187285.1 of Cyclotella cryptica. Classification (NCBI taxonomy): domain Eukaryota; phylum Bacillariophyta; class Thalassiosirophyceae; order Thalassiosirales; family Thalassiosiraceae; genus Cyclotella; species Cyclotella cryptica. Next base: position 4,861 of record JABMIG010000258.1, on the reverse strand, counting down.
CTCACTTCTCCAGCCAGTCTCCAGCCCCACTTGGCCATTACGCGTCGATGAGGATGCTTGTAGATGCTTGTGGATTGTACGAACGGATTAATCCATATTCTGGCACTATTGTTCTATCTTGTCAACGACCAAGAGAAGTAGCCCAATTGCTTAGTCAGAAGCATCACGTATTTTATTCCTGGTTACTCAACACGAAGCAATAATAGACCATTGCCATGGCTGAGGAGCAAGTGGATTACAGCGACTACGTAATATCCCGCACCAACGATTCGGAAGTGGATGAAAACTCTGCCACGCTTCCTCGAAGGAACGGCAGAACATCCTCTCTCAGCAGCGTGGAGTTGTCGTCCTTGTTTGAGCCGAAGGAAAAGCGGCTGGACATTAACCCGGACCCTGATGTCGATGACGAAGATTCGTCGCCATCCAAAGCGGGAAGCGACAATATGCTGTATTCCACCGAAAAGTCAAAATTACTGGATGAAGCGGTCACGAAGCAAACGAGTCGGACGCCAACTCAAGGGAGACAGAGGAGGGGGTCGGGTTTTGGGAGTAATGTTCTCAGCCCCGCGCAGGCCAAACGTAAGGTGTTTTCACCTACAGCTAATGTTTCGGGCTCAGAATTCTCCATGATGGGTTCCATTCCTGAGGAGGGATCTGATGAAGAGGAAGACGATATTGTGAGTTTCTGCATTTCCTCTTCTTTTCCTCACATTGCGCAGACCTCGACCTCTCTAATCATCTCCATGTTTGAATCAATGCCAAAATGAGTCAGGTCATGGAAGTAATGGACTATTTAGAAGATGAAATCGATGGTCACACATATGACGAATTAATACCCCTGCAAATACGAATGGCATTGGAGGATCAAATCTTTGGCTGGGATCACTTCCTTAGTAGTATCTTTGGTCACATTGCCTACACTGTCGGGAGCTACCTCCTTGCGTTTTGGATCATCACCTACATAGTTTTAAGAGAGGTTCCTTGGGGTCATTATGATGAAGCGACGAGATCGAATCCTTGGCATATGCCGCATGGACTGTTTGCTGTCATTAGAACTGCCATCTCGTTGTTTTCCGGGGTTTCAACGTTTCGAACCATTCGAAGGAGACGACGTGTTTGGTTGCGCCAGCCTTATGGCAGTTCACAATACTTAGCTGGGGCGGAAGCAGAAAGACGCAAGTCATCGTTGCAGGAGGCAGATCAGCGCGCCAAGAGATTTGTTCTCGGGTCAAAGCTATGGAGCAAATTGCAAAAGTCATATCTTAAAGGAAGAGATGGTTACTTGGCACGCAGAGTGAACAGAAAGTTATTAAAAGCTCAAAAAATGTTTGAACGAAGACATAAAAATCGTGTCAAGCTTATCAGAAGCACAAGTAATTCTTCATTGCTGGCTCAATCCGATTCAGAAGAGCAAGGTGACTCGACGAAAAAGCGAACTGTTGCATCCGCCCTGACGAGGCATGGGCACGAAATCAGTCATCACGAACGTGTCCGAATGTTGGCGTCTTCTGGGGTGGTACGAAAACGAATCGACTCTATTGAATACACCAGTGGCGAAGATGATGCAGGTAGCATTGGTGGTTCATCAATAGGAACAGCAAGTTATACCGCCAGCGACTATCACAGCTTTTTCCCGGGGCGCATAAAGAACGGTTTGACACTTCCGAATTTTGCTATGGAGTCTGTCTCACATGATCAAATGCCATTTGCTTACGGAGAAATAAAAAATGTGCCCTACGTTCATGGAGGTGAGTTTCCCAATTGATATGTGCATTGCTATGTCGACGATTAAAATTGTTACTTAGTTAAGCGCTCTCTTGTGCCACTAAGGATTTTTCGGAGCAGCTCCTTTCATGCTGACAAATCCTCACTGGATAGGAATTCTGCGAATCTTGATGCCGGATGTATATGTCGAGATATCAAGGCGTGCATCCTATGCACCTGCACCTAAATTAATTCACTGGGCGGAAAAGTGAGTTTGTCGATGTTCAACTGTCCCAATCCATTCTCGGCTGCTCAAATAGTCTGTCTGTTGACATCGTGGTAGCAATCCAGTCGTAGCAGCATATGGCACTGCCCACGAACTAGAATTCAGTGGAAGAGTGCCCACTTTAGAATGGGACGTCTTCTTAGATCCATACCTGGTCAAGCGAGTGGAAATAGTTTTGAATGAAAAAGAGGCATTTGTACAAAGGCAAAAAGATGCCCGTGAAAAGAATAAAATATCTAGACAAAGCGGCGACAGTGAAGAAATGCCTGCAGATCCCAAAGACGAGACTTACGCTGCTACAGCAGGGTCTACTCCATCGCAGCCCGCAAATTATTCCAGCGAACGGCTTGTGCTGAAATACTACGACACCGAAATACGTCGAAGAACATCAATTTTAGTAGAACGAATGCTGATTGCTCACGGAAACGTTATGCAGCTAGTTTTAGAACAGACTGGGTGGCTCAAAAAGTATAACTTCTCTCGTGTGAAAAGGACAAGAAAGACTCTCGGCGGAGGAATCTTTGCGAAGCAGTGGCTTGCCATTTATTCAGAGGCCATGAAACTAGGACTCGGTATGGATCAACTTGACGATGAAAGTGAAAGCAGTGACAGTGAAACAGATGAAAGCTTGGGATCGCGAGATGATTTGGGTGGCAATGAAGACGTTGGAGGCGACCACAGCGCGCCAACGAAAAGTATCGATCGTGCTAATATTAAGGACAAGCCTGTTGGGCCGCCGAAAAAGATCTACATGAAAAGAAGCTCCGAAGTCGAGAACGAGATAGAAGATGTTGACGATGACATGTCCACGGACGGATCCACAGCAAGTGAAACGTCTCCTCACAAGTTGAAACGTAGTCATAAAGGAAAGAGATACCGCCGTAGGCGCAAGACGAGCAGAACGCCGAAGCCCAAGCGAAATATAGTCCCAACGTCTTTGAACCAGGCATCTATTTGCCCAGACAAAACTATAAATGAGTCAATATTACTTCTCAAGAACATTATGCAGTGTTCAGCTCCCCTTGGGCTGCTGTTGGATATGAAGTCGAGGCATGTATCGCGCCGTGTTTGGGCGCTTGTCATTGACTTTCTTCGTGATTCGGGGGCTAGAGTTGAAGGGATTGGTAAGCTTGCCACTCCTCTTGTACTATCACAATATCTTCCTTCCAAAGACAGCTTTCTAACCGTGGCACCACTGGTGCACTTCACTAGCTTCGTTTTTTGTTGAGGAAATCCGCGACATTTCCCAGTATTGCAGCAGTTCTGTGAATGAAATAATATTCTTTCATTCTGCTGGGGACATGCAACTGAGTTGTTACAAGGGTCTGGTCAAAAGAGGGGACAGAGTGTTTTTCAATGCAGGAAGTTTGCTCTGGGACTACCCCAATCTTTACGATGCTATCGAAGTCAGAAACATCCTCATGCATCGATTGCAGCCGTGCTTTGATGGGGAACTTATAAAAGAGGGATATCGCCTTAAACCATATGCCAAAGTAACGAAGCCAAACCGAACAAACCCCAACAGCTGTACTGATGTGGATAGTGAAACCTGTGACGAAAGTACCATTTGTGATGAAGATTCTACCACGAGTGACCTTTTCACAAAACTTTTACTTGCCGATCGTCATCGCAAGTCTGCGGCAGAGAGTGAAGACTTCTCTTACGAAGAGGTGTCGGATGGGATATGCAGTACAATTCAAGATTACAAGGAACATTACCAACTCTCTATTGGGCTGTACGTCCAAGAATTTGCAATTGACGAAGCTGCTATCAGCTTGATAGTTAAGTATGTCAATTCCAACCCTCATGTTTATGATTTAGGCTTGAGTTGGGGTGGCGTAAATGGTCTCACTGTGAAGGGGATACAACCGGGTAGATTTACTGCAACTGATGGCCTGTGGAATCAGAGATATGGTGGTATGCCTTGGAAAAAGGACTTGAAGCCGTCTGACACTGCTCCATTATCAGGAGATTGAATAGCTGGTATCAAAGGACGAGAGGCCGTCACTATCAAATAGGTATAGCAAATGATGGTAATGAATCTCATAGTCGTTGTAAATTGATAGGAGCTCGGATAGTGTCTTCTATGTAAGGTAATGAGATGAGTAATATCTAGGTATCCCATGTGGCGAAATGAGCAAAACGTTAAGTCGAAAATCAATCGATTGCTGTATTTGTCAATTCACTCTCAAATATAGGAGCTCGTCATAAGTCATTCTATTTGTGAGAAACCGTTACTCCATAGCTGTTCCGCACCATGAATTATTTGTCTCTAATGGGAAAACGCGCCGTCCATCATGATCATCATCGGGACGACCCAAAAATGCACACAGGCCTCTGGGCACCGTTTTATCTCACATCCCCAAACCATACCCCGGAATCCTCTCAATCTTGGCAAAATCCCACTCCTTATTACAAAGAGGACAAACACTTCGGGTTCTCAACCATCTCTGAATACAATCTAAATGGAAAACGTGCCCACAGTTTCCGAAAGCAATGCTGAGTCCATTGTCGTTCGTGGGACTGGGATTGGCTTGGTATTCGATGCTAGGTTCATTGAGAGAGTTGCGGCAGATGGCGCAGGTGTCGGCACAGATGTCCCAGGACCACATGGCGACTGAGCAAAACGCGGTTGTGAGGATTGAACAGAGCAACAGCAGATGTTTCAGTGCGAGCGATTCGAAGAACATGAAAATTATAGCACTATGAATAATATTATGAATAGAAGAGGAAAATGAAATTCTCAACAACAACATAATCATTCGCACCGGCATTCCATTTCTTGATTTCGAATCGTGGAGCAGGAGCAGCCACTTTCAGTTTTTCTTGCTGTCGTCGTCCGCAGCGTCGGCCATTTCGACATCGGCTTCA
>JABMIG010000199.1:0-290259 GCA_013187285.1 Cyclotella cryptica | reverse complement strand
TTGCAAAAGTCTTGCCAGGTGGGATGAAGTTTGCAACCTGTATGGCTGCCCCCAAGTGGTTTTTTGAGGAGGGCTATCTCCGCACCGTGATGGGGGCTGATTGGAGGAGTGAAGACCATGCGCGTGTCCAATCACGCAGTGAAATTCAGCCCATTCGCATGCGTACTTCTGGTTTGGAGCGTTGGGTTATGGGGGAAGCACAGGTTATTAACCTCCCATTCAAGTGCATTGAGGGTGATGTAGTTCCCCACTGGGGAAATTGGCGCACTGCTGGAGTAGAAGATATCACCATGAATGATGGTATGGTGGACCAGGTGCACATGCAATTCCAGCGCACCATGAGCTTTCGTCTTGTGAGTGCGCATGACAACCGTGAGAGACTTGGAGGCCAGCAAGCAACTGTTTTTGGTTATGCGTTTGGAGAAGCGCCCTAGAGATTTTATGTTAATGTTTGATAGTTGTATCCAAATAATTCGGTATCTAAGATTTATTGCACTTTTTAGTTTCTATTTTTATATCTAATGTCATAATAGTGCTATGAGAAAAACATTATGAATAGCTCAGTTCCCTCAACCTCATTTGCAAAGACGACTTTACAAATGCTTGGCAATTGATTTGTGACAGGTTTTTGGCCTAACATATGAACTCACACTTTTTACAGCTTTATTACTCAAGGTTTGAGATATTTTTGGTCAATTATGGTCACTTTCTGCAAATGGTCGCAGGATTTATCAGTTTATATGTTATAAATTGACACCAAAATACTATCCTGTTTCAATAAATTTCATTATACTATTTATACCCCAATCAACATTCATTCATGACAAACAATCCTGGGGTGTGTGAGGGGCAGGTGAAAAAAACCACAGCAGGGCAGGTTGCACTGTGGGAAAAACCCGGCAGGCACTTTATCCACGCGATTATATACATAACGCTGTCTCAAACATAACACATTTTTGTGCACAAAAGGACAACACCAGAAATGTTACAATTTTCGCCTATTCGAAAACACATCAAAAATCACTTCCATGAAAACTAACCTTTGCTTGTCCAGCGGTCTGTAACACCCTGAGAATACATATGATCGCGCGAATATATACATAACAATGTCGCAAACATCACCTTTTTGTTTAGCAAAAAAAGATAAGGGTTATGTCCATATCTCACCAAGACATCAGAAATTGCAGCATCTCATACTGCTTTCAGACAAAGTTATATATATAACAAATAAATAAACATACTTTTGTTACAAAAATAACACACGCTGAGTTTCATCATTTTCCCTGAGTCCTCCTCTTTTTTGGCGGTGTCCATTCATCAAAATCAGAGGGTATCTTGGGCCAAGCTACTTCACTCCTGTTTTGTCGGTGTTTGAACTTTCCCTTCAACGCGTCCTCATGTAACCTCTCCCAGCGCGATGCTTCCTCTCGAACCCTTTCACAGAAAACAAACAAACCCGGCCTTGGCGAATCGAAGAGGTCATTAAACTCCCTATTGTACCATTCCATTACATTATTGGTGCGTTGATGTCTTTTTCCATAACATTGACCACATGTGTTAGTCATCACGGTATATACATAAACAAGTTATAAACATACCAGATCCCTGCATCCTCCATTCCTCCTAGGTGCGCTATCCACAAACATCGACACCATACTTCAGCGCAAATCCCAAAATATCGACATCATCCTTACTGCCCTATCCCAAAACATCGACACCATGCTCCAATGCGATCTCAAAAAATACCGTCACCAGACTGAGCAATGCTGTCATGAGTCATGAAAACAAATGTTAGTGAGACGCCACACACTGCGACCGAGGTCAATGTTTTCCAGTGCGTCAAAACACAGTTCTTACCCATATCTGCCTTCCGTCCCCGGTCGCATCATGGTTGTTTTCAGATTTGACCAAAAAAATGAAGCAGTGAAATATGATCAGACCAATGTATGTCGTGAACATAACGTTCACATGCGCGTGGTTGCTGGTATATATTTAACACAACTGTCATGTGACCGTTTCTCCCCACTCCGTATTGGGGCACATGTGTGTGTGTGTGTTCCAAAAGAAAAACAGATACCACAGAAATAGGGACCCACGTACGCCTGTGTACATGTGTACCGTAGTTTGAATGATATGACTATATACATGCTCTAAGATGAAACATATTTCTCATCGTGCTAAAACAGTGTTGTAAAGATCTAAAGTAATCATTGACGTGTGTATTTGTGCGGCTCGGTTCTTTATTTCACATTGGTATATACATAACATCGGGGTGTATAATTACGCTACGCTCTGAAATATATATATCACTTGATTATATATATAACGATGATGTCGTGGGTGACGAACCGCTGCCGCACATGCCTTTGTGTTGCCATAGTTAGGTATAAATACAACATGATTATGTTTGTAACACTCTAATGCTGAAAAACATCAATTTAAAGTAATGCAAATGTACTCTTAAAAGAACCCACTCCTCTTTAACATTGTTCGAACTGTCTCACTCTCCTTTTCTGTTACAATTGTTCTGTTGCCCCATCAATTTAATAAAACATCACGTCCTGTTTCCGCTCTTCTTCACGAACTGCGTCTCTTCAGTATCTAGTCGGAGTTCTGCGCTTACGAGCGCTCTTCCTGACCGGTGCAGAATTGTTCTGTTTTTCATTTGCTTCCGTTTTTTCTGCATTGTCGTGTTCCTCGTCGTGCTTTCCCTGCCCCTCGGTTGTGTCGTCATCTGAAGGTCCGTCTTCCGTCTCAAACGGCTCGCAGTCCGCGTCCTGGGTGTCAACGATGGTGTTTCCTCCTCCTTCAGCCACGTCTGTATTGTTTGCTTCGCAGTTCTCATATTCATCCGTTGCCTCCTTTCCATCAGCCTTCCCGTCGTCTTCAACCCCCCTCCCTCTTCCATCACCACGATGTTTTCCTCCGCGATGTCGACCTCCCCCATTCCAGTTTCCGCAATCTCTTCGTCTTTCTCCGCGTCCTCCTCCTCTGATTCCACTTCCTCGCTGTCGTCCTCGTTGTCTTCAGAGCTGTCTTCTACGTCATTACTCGTGGGGGCCGCCAAAATGTCCAGGCCGTGTAGGGAGTAATTGGCCTTCATGTGGGCCTTCTTGAAGTGACGGTGCAGCGCGTTAAAAGCGCACGCGTGGGTGCATCCGTCGGTGATGCAAAGCGCCTTTAATTTCATCTTCGACGACGTCTTGCCGAGGTAGAAGCATGGATGTACCACGTATGCCTGCAGGCCGTCGCGCGTGGCAGTTTTAATCAGAGTCTTGAGAGAGATTCTTCAGGGAAGTGGCGCCTCAAACCTGCCCACTTTTTGTCCGAATCGGACCACTCCTTGATGGCCTTGGCGGACGGGGCGGGATCTTTGTTGCACTTATCACAGTGAACTGAAAGCACTAACCACAGACGATGCTGTTGAAGTTGGCGTGGAACGTAAGAGCCAGTGTTCCATGCTTGGAGAAGCACAGCATGGTGTCGTCAGCGAAGTTACCACTGCGGTCTGCATCGTCGCCTTGTATGAAATCGGCAACGAAAGCCCAGTCATTGGGCAATTTTTTTGTCATTTCGTCAGCGGTCGCCATGGTTGCGTCGAAATCTGGGAGAGGGCGTGACGAAAATTATGTATATAAACCAGCTTCAAGTGCGTGGAAAACTGGGGCGCGGATGCGGGGTTATGTACATAGCGCGTTTATTTATTGAGCGCACACGCTTTGTGTGTGGTGCTTTAGGCGAGAGACATGTCATTAATATAAAATAATATTATCAAATTTCGTCGATTTATTTAAAAATAGTAAGTTTCCTAAAAATCAATATACTGTATATCTAGTAATTACAATTTATATAACCCGTTTAAATGTATACGGACATTAATACAAATTATTATTACATTTTAATTATTGAAAACGTTTTAAATCTTGTTCGTGTTCTCCAAACGTCCATAAAATATATTATATAGGCCATTTTTTTGTGACCATTTGCAGAAAGTGACCATAATTGACCATAAATATAAAATACCTTACTCAACTCACAATTGTTTTTCAATTCATTTTCTACAGGCCTATCACAAGAATGGCCAAAACTCAGCCCACAGACTGAGTTTGGCATCCTTCCTGGCACTGCGGTGAAGCCAACAACATTCCGCAGCGGCGGGTGCAAATGAAGGGAAGTTCTTGTAAACTTGCCCTATTTTCAAACATAAATGCACAACACATCATTTTTTCAATTAAATATTTACAGTCCAACTGGTGGTATGCCCAAAACTCAGTCCACAGATTGAGTTTGGCATCCCAACAGGCACTGTCATGCTATGTTGGGAATGTCGTGACACGACATGTCTTCTGAGGCTGCCAATTTCCTGTCGTGTCGCGACATGTCACAAAAAGTCGTGACATGTCACGAATGTCGCGACATATAAGGCCTTCCTGTCACGAAAAATCAGCGACATTTACGTGTCACGGTGACATGTCACCGACATGTCGCAGACATTCCCAACATAGCTGTCATGTAGCCAACAACAATTGGCAATAGTGGGTCAATTTTTAAGGTGAGATCTTATGAACTTTCCCTGTTTTCTATTAAAATTTTAACAACACATGATTTTTTCAATTAAATATTTACAGGCCTACCACAGGAATGGCCAAACCTCAGCCCATATACTGAGTTTGGCATCCCGTCTAGCACCGCTGCAAAACCAACAACAATCGGCAGCAGAGGGTATATTTTGAAGATGAGTCATCATGAACTTGCCCTGTTTTCTCACAATATACTCACCACATATCATCTTTTTCAATTTAATATTAACAGGCCTACCATAGGAATGGCCGAAACTCAGCCCACAGACTTAGTTTGGCATCCCAACTGGCACGGCCGTGTTGCCCACACCTTTCAGGCCAACCTTGGGAACAGCCAAAAATCAGCCCACATACTGAGTTTAGTGTCCCTCCTGGCACCGCGGTGTAGCCATAAACATTTGACAGTGGTATGTCAATTTTTAAGGGGGGTTATTATGAACTCAATCTTTTTTACAATTGTTTTGATTTCAGCTAATTTTCAATTAAATATGTAATTTCCTTCTACCTTGGTGCCGATGGTCCGCAGTATTGTCTTTTAGCTTGCTGGGTGGTCAGCCTTTGCTATATCTAGCAACTAAGTAATGCAGTTATAGCCACTACTTAGATTGATATCGATTCTAAGACTTACTGAGAAGTCTGTTTTCCTGTAGAAAAATAAATATTCCTATTGTACGTAGAAATATATCCGAAGACTGGTTTAGGTCTGTAATTTCCTGTAACCCACAGGTACACTCCGGTAACCCTCCGGTACACTAGTGTACCGATTGGTTACAGAAGTGTACAGGGGAGTTACCTGAATGTACCATTCTGGGGGGCTCCGGTAACCTCCCTGTACCCTCAGGGGGCTCCGGTAACCTCCCTGTACATGTGAGTGTACAGGAATATTACTGGTGTTTTTTGTTTCCAATGTAGCCCTGCTGCCTGGCACCGCCATGTAGCCAAGAACAATTGGCAGTCGTGTGTCAACTTTGAAGGGGGGTTCTGATGAAATCAATCTGTCTTGCAAACATTTTTGCACATCTCATTTTCAATTGAATTCTTATACAGGCCTACTGTGGGAGATGCCACAACTTAGCCCACAGACTGAGTAGATCCTCCCGCCTGGCACAACCTTCTAACCAATGACAATTGGCAGCAGTGGCTATAATATGAGGGTGAGTTCTGATGAACTCAACCTGTTTTACAAGTGTGTTAGTACTGCTTATTTTCAAGTAAAAAATTAATTTTTTTCTACCTTAAAGGCTAAAACGCAGCCCAGAGACCGAGTTTTGCCTCCCACTCACTTCACTGCCTGCAATTGTAAGTTCTTCTTTGTGTTTGTAATTATCTTTCAACTGAATTCTAATTAACTTCATTTATTGCCATTACATTGCAATAGTATGTTGTCCGTGGGCACAAAAAAAATAGTCTTAGCGTTGATGCGGATGGTCAGCAGGAGCTTTTTTTGTTTGGGGCTGAAATTTGGGACTATGTGGCATTAAGACTAGTTTTTTGGGAGGATGAAAGGACGGGCCCAGAATTTATTAGGATGTAGTATGTTTAATTATGCTATTAGAGATAAATTGCATGTACGCAGCCCAATCTTACAATAATGTAGTCTAGCATTATATACCAGACCCGGTAGCCCTCCCGTACACTCCGGTACCCTCCTGTACAACTCCGGTTACCCTCCCCCTACACTCCAGGCCCTCCCGTACACTTCCGGTAACTCACCTGTACACTTATGGTATGCCCCAAGTTAACATATTTTTAGCTACTAAGTAATGCAGTTATAGCCTCTATTTAGATTGATATCGATTCTTATTACTGAGAAGCCTGTTTTCCTATTAAAAAGACCACTTCCTATCATAAGTGGAAATATATCCAAAGTCTGGTTTAGGTCTGGAATGTCCAGTAAGCCACCGGTAGACTCTGGTAACCCTCCGGTACACTAGTGTACTGGAGTGATACAGAAGTATACAGGGAGGTTACCGGAATATACCATTCCAGGGGGCTCTGGTAACCTCCCTGTACACTGGAGTGTACAGGGAGGTTACCGGAGATTTTTTGTTCACAGTGTACATTCATGGGGGTGAGTGACATAGGCCAAGAATCAGCCTTATTTAATACCTCGAGGTACATAATTTTAATAGTATCTTTGACCGAAAAGGTGAAAGGAAAATCCCAAGTGGCACGGACTCCTCATGACAGGGTCTCCATTGTTCATGATCCCAGATTCATTGACTCCAAACAGAACACCATTGAGAAGGGTATAAATGTTAGTAGCCATTTGTAGACCCCCATCTATAGACCCCCCAATAGTCTATAGACCCCCCACTCTAGTCTATAGGCTATACGAAATTTGGCAAAAATCAGTTTACTTTAGGGGGTCTCTGCATATTCAAGATTGAAGCACAGCAAAGTCAAATTTGGCGACCCACGTGTATTCAGGTTTGAAACACAGTGTGATACTGCTATCATTCCTTCTGTAAAGGGTCTTCAGACCTAAACATACTACTAAAATAGGAAAAGGATGATACTCCTTCCTTCAATGTTCTTTCAGGAATGAATAACCTTGAAAAGGTACAGCAAGCCCACCTGCATTCGTGAACACAGAAGTGTGGATCCTTAAAAATCTTGCGCACTCAGGAATGGGACACAATTGATTCCACCTCAATATGGTGAATTGAAATAAAATATAACTGTTAAGGCGATGCCGACACATAATTTATTTACTATATTTGCCAAGTGCTTGATATGGTCAGGCATTCATATATATTCGGAAAGCTAGGATAATGAGTAGATAATACTTGCAGGGCCAGTCCATGTTATGTCAACCCATGGTGGGGAAGAAACATGGTCGATGACCCTGAAAACACAGACTCCAAACTGGACAATACAAGAAACCAGATCCCTTGGGAAGAGAACAACCCAGAGGAAAAGAACAAAAAGAGAAAGAAACATTCACTTCAAATCATAGTTATCACATTGCAAACATGCAAGCTTGAGTGACAACTTAGCAGCTTTTTGAAGCTTTCAATGCATGGACAGGCGTGTTGATAATAATAAAGCTTGATTCTGATAGCCAAATTATTTTCAAAATGATCCTGCAATTCTGGCTACATTGCCATCAATGCCTTGTATGTTGTCTACATGACATGATGACCACTTCTTCATGATTAGTAGAAATGTCTTTATTAGGTACTACGGTACCTATTCGGGACAGTAGAGAGTATATGCGGGTATTTTTTGAAATTATCATGTGCAACAGTTTTCTTAGGTTTACAAAACTTAGCTGAGCACCAAAAGCCGAATGCTTGCACATTAATTTACTAACGATCTAATTACGCACTGTTGGTGAAGTTTGGGTGATGGAATGTGTTGGCGGTGTCAGTGTAGTTTTGATGCGTTGCAGTGCCTCCAGATGTGTTGGGTGTATTAGGTACTACAGTACCTATTTGGGACAGTAGAGCGTACATACGGGATTTTTCAAATTATCATGTGCAACAGTTTTCTTAGGTTTACAAAACTTAGCTGAGCACCAAAAGCCAAATGCTTGCTTGTTAATTTACTAACAATCTAATTACGCAATCGAGTCTTTTGCCACAGTCTAGCAGTCTTGACAATAATGGTTGCTTGAGGAGCAACGTTCAACTATGAAAATGCATTACAGGAATGAATGCATTAGGTGCAAAAGATCCCAAATCACAATCCTCCACAAAAAATCTCCTTAGACGATAAGTGAAGAATCATTGGGCAATGTGAAGCATACCACCAAGTTCTGACCACTGCGATGCATGTCAAACAAAACTATACACACCAAAGCCTTGGTTGATTGCCTTGGTTCTGGTACCTTTCATTGTGCCACTAAAACTAGATATGCTGGGACCTGCATGTTTTAGTGAGTATCATGATGATGATCATTCACTCATGCCAATTAAAGATACTAGGTCAGACGACTATGCTCCGGGGACTCCAAGTTCTGAAGAATGTGCATGTCCAACAAAAGTTGGGAGTAGGAACCGACGGTCTCTCTCGCTATTGTTCATGACCAATGACAATGGTAAAAGTATTGCAACATTACGTGAGGCGCCAACCACATGTCTTGGCATACACAGAGATCTGTTGTAGCCTTAAGAACCTTTCATTTACCCCAGTGAAGACAAGCGATAAGTATGGATTGTTCCCAAGGATTTTTCGAGTTTTTTTACCTCATTTCATTTTTTCACCACCTCTTTAGTTGAGAAAATTAAAAGTGGAGTTGTTTAGACACAGTTTCTATTTTGTTCATTCATGGCAGAGCAATGCTCGCCATGGAAGGGAAGAGTGTCGGGCCCATGCATATTAGCCCTTTTGGTGTAAAGGAGGAAGTACAGTTGAAGGTACCCAAAACAGAGCTTAGATAAATATGTGTAGGTATGTCTGTACTGTAGTCTTGCAGTAGACTACATACTAATCAGTACAAGTTAGAATTCTCTTTGGCCCATTGACTGGACTTTGAACCATTATGGACGTGGCCTATTATTCCTACGTACAAATCTACGTGTTTCGACAAAAAAATTGATGGACACGAAGTGTCAGATAGTCTGTCTGCACTTTACTCTACTTTACTATTGTACAATATTGTTCGAACTGTGTGTGCTGGCTGATTTTTTGTGAATTCTGAGGGCTCTCAATATCTGACATTTTTATCGCGTAGAAAACGTACCGTATTCTACAGGATGGACTTTGAACCATTATGCCAGTTTTTGTGTTGCAATTGCAGGTGCCTGCCATCAAAGCTGAGGACCTGTAGAGCTGGACTTAAGCCCTCAAGATAGTCCCAAAGGGTTGTGCAATGTCGGCCAGGACCCAGAGGGTGGATAATGCGGCCGCACCAGTGGCCAAAGATATCTGACATATAGTGGGCCAAAGTGAATTCTAACTTGTACTGCTTTCCAGTCCAACGCATCCATTCCAGGAGAACACATCACTCCAGCTCCTGTGGCCTTAGGTATTGGCCCTACATTCTAGTCTCTCTTCGAGGGACAGTAAATACACTTCTCTCAGAGAGCTGTGGTGACGACAGGCTGCTCCTGAGGATGTCTCCTCAGGCTAACCAAGAGAACAAGTAGAACTAGCATTAATTTCATTAATTTTCAATTACTCTCTTTTTCAATTCGATTACCTACGCTTTGGACCAGGGAAATGTGTGAAAAAAGCTGTTTTTAAGAGCGCTAAGACGCAACCTTATAGTTCACGTATACAGAATCGCAGTGCTGCAATTACTAGTACTTTTAAACACAAGACGGATCTTTTGAGATTCAGCAAAATCATAGACACTTTCACTTACATTGAGCTAAAGAATGTGATGTTATTTATTATATTGACTTTGGGTTGGTGTGATCTGATGAAGAATGGTGTGTGATGGTCTGACCACAACACCTAAAATGTGTTGGAAACCATGGGTGCACCACCCTTACAGTAACAAAAACCTCACACACACATACACTGCAAACAAAAACACCGGTAAAATTCTGGTACACTCTCAAAACTTCAGACTGTACAGGGAGGTTACCGGAAGTTCCAAGAGTGTACGGGTGGGTTACCGGTTTTCTTACACATTATTGTATAAGCCAGAGATATATTTATCATGCTAATCTTTGAAGCAAAAAGAATCTTCCGAGAGTATGTGTGGTTCATGATTGACATTTTGCAAATTACAAGTTACAAACAGGAGACCCTAACCCTAATCTAAAATACTTCTAGACATGCCATAATTGCATGAGATTAGTGGGAAAAGGAGTGAATCTTCATGACATGTGTGTTAAAGATGTAAAAGAGCTGTCACGAGAATTTTTTATCGTCTAATTTTCCTGCCGTAGCATTTTTAGGGCCAGGGGTTCTAAGATTGTGAGGGGGGGGGGGGTATATAGACGGGACAGGGTATACAAACTGCCACTAAAATAAATATGCCAAAACCATGTAGAACCAACACAATTTCATTTTGGATGAAATGGATTAGGATTGCCCTTCCATTCTCATCAGTACTCACAAGATTCCATGAATATTGTTTTTCATTAAAATGGAAGGTTTCATCCCCATGTTCCTTTGCCATCTGGCTGCTGATTGCTGTGCTATTGATTGTCATTCGCAAATGTCAAAATGTCATGTCAAGTTGCCATTTGCAGGGGTAATGTTGCGTGCTACAGGAATACTTAAATCATCATCATGTGGAGCAGATCAAGAAATGAAAATTTGACAACCATCAACATAGAATTAATTTTATCGTGTAGCTTAGTTCTGAAGCCTCAGGATCTCAAAAAATTGAAGCTATATTAAACTTTTCACATGTATTATTACACTATGCTCCTACCACATTGGCTGCAGCTGAAGCAGCAGAAAGGGGATATCATCACATATTGTAGGTGTTTGTTCTGAAAGAGAAGTTTACTGAAGTTCTTGCAATTAATATCTTTCATCTATAAAAAAATGCAGATGGGATGAAGGAGTTGGTGACACCTTCATTGACTAAAGGAAATATATTGCGCGAGTTACTTGACAAAGTATCAAGTTGACTACGAAGTGGAAAGAGTTTGATCAGTGTGAATGAGCCATAATTTTGCCATAGATAAAAAAGGCTGCAGAGAGGAGATTGATTGAAGCATTTCATGTGGTTCCACTGCAGAGTACAACGGTGAAGATATTGAGCTGCCATGGGAGAGGTGAAAGAGCGGTTTTTGAAGAAATGATGGGGATACAGTATTGGAGAATTAATTGAAGGTCAGCAGGGATGGAGTGTCACGATATGAATTGATTATGTGGTTTTACTCCTTTTTCTGTAGAACGTTGATGGGATGCATTGGTGTACTGTTAGATGACTCCAATGCTTATGTAACATAAACTAGACATCACTTCTTTTGCTACCACTCTCATCATTGATCATGATGAGTTATTCTATTCTTAGTCCTCAATTGATGTAGACTACATCTCAATAGTTAGATTCAATCAAAGCATGATGAAACGAAAAGACTTGCATGGCTTAAGATACAGCAACGCCTACTTTATTTTCGACAGCAGCATAGTAATCATGAGAATTCCATACATTTCCAGGTTAATGGAAGTACAATGAGACATGGCCAGAACATAGCACGAGACAAGGCATCCTTAGCAAGTCAAATTAACTTCTCATTTGCCTTGAGAAGATCCCTCAGACTGGTTGTGCGAGTAGGCATAGTTTTTTGAACTTGGATAGACTTCGTTGCCGTCACTCGCGAAACCGGAGGAATAGTAGAGGCGACTTGAGAGGGCACCGGAGCGCTTTCCTTGGAAGGTGTTGGAACTGAATTGGCTGGTGCCAGCGCAGCACTGGGGGCTACTTCCTTGATGGGTGTAGACGTGGCAGTACTGGCGACAAGAGCCTCCACAACCTCCAGAGATGCAACAGGCTTGAGGTCTACTTCTACTTCCTCGGCTTCTTCGAAAAACAGAGAAGTACCTACGCTGCTGACAACTTCATCCTTCACCAGTGGGAGGGGAGAGGAAGAGTAAAGCTTAGTCAACTCGGCTTCGAGACGAGCAGCTTCTGCTTCCGCCTCGCGGAGCATCAACTCAGCCTCCTCTGCTTCGCGTTGGGCTTCGGTTACTATCTTTTCGTAGCTCATGTCCAAACTAATCCCGACATCCGGCTTCGTTGATTCTTTTTCAGTCACAAACACGGGTTCCTCAACGCTCTTGAGGAAAAAAGGTCCTGGATTGGGTTTTGCAGCATAGACAAGTCCTGTTTCAGATACCGTTGACTCTCCCACCTTGGGAGCAGTGACTTTCTCGTCAGTGTCAGTAGAGGCATGCCCTGCGGTAGAAGCACTAGACAGGTCTGTTAATCCTTGACCCAAGGGGAGCAGCAGTTCGGACATGTTTGAGACAACTTGAGCCATGATTTCCTTGACCGACTTGACCTCTGCTGTAGACTCAGCACTCTGGCTGGTATCTTTACCGAGAGTACCAAACAGATAAGAAAAGGTGGCACCAACCAGCAGGGAACCTGACAAGGCATTGCCAACTGTGACAGGGAGAAGATTCTTCGTGATAGCATCTCCGACAGTGATGGTGTCTTGACTCATCAATCCCGCAGGAAGCAAGAACATATTTGCCACTGAGTGCTCGAATCCAATGCTCACAAACGTCGATACTGGTAGCCAAATAGAAATATACTTTCCTCCCATGTCCTTGGCTTGCGTGCTCAGAACGACAGCAAGGCACACTAACCAATTGCAGAAGATGGCCTTGATAAGTACAGGTCCTAGTTCTGCACTTGTCTTAGCCACCAACGTTTTCGCTGCCAAAACTCCAGCGCCTCCTTCCATCACACCAGCGTATTTGCAGGCAACAGCAAATAGTCCACAACCGAATAAGTTGCCAATCCAAGACAGTAAAAGAACTCGACCCATGTCATTAAATGATACTCGTTTCTCACAGACAGCAGCCATCATAGACGCCGTGTTACCAGTGTACAACATTCCACCACACTGTTGCGCGAGAAGCAAGTTCATGGGGAACAAGGCAGCAAAAACAAACTTTTGGAGGCCTGGATCGGCAGCTGCAAGTCCTGCACTATTACCTGCCACAGCAAGTGACACCATAGCTCCCATTCCCACGTAACATCCTCCCAGAGCAGAGGAGAAGAGCAGGCGCTCAGCTTTGGAGTTCGCGTTGTAAACTCCCTTTTCGACAAGCTGTTCAAAAGCCTCGGTGGGTGTGAGGACATTAGATATTTTTGAAAGGTCCAGCTCTGCGACTGCGTTTGACGCTGCGTCGTACCTGGCAGGGGTACCAACTTCAACCGTCTTCTGGTGCTCGGTCACTGGTTCAAAGATCACGTCTCTCTCTACGACGCTTGAATCCAATGATCCATTGGGAGGAATGTAGCTTTTGGATCTGGGCACTTGAAATGCCGTAGAAAGATTCAGAGCAGCGAGAAGAATGAGGGACAAGTTGTATTGAACCATGATGTAATATATATTCGGATTCTCGTTGTGTGCTCGTGAAAGGTGAAAAGTGACTAAGAATTCTTTAATTGCTCGGCGCGACGAATATGAATTGTGGTCTCACACATGCACTTGCAAGTATATAATAAAATTTTAAGGTGGCTTGTGTGATCAGGTGTGATCTGAGCGTTAGGTGTTGTAGCGTCTTGCTTGCTTTGCGATGACGTCGAGTTCCTTGTCGTGGTTGAGTGATGTTCCTGATATAGGTATTAAATTTTGGGAGGCAAACCAACGTCACTAGGTTGATTTGCCATCCATCAATTTTGGTAATTACATACCTCAAATTGCATTATGTTAATTGTGCCCACTTAACTCTAGTTCACTTTCCACCTATGGTATATCCATCTGGTGGAATACACCAGTTGCATCCGAGAGAAAGGTTGTATTCTGCTAACGTCAACAATACGTGTTTGGTGACGTCATGAATTCGTATTCAAATGCTACCCAAATATTAGTTCCTATACAGTGATGTGTTTTCGGCATCATGTACACGTCAAAATATCTGTTGCAGACATCAGCAATACAGCTAGCGAAACTGACAACAAGTGACGACTTCTTGAAAAAATCTTAACCCTCCAACATAACTAGCCCTAAAAGTGATACTAGTTAATAAACTAGCCGTAAAACCGAGCGATTTCGCCCACTTCCACCCACTTCTGAGTCAATCTGACGTCACCGATCGATTCATCGTGAAAAATTAGCACGATAGACTCCCACCAAGAATATCAAGATTTTTTTTAAAAATCTTAGTTTATCACTGAGCAGAATTTTTGTCTTCTTCTTCGTCGTTAGACACTTTTTTCACTTTTGGCTATTATTGGTATCATCTAATTTTTTCTTTCCTCATTACCTGTAAATTTGCTGTTTTTGCGTTTGACATGCATGGGTAGTCACCGTTTTTTCATGTGTGCTTACCTATAAAAATATATCTAAATTTGTCTTCGGTCTACTTAGGTAATATTCTTCTCTTTAATAGTTGGTACCTTCTAGGTATTAACTTTTGCAATCAATGGTACTTCTTAACTGCACAATATTGTGTTACCTTCAAGTTACCCTTAGAAATATATTCGTGACCCCCAAGATATCTATATCAGATTAAAATGACCAATTGATAACATCGCCAAAAATTGAGGGGCCAAATTGCGATTGAAGGTAACGTAGGCTTTTCTCAATAACAATGGTTTAAATAAAGCAAGCAATCATGAGACCAATCCATGACCATATTGGTCAAAAGGGCTGTTCTGCGATTCACATGTTCTTTGTGCTGCGCCGCGACCAGTCTTGTCAATTGATGCTAAGCGATGACCGCCCATAATATCTGGGCTGTTGCGAATTCGAAAAAGACTGCTATCGCAAGACTCCTCCTCCTCACCCTTTGAATCACGCTTGGGAAATGTTCCGTAATATTGGGTGCACGCAACTCCTGCTCTTCCTCTGAATCAACCTTCAGTAATATTTCTCTATCTTGCAAAGCTGTTGGGATACCCATTTTGTCTGAGCTGTTGCGAATTCAAAAAAGACTACTAGCTGGCAGCTCCTCCTCACCCTTTGAATCACACTTGGGCAATATTCACTTATATTGGGTGCACGCGACTCCTCCTCTTCCTATGAATCAACCTTCGGCAATACGTCCTGTGGTACTTAACCTCACCCTACAACTATTCATTCCACATAAAACCCTATGCCCGTCTTGGAACCTGGCTCAAAAGGAGCTGCCACCTTGCCGAAATCGACCAAAATGACTGGAAAACTTGAGTTAACTTAAGGAACGAGAACTTCAAGGGGATCGAGTGGTCATTTTAATATGAAGCTTCTCTTAATGGGGTCACGTGTACTGGTTTTAGGCCTAAGTAGGCTTAGAATTATCTACCTAGGGAGTATCGTAGTCTAAACCCTAGAGTATGTTTTTCTACATGTACCACCTACTAGGGTAACTTTTATATCTTATGTACATGTAACCACATATTATATGTTAAAGCGATTAGAGGACAAGGAAGGTCTAGCTTTAATCATAGTGAAAAGATATAACAGGATGTAATAATTATGATCAATGCAAGCTACACACAAATGTGAAAAGGTCTAAGTGTACTCCAGAAAAACTCAACAAACTCTATTACCTGTGATTGTGACTTGTTTATTATACCAACTACTTATAATACTGAAGGAGTAAAAAAGGTCTAATCATCATCTAGTGTACTCTATGAACACAAAATTCCACAAAGACTAAAAATCCACACAACAAACACACAGAGCCCTGAGGTACAGTCTCTTAGACCATTATGGAAAAAGTCACCTAGACATAAAAACCATCAGGACTGTACCCCTGCCCCATCACCCATCAGCCATCTCAAAGGCCATCTAATGTACCTCCTGACTCAGAGACTCCAACATAACCAAAAGCCCTCTCAAAACCATTCACTACCTCCTGTGCTACTTCCTGACTGTTTACTCTTGCCCTTCTTGCCACCTGTCTAATTCCGTTTCTTTGAACACTCCACCCACCATGATTCCTGCCATCCACCTTGTTATGAGCTGGACTTGGAGGAAGCCTTGCTTTATCTTCTGCTGTACCATTCTTGATAATTTCACTACGAGCAACCTTTCTTGACCACGTCCCAATTGTATACTTACTGAGCTGCCCTTCATCTTTTGCACGCCCAAATATAGCTCACAGTCTGCTTGAGATAATCTGTTGCAAAATGAAAAGAAGACTGGACAAAATCCTCATCGACATCTGTTGGTATCACCAATCCGGAGACTCCGCTATCTTCCAAAAATTGGCTTCCACTTTGTGTCTAACTCATTCGCCAACTCCTTCCATGGCAAATCTGAACTCTTGAGCTGCATGAAAGGCTTGATCATGTAAGTCTTGTTGACGAGAACAACAGCCTTACCCTTCAGCCACATTCTCCAGCCATTCAAACGAGTAACTTCGGTAAGAAATGCAAAAGACTCTGGGACACACCAAAACTTACCCCAGTAGAAAAGAATGTTTCCCCTCTTCAGTATGTCAGCATGATCACCGGCCACAGCAACTTTGGGTTCAACAGGACTGCCACCTATGTTACCAACTGCATCCAACCGTTTCATGAGTAAGTCTTGCAAGTTCTTTAGCTCTCATCGAGGATGGAAGAATTGATACCACCATCAGCCTTCACTTTTTGTCTATAGCGTTACTTACCGCCTCTTCAAGTACTGCTCATTCCAATCTCTTCCAGGTAGTTGATGCTGCACAACTGCTTGACAAATGGAGGGATTCCTGTTACAATTGCCCATGCCATATGTGCTGCTGAACTATGGGGAATTGTACCCCTCTATGATGTGTATGCACAGTCTTGGGGCCAGAATTTGGCACTAGACAACATCATAAAATGGTTCTATGATTTTGCCTTAGTCAAATTAATATTGCTAGTTTACTAGTACTTTTGCATGTAGATTTCTTTCCATGACGTGGGAAAATCATAGAGTTTTCTACGATGGCTAGCAAAAAATAGTGACGTCATCTATGATATTGATGATGGGTTTGAGTTACTAAGGAGCAGTCTTAGTGCTCACACAATTCCTTGTTCACACATTTCCCAACACTTTTTTTGCACAATCTTTTCCGACGACTGGGAGACATCCCACACTAAATTAATTGTTGTGAGCTCACAAATATTTGTGTCACTCGGCACCATGACACAACTTTTTTCGCAACTCTTTTGCACACATATGGGCCTCACAATTCAAATACATATTCAGGTCCCTCTTAGGTCTGGTCAAAATGAGATAATATAAGATTCGAATATTGTTTTGCAAAAACTTCTCAAACCGATATTTAAGTAAGTTTGAGTGCTAAGGCAGCACGTAATCACGTGCTGTGATTGTATAACGGGTTCTCTAGCCTCCAAGGCTCGTCTATGCTTTACATGCTCTTTTAAAAAAGGCAATACATCCTTTAAAAATATATCAAATTTTGCGCTCGTGGGCACCATGCGAGTGAAGCTAGCATGGAGTGAGCGGTAACTGGCTTCCGCTGTTATCTTTATTTAGAGAAACAAGACTTCTTCCAGTTTGCAGGCTCCTATTGCTGCTAAAAAATCTTGCAGCGGCTGCTTGTAATTATTTGATCATTATTATTTTTCAGGCAAACAGATAGCACCACTTGCCATGCTTTCGCCATACAAATGAAAAAAATTCGACTCGACGGTGGTTCCTATTGAAGTACCCTCTTAAACATGGTAAGTAGAGATAGGTAGGTAGATATGTAGGTAATAATCGGTAAAAATCGTTTAAACAAGATAGAGATTTGTGGCTAGTTAAGCAACAATTGGGTCCCCAAGGTACCTAGTTAACTCACAATTGTGCAACAATGCGTTGGAGGGTTAAGTAAAAAACTGGCGGGAACATAGTACGAAACTCTACCTTGATGTATTTTAGGGTAACTTTGTCAGGATACCAATCCTTTTTCACCATGCTAAAAACACTACGGGTCTGTATTAGCGCTCGATTATGTGCACTTTTTTTGCACATTTTTTCCACTTAGGATGATCATTAATGATGCTTCGCGTAAAATAACGTCCCAGATTTCAAGTTTTCGCACATTCCCCCGATCTGACGTGTTTCAAAAAATCAGGGAGGCCTCTCTCCAACTCCCCGATTTCAGAGAGCTGGAGAGAGGCCTCACCCCAAATTTGGGGAGCGAATTTTCCAGCCATCACCACTCGTGCGTCTCATTCTCACACACACATCACCACTCGTCTGTCCCATCATCACGCTACTATGCAACAATTGCGATGCAATCACTTCTGATCTTGCGCTCGCAAATCTAGCAATCGCTCACAGTACCCGTCACCACAATGAGATCTTGCACTTACAGATCACGCTCTCCCAAACCTAGGGCTCACGCTACGCATCAGTTGAGGCACCACGTAGCTATCCAAATCCATCAACTTCCTACCCACCTTCGCGACGAACATGAGGACAACACTATCATCTACCAAAGCGATGCCGACTCCTCTAGCGTTGATGACCCGTCCATTGTATCAAGTAATTCAACAAGAAGAGAGTGGGATTTTGAGGAATGGAGTGATGAAGAAGGACTGCAAGACATCCAAGATCTCCAGGATTTGGAGTTTCTGAATGGAGTCAAAAAAATTAGGATTGACAGGTGGGAGCATAGATGTTTGGATTGGAAGGAGCATGTCAGGCAGCTAGTACACGAGGATTCATTTGAAAATGAATACGCAATGACACTCAGCTGCTACAACGAACTTGTCAATATCTTGTCTCCCAAATTGAGGAAGAAAGAGTACAATAGTCGTGGAGAGCGGCAAGACAGGCAACTCGCAAAAAAATCTGACATTTTGGCGATAAAAGTTTGGCAAAGTGACGACTTTAGCGAGTTGTGTGACTGAAACTTACGGCATTGTGATGACTCGGAGAACAAAAGTGACGACTTACGACCAAGTGACGACCACTGAGTCATCAAAATGTTGTAAGTTACGACCATGTTACGACAACCAAAGTCGTAACTGACAACCATGTTACTACAACCAAAGCCGTAACCGACGACCATGTTATGACAACCAAAGTCGTCAGTTACGACCATGTTATGACAACCAAAGTCGTAACTGAGGACCATGTTACTACCTGCAGAGTTGTAAGTTACGACCTACTACCTCCAGAGTCGTCAGTTACAACCACCAAAGTCTTGCCACCTCCAACCACAATCCGTCGGTGGAACAAAAAAGTATTGATCCTCGAAGTAGGGGAGGATTGCCCCTTTTAACAATCTAATATTAGTTTGGTGCACCAGGCCTGACCTTAGCATGTTCTCATTTTCTAGATTCAGAGGGATTGATGATGGTAGAAGTGACGAGGATGAAGTACCTGACGTTAAGGAGAGCGATGAAAATGAATACGGAAGTGGGGTCAGGTTTGACGACTACGGGAACGATTCTTTTGAAGATGTAGCTGAACGGGTGGAGGAATCGAACGGCTACACAGTGCAGCAGGTTGACCATTCTCTTGAAGAAGTTGTATCCCATGTGGAATTGAACTGTGACATTATCCAGAACAATACCGATGCTCTCGAAGAAGGAGCTGAGTACAAGGGCGTGAAACTGCCTGAAAGAGGCTTACCTCAAATGGGAAATCAAGTTGATTTAATCCATCGCCTATTGGATCCATGTCCGCCAGACTTCAAAAACAACAGCAGAGCTATCAATTGCAGTAGTGTTGAAAATGATAAAGATGAAGGCAGGATCAGGTTTGACCATGTGGACATGGATGGGAATAGTGACAAGAATGGGGAAGATGATAGCAGGCTCAGATTTGATGATGGAGATACCGGCTCACTTGTCGGAGTCGATGAATCAGAGGAGGAATTGAATAGCTACACAGTTGCGCAATTGAAGGTTAAACTGGCTGAACAAGGGTTGATTCAAACAGGAAAAAAACCTGACTTAATCCGCGCATATTAAATCCACAACCATCAGATTTCAAAAAGGCAAAGTTGAGCCGTGGAGAACCAGCAAGGCCAAAGCACTTCTTATCAGACTCATCAGTGACAAATCTTCATGCATTCAAGGTTTAACTCCGGATGAAGCTTGGGAGTCATCGGAATGGTTCAAGAAATATCCAAAAGATAGATTTGTCAGCAACATGAAGAACCTCAAAAAGTCTAGAGAAGCAAGAGGCAGTGTTGTTGCTAATGATAATGAAATCATTGAGGCAGAGCTTTCGTCTATACTTGCATCAAATCAGATTTTGTGCCCACTTTGGCATGAACATGATGCAAGTCGACTTCTTGAGCAAGATATAAAAGACAGCATGCATGAAGGTATGTCCCCACACAAGTTTCAACAGACGAGAGCAGAGTACATGCAATTTGATCTTGCAACATTCAGAAAGCACATTTACCAAGAACAAAGAAAGCAAAGGGAAATGCCAATGAAGGTTGCAAAGCACAACAAACTTGCCAAAGAGATGCACAGAGATGTAATTGAAGAGGAAGTAGCTCGTTGGCATGCCGACCAGGAACACAATGATATGGTGAATGCATTGGCTGGCTTGCTGTTAGAGTAAGCCTGCAATATTCAATTTAGGTTCCAGCATAGTCTTGTTGTGTTGTGATTGACAGTACAATTATGGAAACGGGCGTTGCAGTTCAGAAGATGATGTGTTTGCTACTGCTCTGCCTTATATTATGGTGCCAGTAAGATTAAGTTTGATGGCATCTGTGGCACCTGTTAGCTTTCTTGGTATGTGTTGGAAATGCCTGTAGAGGATAACATAAAACGGGCACCTAACAAAATCTAAAAGACATTTGGCCCTACAAAGAAGTGCTGAAGATTAACATTTAATTTTCATACAACACAAACACTTTTCATACAACAGAAACAGCCTCATTTCCATTCTCTGCTGCTGCTTTTGCCTTTCGTTTCTTCCTTGCTTTTATCACACATTCACAAATTTTGGGCGAACCATGAATTCTCTTCTGCCTTTTAAACTCTGCACTCTTGATCCCACCAACAGGCAATTCATGATGCCTTGGACCAGCTGGCATGCCACCTTTTGCAGCCATGAAGTCAATACACTTGTCCGCATGAAATCCCCCGCAATCACTAGCCATTCTTCAACAATATGGCCTGTAGAAACACTGCATATCATGGGGCCATTTGAATTGTGATTCAACTGCGCTGCTTTTGGCAGTGGCAGTGGCATTTTCTTGGTCATTAATTCGGCGCTCCAAATTTTCAAGAGCTAGTTTGCTTTTGCGGTATGCCCTTGGGCTATTTTGAAGGTGTCAGTGTTTGCAGCGTGTTCTTGTTTCAGAACTTCAAGTTGCTTTCTCAGGCCATCACAGTAATCGAGTCCATTCTTTGCACCACTGCTTCGGCGAGAGCTTGCCTTGATGGTTGCTTGCTTTTCGCTGGCAGACTCGGTGCATTCAATGTTATGTTCTGTCTGGGATGTGGGAGGTGGCTTTTGACAGTTTTTGTGACGGGTTTGAGGACTCTTTTGACTTTCCACAGCAACATTCTTTTGAGAGTCCAGAGACTTTTTCCTTCCAGCTGATGAAAATCAGATGTTAGTTACCAGGCGCCTACAAATGCCATGTCACAGACCAACCTTACCTTTACTAGGTTGCCTTTTTGGGGGCCTCTGTTGTGTTGCCCTATAATCCCCTTTTGTCACACATCCATCAGAACCAAAGTCGTATGTTCCAGACAAGGAGATGTTAGCTAGCAGGTGCCACACATGCCACAATACATTCAGACAGATCAATCTTACCTCTAGTATGTGGAGATGGTGACCTCAGTCGTCTCGTCAACAATGCCTGCAATGTAGAGCTATCCCTTTCAATTTCTACAACTTTCCCGTCAGAATCAAAATTGTATATTTGCACTTCATCTTTTGGGATGTCATCTTCTCTCTTGGTCACATACGCAAATGAATCCCTCATGGTCACTTACACGTTCTCCCCCCGAATGAAGGCATTCAGCTTTGAAGGCGATCACCTCACCTTTCTCCACTTTCAAAAATTCCATCTCTTTTTGATTACAATCTGTACTGGGAAGATGATAAAGGTTAAATTCATCAAGCGCAATAATTACCAACATTGGATGATCTGATGGACCCAGATGTCATAAGATATCACAGTAGTCAGAGTGCAATTTTCCGTAATGTCCCTTGAACTGAGACCCCGACGTTACAGCAGTTTTAAGGGCATTGTATTTAACATGTTCCCATTCGAAATCAGAATGGAACTTGGAAAGCATCTGTTCAATTGTGGGACGCATAAAGTTGGTGACATGGCGGTACAAATCTGAATCTTTTTTTCAAAATCCGGAGCGTGTCATCTCGTTTTTTCCCACCTGTCACATGTTTCCACCCAGCATAATTTTCCATCCAATGTCGCATGTCTTGAGTTTGCTCCTTTGATGGCATCCAGTTGAATTCACCATGTTTTAAGTGAAGAAAGACAGGTCTCGTTGTTGGAATCTCTTCTGCTGCTGGCTTGGCCATGGCTAAATGAGCACATCTGGGTGAAAGCCTCTTTTGAAGCCACCAGTTCTGAAGTGCTTCCGGCTTGCGTTGGTTTCTTGTATTGTTGATTGTGACCTATTGTGATGGCAGTCCATCAATGTTGCAGGGATCAGAGCTTCTCAGAGACAGATCTGCGTTAGTGGTGTCATGAGGACCAGCTAGCGACAAGCTGCCTGCAAACAGCTGCAAACGACTGCAAACCTCTGAGACCTCTTGTCCACGACATTTTCACGCACCATCATCAAGGAGCAGCATAAATTGTTAAAAAGTAAATGTAGATGATAATATCTCTATTATAATACGTTAATATTGTATAAATAGATGTCACATCCCCGGCTTGTCTTAATACACTCTATTGCCAAAAAATCTAGACTAGATGCCAACAGAGTACGCATACCTCTCTAGAATCCATCACGTGAGATGCTGTTGCTGCAGTTTCATTTTACACACATATCCATCTATATCCATGACGTTGTTCCCTCCTGCAACATCTCCCCAAAGTGCACTCACAGCACTCATCGCGGCGATGCCCCTCTTCACCAATTGAATGGCAACATCATTGACAACCGCTTGCCTTGCTTTCACAGTTGAGTTCCAAGAAGAGCAACAAACAGCATCCATTGACATCTCTGATCGATAGTCACTGAGCATGATGGGCATACCCGGTAAGTTCACTTTGTTTTGGGTTGTTTAATCAGGAAGAAACATTACGTTGGGGTGGAGCAGCAGCCACCGGCTCGACGAAGGAACGAAGTGATTTCGAAATGATCAGCCTTTGCCGGCTCGATGAGCGGACGAGGTGGATCAACGCCACCGCATCGACTTGTCCTTTCTATTTTTGGCTCCTGATCCTCAAGCCATCAAAGTGGAGTGTCTCTATCCTGTGAATATGTGGTCAAATACAACCCTGTGTTTATTGAATCAATGCTTGGGTTTGATTGTCAAAAAACAATGTGTTCTAATTACAAACCGGTCAAACCGGTGCTGTTCTCCCCAATGTTTCAATCTTTGACAACGTGTGGCAATTCATCGTCGTGTTGTCATTGCACTATATGATCTAGTTATGTTATCAAGAAGTTGGTGGAGGGATGGGATTGTGATTGTGAGACCGTCATTGATTCATTCAGTTTCGTAAGTGTTTTGTTGATGGATTCTTTAGCTTTTTCACCCGCTCTTGACAATTCACTCAACAACCTTTGCATCTTTGTTCTTAATCCCATGTGAAAGGAAACACCAAAACCACGGAGAGAATGAAACATCTCTTGCTACTTAGAGACGATTAACGTGGAGATTGGAAAAGATTCCAATGGGTATGGAAGAAGTCCAGCAAAATGCTGCTTGCTGTTTTGTGTCGTAATGTGCTTTTACTTTGGCGGTTAGGTTGGTATTGTTGTGTCAATCTTTTTGCTATTTCTTCCCCTTGGTTTTGTACAGTCTCCTTTGTTGATTGCCTTGTTATTTTGGTCCATTTCCTCAACAGATTCAGTCTCTCATCTCTACCATCGACATTCTTCACTGTGGTCGTCACACACTTGTTCATTCCTCTACCATTGCCTTTCTTTTATGTTGAAGTGGTTCGCTGTTGATTATTGGTTGTTCATTTATATTATATCATCCATCTAATCCCACGATGTGGGTAGGACTTGCCACTAGATCATGAAACGAGAGCTAACAGGCGCCATAGAAACCTCTTTACTCTTTGATTAATGCTAACAATTAAGTTATCAGAGCAAAGGCCATAATCAAAATAGTTTCATACCATAAAGCAGTGCATAATACCTTTTATCTATTCAATTCAATCTTCACTCAACAACACAGATAACTTAGCTCTGCATACAATCAAAAATGCTAACAGGCAATAGTAACAAGCTACCATCAGCTTTATCATGGATGGACTAACTGTCCGAATTCAAATTCATACTCCTGCGAATCAATATCTTCTACTTCAGCAGACTCCATATGAGTGATCAATCTAGCTTCAATCTCCTGTAAATGAAAATGAAAACGTCACTTTTTGATCCTGCGGCTGCAACGTACAGGCTCTCCATCATCCTTCTTTCCACTCTTCTTCTCCGACACAGTGTTCTTGTTCTTGGAGGCATCCATGTCTTCGCTAGACTTCTTCTTCTTCTTCTTCTTCTTCTTCTTCTTCTTGGACGAAGTGTCGTTCTTCTTTTCCTTTGAATTTGTTGTTGAGTTGCTGTTTTTGTCACTGTCATCACTGTCCACCTCAACACTCTTCTGCTTCTTTTCTTTTTCTTCTTCATCTTGGAGGATTCCTCCTTGCTTTCAAAAATTGGAGAATCCACGGAGACCCTTGACCCCACCTCCCCATTCATCTCTTCACCAGGAGGGTGCTCTCTGGCACCACTAATGTCCACAACAGTCTCGTCCTGATCTGAAGCATCTTCAGCATTGTCCTTGTCACTTTCACGAGGATCCTCCACAGTATTCCACCAAGACGGAAACTGGAAACAAAGTTCATAATTTTGTTGCTAGCAGACTTAGGTGTGCATCTCAGTAGTATTGATACCTTTCAAGATAGGGAGGTCTGGGAATCAAGAAACGGTGTTGCCTGCATTTCCAACTGCAATGGGTCGGAGTAAGGGGAATGCTTCTTGAGTATGGGAGTAGGAGGTGTCATAAGACTCTTTGTAGGAGGCAGTGGAGTAGTCTTTCTAGGTAGAATTGGTGTCGCAGTGGAATTCTCAGAATCAGAGCTGTCAGACCTGGAAGAGTGAGAAGGAACAGGCTTCTGATTCTGAAGAGTGAGATTAGGAGTAGGGGGCTTTCGAAGGGGCAATGGTGGTGCAGCAGAATCATTGGAGTCAGATGAGTATGTATTCGATGAAGAAGAGCTACTGGACTTAGTGGTCACAGAGCTATCAGACTTTGATGACAACTCATCAGAACTCTCAGATTCTGAACGTGAGGAGTGAATCTTGCGGATGCAATTGGACCTCTTTGTGTTCTTAGCCTTGTTACCCTTCGTAACAGGCTTCCTGGCTTTAGACCGTTTAGATTTTGGGAGGCGGTCAGAACCCGTCAAATCTCTCAATTGGTTCCAACCAGGCAAACTAACCCAAAAAAGAACTTGGTTTAGATCAGACCAGAGAAAAATTAAAAAAGGATACCAAGCATTGACATACCTCTTCACAAGAGGAGAGAAGTGTCCCTTCCAAAAAAACACCTTTACCCATACCAAACAAAAATCAAAGTATATGATCTTACCCTGTGACATTGAAGTTTATAGGTCCACTCTCACCATCAAGAGTATCCGGGCAGTAGAATGAGTTTGAAGTTACCACAGGAGTCAATCCAGTTGGATCTATGCTGAGTGTATTCATGTCTTGAAATGTCACATCTTGTGACAAAGCATATGGCAAGTTCCTTATGGTGATGCCCATAAACTTGACGGAGTAACCCATGGATTGAACATGTGCTTGCATTGCTTGGAGGGAATTGGTCAGATTGCTATGATTATCCCCAATTCTTTCTGTTTCATGAATTTACTTCCTTCATTTTCTTCCCAATTTCAGGATTGATTCCACAGGGGAGAGGGATGATTATAGTGTCACCGCTTACAACTCTGGCTTGGCGGCTGAAGGGAAGGGCATTGTCGACCGGGAGGGAATGAGACACTAGCACGATCAAAGCATGGTGCTGAGAGTTGTTCTTGATGATTTGGTTGCTGCCATAAAAAAGCATGATACCACCACCTCCCGGAAGAGTCACAGTTGCAAATCCCTTCAAGTTTAGATTCGTGGAGTGAAAGTACTCACACACAGTACCATGAACGTTCTTGTTAAATTCTAAAATACTCATTGGTACAGCTTCAGAGTCCATGTTAACCTCCGCCTTTGTGGCCAAAGATGGCAAATCAGAAGTGTTATGGAGTCCAATTGCTCCACGGTCGAACAACGGTGTCTTGAGGGGTGCTTCTGCGTAAGCGGTAGGTTGGAGAGGGCTTGTCCCTCGTCCTTGGCGGTTGACAGCATTAGGGATATTGTGACTGAACTGTACCATGTCTTCTTCTGGTTTGTGGTGTTGGTTTTCAGGTAGGTGGTTCTCTTGGTTTACTGGCGGGTGGAACTGAGAATTGTACTGTTTGCGAGTGAGTTCTTTGAATACGAACTTTGGACTAGGTGAACGTCGAAAGTGGTGGTAGACAGAATAGCCTTGAGGGAGAGGTTGTTACTTGGATTTGCCATTTGGGTTCAGTTGGAAAGAAGCGAGAGCTTTTCAAATATTTGTTACGGCAACTCTGTTGAGATATTTTGTGGTGATTGTGCCGAACTGGCTGATCATAATGATCGACGAGGCTGCCTTTGAGTCGCGAGACTGTAGTGTTCACGAGAATTGCGCATTTTTTGAGATCGGACTGCTCTGCAGTAAGACATGGCGAACGTGTCTCCATACTGTTATTTTTATGAGCTGGTTCTGGTTTTTGGTCCTTGCTGAAGACGACACGCATGATTGACTTCTACTACAGCAGGAATCAATCCATTTCATGGGGTTTCCGCGAAACAACCCGACATACATGATTGACGGGCATGACTTTGGGAATCAATCAGTTTCAAATGCCTTCCGCAAAACCACGTGATCATGTGAATGTGATGGAGAAATCTAAAACGGTTTGAGGGCAACATGATTCATTTGAATAATTGGTGAGTAGCTAGCAGGTCCCACCCAGCTAGCAGGTTCCACTGACAATGGTGGGATCTACCATATCATGTTGTCAGCGGATCTTAGATCTTTTTAAACAATATTAACATTTTCTACACATGATATTGACACCTAAATTGACTTCTAACATTGTGCAACCCGCGGGTTTCAAAACTCCTGCATGTACAGTGTATGTGTCCAGTATCGTAGTTAGAGTACGATAGATAGTGTACAACGAGACCTCACTCACTCTCAGTGAGAGAGGCCCCGCCATAACCTGCCGTAATTTTCACAAAAAGAACTACCATAAAATTGACCTCAGTTAACCACTCACACCCAATTCTTGCAATGGCACGTGATCATCCTAAGAAGGCGCCTCCTTCATCAAACAATGAGTCGAATGGCGATGATTCTCTGTTGACAAGGAATTCAGAAACAGTATTGTTATCACCGCCCGACAAGTGCGCCATCATAATTACCCACTTCATCCGCTTTGCCAGAAAAAAGGAAGGATAGAGCTGGTATAGACGTGAATATATGGTGAGGAAATGTCTCGCCAAGGCAAAGGATTCAAATGTTAGAGAATTCTATAAGGCTGTCGAGAAAGATGCATCCAATATTCTGTGGGCGTGTTGTCCGCATGAGGTTTATGTGATGAGGAAAAGGATTGAGGAAATATTCGGAAAGTCACCACACAGTGAGATTAGCAAACTAATAAGAGAGTATGAGGAAAAAGTTACGCACCTATTAAGGAGAGCATTGAAACTTTTTCTTTTCACAAAACAATGAATGCTTTGAATATGAAGATGTTTATGATGGTAAGATTTGCTTTGATCTGCTTTGTTTCATAGCTCCGATTTTTTTATTGTACTCTCTCTCACGTGAAGCCTCCCTATTGCAACAGAAACGCAAGGAATGCATGCTTATTGACAGAATTAGGAATTTATTAGATAAATCATGCAAGACGAGAAAGCTCATCAAGGACCTTGAAACAAAAACCAAGGCAGTTGAAGCTGAAGCGAGTCTGATGATGGAGAAGAAAGACAAGCGCATCATAGAACTTGAAGCAATTATCAAGGAATACGAAGAGAAGTTGAGTAATATAAACAAGCACATCACAGAACTTGAAGAAAAACTGGGGGGGGGGGGGTACAGAGAATAGGCCTCTTGTTGACAATGTAAGTCTCATGCGTTTGTTGATGATTTGAAAAGTGTGTCAATCTCATCATTGCACCTCTGTATCAAAGGGGGGAGTTGCTACCATTAACCAACATATCCCTACTATCCAGCATCAGAACGCATCGTCAATCAACAACAATTACTTCTACAATGTCAACGTAAATCCTGCTGACATGAATGTTGCATACACTGCCGCCTTTGCTACTCCTTTCCTAATCTAGGCGCCCAATACGGTATTCAAGGCGTCCAATATGGTATTCAAGACGAACAATACGGTCAAGACGGACAATTGCACACCTTCAAGATTCAAGGTATTCGCAAGAGGAAGTGTCGGGAGTGCAATAATTACGGATACAAGGGTGCCAACAATAGGAACAACTGTGAGAATAAAAAGGCTTAAACGAGATGTATTGAGGTTGGATCCGTGGAAAGCATGCTTGAATGAAACAAACTTATTATTAGAGTTGTTGCTTCAATGTGGAGTCTATTTTTGATGGTAGAAATGTGGAGTATGAGTGAAATTTCGATGCAAGCAAAGCAATATGCTGAAACATGAAATAAAGTTCGGTGAGAGAGTTAAATTTATAGTAGAAAGTTCCATCAGTGTCCCTTAGCCCCTTGCATTTTGCTACTCATTACTTTTCCTTTGTCCTTGAAGCTCATATTACTCACTTTGCCATGCCCCTACTTATGAAGCACTTTGGCCCCAAGCCACACGTAACTCGTCATTAAGCTAGAGACATGTTGCCATGCCCCTACTTACGAAAAAGAAAATATCATCAGCTATCTGGTCCCTTTGGCCCCAAGCCACACAGAACTTGTCATTGGCATTTAAAAATCATTGTTAAAATTCTCACGGAGGAGAGACAACTGAGAAAAGTAATCAAAAACACTTAACAGCACCAACAATACATATCTATGCCAGTATGCTTTGCGCAATTGAAATTAGTAAAGTCAACAGGTATCTATGGACAATCGATGTTAATTGATCTAGCATACACAAAATAGAGGATGATATTTCATATCATATTCAACAATCACTCAACGGCACCCAGAACTATTTTATGTAGCTTCATTTTGTCCTCGGTGTTCTTTCCATGATGAAAGCAGTGGTACAGTATGTTGTAGTTTTCTAACCAGGCATGATATGCTTCTTGCCTGTTTTGAGCCCTATCAAGGAACCTAAAAATATCTTGACTATGACCAGGCCGCTTTACTGTAACTTTCTCAGGTAAACCTTCATAGGCACTATATCTCCAATAGCCCTTTTTCCATCGGGGATTTGAAATAGCAGAGAATCTCTGTCCCAAGTTTCAGGGGGATCTTTCATGTTCATTGCTCCACAGAAAACAGCCTTGTCGTGACGTAGACCAGCAGGATCAGGTCCATTAATCCAAACACAATGATTTTCCCATAGGGAAAGGGCAAATTCATACATCAAGCCAGAACTATGGCTCTTGTTGTCAAACGATTTTGTGCCTCTGTCTCCTCTAAATTCTTGGGTGATAAAAATGACACCATCAGCTGAGATAATATGCACTTGATCTGGCGTAAACTTGTTTGTATCAAATATAATTAATCTTTCTCTGAAGGACTCAATTCGACGGGTAGTTTCGCGACATTTGTCTCTGCATATTGATTCATCATAGTTCCATCGGGCAGCAAGTACCGACTCTATATCATACAATTTGAGCCAATTCAAACCCATCAAAAGTTCTTTAAATGATGTATCAGGGAACTCTTGGCACAAATCAGACATTAAATCTTTGACAGACCGTGATTCCGGTTCGTAATGGGACTTGAAATGATCTACAGATGTTGTCATCACCACCCTCTGACGTTCCTCCCCAAATCTGATATAGCACAAACCGTAAAAGAGAATGTCTTCAGATGTCAGTATGCTAGCATCCAATTTTTGGGACCGTGTAGCGAGAAATAATGCTAGCTGTATCAATTTTTCGTGAGGGGTGGAGATGCCTCTTGCCCTAACTTCTCCTGGCATATTTTGCTTTAAATGCTTGAGGCGGAGACAATTTGTTCGATGAAAGTTGGACTCATTTTTGGTTACAATTAACTCTTCCTTTAAAGTCCTAATTTCCTCTTCCAGCATGTCAATCTTCATCAATGCATCTGAAAATGACGTGATCAAGCTGTCACTAGGAAAAATGCCAGCTTTGCTGTTGTCATTGGAATCGAAGGATTCTCTTTGAAGAGAGTTGTCGTCTTGAAGGTTGAACATCCTTCTGAAAGGGCGATGACACGATAGCCAACACGAGAGGCCAACTGTTTACGTTCGCTGTAGCTCTATGCTTGTGATTAAGATGGTTCGGTGTTGCCTTGCATTAGTGAGTAGCTAATAGACAATTCCGTCAATACTTTTTCCAATTCAACAATATCATAGCTCAATGCGTTGCGAGCTGTTCCGAGCTCTTGCAAGAGTTGCGAGTTAAGCGGCAACCGGCACGTCCAAGTTGTTTACGATCATATGACGACCGCCAGAGTCGTCAGTTGTACGACCAAGTTTCTACCTCCAGAGTCATACTACCACCAAAGTAGTAAGTTACGACAATGTTACTACCTCGAAAGTTGTAACTGACGACCATGTTACGACAACCAAAGTCGTAAGTTACGACCATGTTACGACAACAAAAGTCGTCAGTTACGACCATGTTACGACAACCAAAGTCGTTAGGTACGACCATGTTACGACAACCAAAGTCGTAAGTTACAACCATGTGACGACCGTTTGTCGTCCGTTCAAGAAGTAACTGACAACTTGGACAACCCAACTGACGACCCAAATACATTCGTCGTGACTGAAGTGACAACTCTCGCCAAGATTTTTTTGCTAAAAAGAAAATATTTTTAGCAAGTTGCCTGTCTTGCTAATCACTGTGGAGCACGTTATAGCCAATGGATTGCGTATTTTGGGAGGAGGGCGACCAAAGGATCAAAGACACATTATTGGGATGTCGAGAGATGCATCCTACAAATCATTCTCTTTTTTGGATGCGGTGAATTCTGCTCCGGAGTTGGACATTAAAATGCCAAATACTCCAGAAGAATGGAATGTGGTCTATCACAAATATAGAAGGAAGAGTACTCATGAACTCATGGCAGGATGTGTTGGTTGCCTGGATGGTTTCTTTCAGAGAACTAACAAGCCAACTAAGAGTGAAGTTGCCAATGTAATATCGTATTATTCGGGCCATTATGAATCGTACGGTATAAACTGTCAGGCATGTGTTCGTCCCAATCTACAGTTTATGTATTTTGGTGTTGTTTTGCCAGGATCAACAAACGACAACATTCCGTACCCATTGGCACCAGGATTGAAGGACATCTTCGATTCACTACCACCTGAACTGTTTGGATTAGCTGATGCCGCTCATACCCTGAGTGAAAGTATGTTGATTCCATTCGTTGGTACTGACCGGTGCGATCCAGCACACGATGCTTTCAATTATTATCTGTCACAGCTTCGTATCAGAGTAGAAATGGCGTTTGGTAGGCTTGTAAACAAGTTCTGAATTTTAAGCGGCAAGGTTGGCGGAAATATTGATCGAGTGTTGGCTGTTTTGACTGCTTGTGCATGCCTACACAACTTCATTATCAAATGGAAGGGACAAGATGATTCTCCTTCTGAGTACGGAACTGTGGAAGAAGAAATGGAGGCATTGCAAATCACACCGAATAGTGATGCTCCTCTAGGAATGTCATTTCTGCCTGTAGTACCGGATGAAGAATTCGAGCCATTTCCAGGAATATCAAGGACTAGAGAGGCTATTGTGGACCATATTCATGAACATGACATAAGAAGGCCACTACACAATATTGTACATCAAAGAAAAGAAGGCCACTACACAATGTTGTACGTCAAAGAAGAGAGCAACTTGACTTGGTTGTTGTTTCTCCGAATGGTAATCACATAGATCGTGAATTTATAAGTCCTATGTAATTTTCTATACATTTAAGTTTTGGATCACAAGCATGTCAACGATAGCAGGGGCAGTACCATGGGAGAGATCCCCAATTGCGACGGCAGTGCCAGGAGGTGTGTCAGCTTCCAAACTTTTTGTGGGATTGCACGTATTAGTCTCCATGATGGTAGCGACAGTGCTATCAAGAGGGGGATCCCTAAGTGGGACGATGGCGAGAGGGGGGCTAACATCAGACCTAGCAGATTCAGTGTCTGTTGTGGGTGCCATTGTGGGTTCCGATGCATGGGGAGGAGATGCTATGGTGGTTTTATTTCCCAGTGGAGATGATGGGTTCAAGTGGAGATGTGTCGAGATGTGTCTTGGCACGTGACTCCCTAAAAAATATGGGAGCCATGATGAGTGATGCACTCAAGCGCTAATACAAAAAAAGCTTCCGTTTTTTAAAAAGCGAGAAAAATGGGATCTGTGAGGTTGGCAAACGGGGAGCCCTAATACAGCGCCTAACAATGGGACACTACATAAGTAACACTAAATGTATCTTTTGTACATTTCGATGTCTTATAATTCGGGTTTTATGGTAGTAACTGAGATTTTCTTGTTCTCATTCTTCTTCTCCAGGAGACACTTTTTTAACTTTTGAATATTTTTGGTAACCAAATGCATACTTCTCAAGATTACCTGTACTGAATTTTTTTATGTTTGGCATGCATTGTTCATCATTATCTTTTAATATGTTAGTACCCTTAAAAATATATCTTACTTTACCTTTGACAAAGGAAAGGGCCAAAAAGAAACTTTTTCTAAACACACGCACCACCGTCACCCAAAAAATCTAACATAGATGAGGATTTACACACTACCAAAATGAACAGCCAAAAATAATTTCAACGTGCCACCAAAAAAAGTGCCACTTGAGTGCACCAATTGTTATGCATGTTTTCATCCTAAACATATACACGACTTAAATGCACCACGGTTGCACTACTTCCTTGATAGACGTAGGGAAGAGTGGCACGGTACGTACCTGTGCCACACATACCCTCCTCACGTCCATCGAGGGCCATCGCCCTAAATCGACCCAGTTACGGGTTCCTCGTCCCCCCCCGAAGTACAGAGGGAAAGCGCCTGTCTGGTCTTCCCCCGCACCACCTGGCAACAGGGGTGTCACTACTCATCTCACGAGTTCTCGTGAGGCTTCATCGACCCGCTCCATGGGACAACCCATCACAATCTCCCGTGTTGATCAATCTTCCAATTGATCCCCTCCATCGGTTTTAACCTCCGAAAATTTTTTCCCACCCACCGTCCCCTCTATGCCGCCTCTAGCAACGAGCTAGGATAGGGTATAGTAGGTTATGGCTGGGTACCCTTAAATAAGGTCCTAGTACTCATAACCCAGCTTTTTAGGGACATTGTTCCACTACCAGCGCACTCCTCTATTTACTAGAGTATTACACTAGCTGTTAGTTGTCTTGTCCCTATCTACCTACTCACCCCTACCCACACAGGAATGTACCCACTAGCAAGGACCAATGCGCCGCGTGGTTATTCTGCTTGCAGAATAAAATGCACCGCCTAAATATTTTCAACGTACCACCAAAAAAATCCATTATAAGTGCACCAATCGTTATGTGCTATGTTTAACACAAAAAAATCCATCATTAGTGCACCAATCATAATGCACGATGTTCTGCAGGTTCAAACATGTTTTCATCTTAATTGCATGCACTACCTAAATGCACCGCCAACATATTTTCAACGTACTGCAAAAAAATCTGTACTGCCAAAACATTCCAAAGATGCACACACTCCTTAAACACACCACCAAACATTATTTCAAAGTACCACCAAAAACCTGAATGCATGCACTACCTGGCCGCACCGCCCAAATATTTTCAATGTACCACCAAAAAAGATCCATCATAAGTGCCCTACCACCACAGAATTCCAACAATACATGCACTACTTAAACACACCACCAAAAATAACTTCAACGTGCCACCAAAAAACTGAACGCATGCATTACCTGGACGCACCGCCAACTTACTTTCAACGTACCACCAAAAAAATCCATCATAAGTGCACCAGTCATGATGCACGATGTTCGATGCAAATAAATATCATTAATTTGTAGAGGTGTGCATCAGGTTCAAACATGTTTTCTTCTAAAACTCATGCACTACCTAAACACACGGTCAATATATTTTCAACATACCACACAAAACATCTGTACTGCCAAAAACTTCCAACGACACACACACTACCTAAACACACCACCAAAAATAATTTCAACATACCACCAAAAAATTCCAACGTAAGCACGTCAACCGGAATGCATGTATCAGCATGCAGCATACATTACGTTAAGGTACTGCCATAAATATTTCAACATGAATGAACTAATCACTAATCATGATGCACATAATTCAAGGATCAATTTTGGTAAAGAGATAAATATAAAATATTACATTCTTGATCTTTTCAATGTCTGAAATGCGTTGCAATGTTGCTTCGCAAGAATCAACTATAATATTTAATGAATTTGAGTTCAGGCGACATTTTTGACCTCTTAAGCATTTCAAACTAACTTTTTGTATTAAAGATGAGTCTCTTTTTGACAACGTGAAACAACTTAGCACAAGCTAAATTGCTGAAAATAAAAAAGATAGGAAACAAAGAAATAAAAAATACAGACAAAAGGCAAAGGAAGACAACCTTTAAACCACTGAGAAAATGGGCATGCATTAAAAGAGCTACAGGAATCTGTTTGTGAGATGAAAAGGGCCAAGTATAGATCGATTCAGAAAGGAGATATCTGCAGGACATTGGTCCTTTCATATGTGGACTATTTACTGATTTGATGATTTTTCGGATGGGTTTGAAAAAGGAGTTGGGAAGAGGAGAAAAAGTTATTGCAGATGGGATTTACGGAGCTGAGGCCCCTTTGAAAGTCAGGGCAGCTGGGACAATTCTTTCGAAACCACACAACCAAGCTATGGAAAAAGAGTACGGGCTCGCCACGAACACTGCAATAGAAGGATGAAGCAGTGGGCCATTCTTCAGCAAGAATTCCGACATGATTTGAGACACCATGAAAGTTTTTTTTGTGCAATTGCTGTTATGACTCAGCTTTGCATCCAAAATGGAGAGACTCTAGCAACTGTGTCGTACAAAGAGTAAGAAGTTTAAACTTATAGGAATGGTAAAAATTGTCACTATTTTCTGTTGTCTCATTGTTATAATTAATAGGATTATAATGGAGTATTATTTAATCATGGAATACATTCCAACATTACCAAAAAGAGTGGATATCTTTTTGACAATAATCAATTTTCCCGGCATTCCCTGAACCCCTGATTCTACCTAGAGGTATGCTAATGATATTTTGTCAAAAAATAATGATCTGTACCTTATTATGATTGGACCTCAAACTCTGCGAACCAAAATATTTGGAATTTAATATAAGCCTTTAAATATTTTTATTAAAAAGTTGTCTTGTCATTTTTGTCAAATCCCTCACCTCCGAAGGGAGTGTGCAAACACTGTGCAAGCATGTGCATGGTTAATTTGTACCGCACCCAGAGTAGAGGGACCTTTGTGGGGTTACCGGAACTACAAATATTACTTTGATGATAAGTATTATCAAGAATGGAGTAGGTGCTATACCCGAGAGTACAATGCATTAATAACTAGAGGGGCTTACTAACAATATCTCCATGTACAAGTATGTATCTAGAAAACGAGATGCCTAATATTACTTGATGAACTCATGAGGGCATATGTCTTGCGGGGTGAAGCAGTGTACATAAAAAATAAAAAAACTACCTAAAAAAACCTACCTACCTCATAACTTATTGCATGGTACTATCATAATTTTATCCCTCACGCGCGTGCAATGGTGTTGAGAAAGGACAATGGAGCAGAAATGGGAGTTATTAAAATTTAAAACCTTATTTACAGTACAGCTCTACACATATGTTATGTACGCGCTAATATTATGCAAAAGAACTCAATTGTACTTTCTATATATCAGTACTTACAGTATGGTACCTACAGTACCATAGATTCACACCACATTACACTCTGATTGTTCTCGTACACCAATTCCTTTTCAGGACATTGGCACTGGACTGGTTTTTAGGTAACCTTTGACATTGAATGGAAAAGCCAATCTTCAAAAAGAAAAGTAATCATTCAAAAGAATACCAGATACCTTATCATTTCAACAGAGGAATAGTATAAAAAAGTAGAAAAGCCAAAAGAAAACCAATTCTCCAAAAGAAAACCAATCCCCAATTTATTTGCCATCACCTCTAGGTACTTACATTATTTAAGCCTTTGGGCAAGTTGGAGTCTTTCTTGATAATGATTTCTTGAGATTAGATCGATTCTTTTCTGAGAATAGATCAAAACAAACCATAGTCTAGGAACTTGACACATAGTTTAGGAACAATCTAAGAGCGTAGATTTTCTAAGTAGGGGTTAAGGGAACTACAATTATTATTTCAATGATAATTAATATCAAGAATAGAATAGGTTCTATCTACCATACCTTAATACCACCAAGGGGATTATGAACAGTACAAGTATCTAGGTAGAAAAGAGAAGCCTAGAGTACTTACCACTTGACAAACTCATGACAGTGTATGTCTTGAGGGTGTGGTGTGAAGCAGTGTAAATACTTAATAGAAACCTATTACTACTCATGATACGCTACTCACACACACATGCAATTGGGTTGCAAAAGGACACTCGAGCCAAAACGGGAGTAGTAATTAATATATTTCAAAGCTTTAAGACATTATTTTTTATGCTCTACACATATTACGTACACTCTAATATATTTTATGTGAAAGAACTAGTTCGTGTGTTCTATAATTTATTATCTGTGTGGTACTTACAGTATGGTACCTACAGTACCATGGATTTGTATCACATTACTCCACATGGTTCTCATATACTAATTCCTTTTGAGGACATTGGCAATCCATGCACATGACTGGTTTTATGTAACCTTTGACATTGAACGGAAAAGCCAATCTCCAAAAAGAAAACTAATCACCCAAAAGAAAACTGGATACCTTATCATTTCCACAGAGGAATAGTACAAAACATTGGAAAAGCCAAAAGAAAACCAATCGTCCAATAGAAAACCAATCCCCAATTAGTTTGCCAACGACAATAGGTAGCTACATTATTTAAGCCTTTGGGCATGTTGGAGACTTTCTTCAGAAGGATTTCTTGATATTAGATCGATTCTGTTCTTCTAATAGATCTAAACGAACCATAGTATAGAACCTTAAAACATAGCTTAGGAATAATTGAAGCTCCTAGATTTTCTAGATAAGAAGTAGACTTTCTAAGCTAGATCTTGATTTCTGCACTAGCCATTTTGTTTTTCAGAATCATCCACTCTAGATCTAACAAATTTTTAAAAACTATTTTAGGATTCAAACAAAATCTGTCTAGATACAATTATTCTAAGTTAGATTTTTATTTACTTTTCTACATCAGATGTTGATGGTATCCATTCTTAGAAGATCATCACCAATGAGTTGTGCAAAATAAATATAATAAATACACGATTAACTGGAGCGCTATGTATGCTATGATACCTTCCCGTACTAAGAACAGTATGATATGATTCCTAACCATTATTCCTTCTTGCTTTTATGCGCTAGGTAACATGGATATCTTTTGGAGAATAATCCATTTTCCTGGTGTTCCCTGAACTCCGTATGAAGTAGATTTTCTAAGGTAGATCTTTCTTTCTTCACTAGCAATTTCGTTTTTTGAAATCATCCACTCTCGAGATCGAACAGATTTTGAAAATCTATTTTTGATTTTCAACGAAATCTGTTTAGATTCTAATACATTCTAAGTTCGATTTCTATTTAGTTTTCTACATTAGAGATGTAGATGGTATCCATTCTCATAAGTGCATCACCAATCAGTTGCGCAAGATTAATAGTACCATATATCCCCACCCCCAGTTGTGGTGCACTAGATGCACCGCACACTTTGACCAAATCCTTGAAATCTCTTCTGGTGCATCTAGTGCACCATAACTTTTGTACTATTCCATATAAACTGAGAGGAAACCAACAACCATTTTTGAGAAAGAGATCATTTCAAATATTAATTTTAAAACAAAAAATCTCTGTAAGTACACCACACTGATGGAGTTTTTAGGCGTCCCAGCTGTCTGGTACAACTTTTGAAAATATTGTATATGCCTATCATTTCCATCTTAATTTGCAAAAAATTACGCTTATGTATTTCTAGCAAAAAAATGTTGCCAAGCCAAGATTACCTCTGATGGCCAAATGTGTCTTTTCGAATGCCTACGCTGGCTATGTAGGAATCGTCCAGTTATGGTGCACTACATGCACCATAAGGATTATGATGCACCGTAAGAAGAGGATGGAGATATAATCAAGATTTTTTCAAAATCTTAGTTGTGTTGGAAACTGAGCCGTTTTCTCCTTCTCCTTCTTCTTCTCCTTCTCCTTCTTCAGTGAGACAGTTTTTTTGCTTTTTGACAAAACAGGTACTGACCATGAATTTGTTGTGAACTTACCTGTAAATAAATTATTTTTCGCTAGGACTTACATGGGTAGTTATATTGTCCTAAGTCATTGTTTACCTTTAAAAATATATCTTGTTAATAGGTTGAAAGAACAACGTGACAATTTTTGCAAGAATGGTAATATGGTAACTTGAACAACGTGTCAATTTTTTAGAAGAATGGTAACGGTAACTTGAAGTGATCAATGTGTCAACTTATAAGAAGAATGGAAAAGGTAACTTGAAGTGAACAACTTGTCATCTTTTACAAAAATTGTAATGGTATAGTGAAAATATGGATTTATACTAAGAGCCGGTTTACCATTGTGAATACATTTTCTATAGTGAAACCAATTCCCATAGTGAAAATATGGATTTAACTTACCATAATAAGAAGACTACCATCAGATTTACACTACAACATTTACGGTTTTACAACTAGTGAAAATACGGATTTACACTATGGCCGTTTCCCATAGTGAAAATACGGATTTACACTATGGCCGTTTCCCATAGTGAAAATACAGATTTATACTATGGCCGTTTCCCATAGTGAAAATACAGATTTACAGTACTACGGCCGTTTCCCATGGTGAAAATACGGATTTACACTACAGCCGTTACCCATGGTGAAAATACGGATTTACACAAAAATA
Source organism: Cyclotella cryptica (assembly GCA_013187285.1). NCBI lineage: Eukaryota > Bacillariophyta > Thalassiosirophyceae > Thalassiosirales > Thalassiosiraceae > Cyclotella > Cyclotella cryptica. Next base: position 250,633 of record JABMIG010000199.1, on the reverse strand, counting down.
CGGACTTTCACATGGCCGTTTGCATATAGTGAAAATACGGATTTACACTACTGCGAGTCCCTATAGTAAAATATAGTGAAAATACGGATTTATACTACAGCGGTTTCCCATAGTGAAAATATGGATTTTTACTAAGGCCGTTTCCCATAGTGAAAATACGGATTTTTACTAAGGCCGTTTGCCATAGTGAAAATACGGATTTTCACTACGGCCGTTACCCATAGTGAAAATATGGATTTACACTACAATCATTTACCGTAGTGAAAATACGGATCACTTACAAATTTACACTATGGTCCTTTCCCATAGTGAAAATACGGATTTACACTATGGCCGTTACCCATAGTGAAAATACGGATTTACACTACGGCCGTTTCCCATAGTGAAAATACGGATTTACACTTTGGTCGCTTATAGTGATAATACGGATTTAACATTTACACATACGAAAATGTTTTTTTGTACTACGGCCGTTTCCCATGGTGAAAATACAGATTTACACTACAGCCGTTACCAAATAGTGAAAATACGGGATTTACAAAAATACAGATTTACACTATGGCCGTTCCCCATAGTGAAAATACGGATTTACACTACGGCCTTTCCCCATAGTGAAAATACGGATTTACACAATGGCCGCTAGCCATAGTAAAAATACATATTCACACCGTGGCCGATTCCAATAGTGAAAATACGGATTTACACTACTGTCGTTTCCCACAGTGAAAAAACAGATGACTTCCAGATTTTCTCTATGGTCGTTTCCCATAGTGAAAATACGGATTTATACTATGGCCGTTTACCGAAATACGGATTTACATTTCTGCAATTACCCATAGTGAAAATACGGGTTTACACTAAGGCCGTTTCCCCTAGTGAAAATACGGATTTACACTTGGGTCGTTTCCCATAATACGGATTTACACTACGGCTGTTCCCCATAGTGAAAATACGGATTTACACGATTGCCCTTACTCATAGCAAAAATACAGATTTTTTGTAGTACGGCCGTTTCCCACGGTGAAAATACAGATTTACACTACAGCCGTTACCCATAGTTAAAATACGGGATTTACAAAAATACGGATTTACATACCGAAATACGGATTTACGCTACTGCAATTACCCATGGTGAAAATACAGGTTAACACTACGGCCGTTTCCCCTAGTGAAAATACAGATTTACACTTGGGTCATTTCCCATAATACGGATTTACACTACTGCTGTTCCCCATAGTAAATATACCGATTTACACGACGGACCTCACTCATGGCACCCATAGTGAAAATACGGATTTTGTAGTACGGCCGTTTCCCATAGTGAAAATACGGATTTACACTATGGCCGTTACCCATAGTGAAAATACGGGATTTACAAAAATACGGATTTACACTACGGCCGTTCCCCATAGTGAAAATAGGGATTTACACTTACTAAGCCGTTTCCCATAGTGAAAATACGGATTTACACTACGGCGTTATAGTGAAAAGTTTATACTACGGCCGTATCCCCTAGTGAAAATATGGATTTACACTTGGGTGGTTTCCCATAATACGGATTTACACTACGGCTGTTCCCCATAGTGAAAAAACGGATTTACACGATGGCCCTTACTCATAGCAAAAATACAGGTTTTTTGTAGTACGGCCATTTCCCATAGTGAAAATACAGATTTACACTACAGCCGTTACCCATAGTTAAAATACGGGGTTTACAAAAATACGGATTTACACTACGGCTGTTCCCCATAGTGAAAATACGGATTTACACTACGGCCGTTTCCCATAGTGAAAATACGTATTTACACTACGGCCCTTAGAGATAGTGAAAATACGGATTTACACCTCGGTCGCTTCCCATAGTGAAAATACGGATCACTTACAGATTTTCACTATGGTTTTTTCCCATAGTGAAAATAAAGATTTACAATATATCCGTTTACCATAATATGGATTTACACTAGGGTCATTACCCATAGTGTAAATTCGTGTTTACACTTTGGCCGTTTCCAATAGTGAAAAGACGGATTTACACTTTGGTCGTTTCCCATAATATGGATTTTCAATGTTCGTCCCATTAAAGATCATGATGCATGGAAATGTGTTGCTTATACATTAAATTTTATGGAAATGTGATTACGTCATTACAAGAATGACTATCTATGAAAATTTGTTGGGGAAGTTTTCATTTTTACTAAGGCCGTTTCCCATAGTGAAAATACGGATTATTACTAAGGCCGTTTGCCATAGTGAAAATACGGATTTACAGTATGGCCGTTATTCATAGTGAAAATTCGGATTTTAACTACTGTCATTTCCCATAGTGAAAATACGGATCACTTACGGATTTACACTATGAGCCTTCCCCATAGTGAAAATACGGATTATTACTAAGGCCGTTTGCCATAGTGAAAATACGGATTTACAGTATGGCCGTTATTCATAGTGAAAATTCGATTTTAACTACTGTCATTTCCCATAGTGAAAATACGGATCACTTACGGATTTACACTATGAGCCTTCCCCATAGTGAAAATACGGATTTATACTACGGCCGTTTCCCATAATGAAAATACGGATTTACACTTTGGTCATTTCTTATAATACGCATTTTAGTACATCTGTTTCCCATGGTGTAAATTCCGATTTATACTACAGCGGTTACCCAAACAGTAGATCTGGGCTCTGCAAGAGTTCCCTTGCATCAACCCAACCGATATAATATGCGTGGCCCTTGGGTTCGTTGTTCATTAGGTATTGAGCATGTAGAAGTCTACCCAATTGTTCTGCAAGATTAAGTATGGTGGTGGCAGTAATAAGTTTTCACGTAGTCTAACCCTAGCTATACCTTAGCAATAGATTGTACAAAATACTGTCGTGCACAACTGTAGAGTAAAATAGCCCTTAGCGATAGTGAAAATACGGATTTACACCTCGGTCGCTTCCCATAGTGAAAATACGGATCACTTACAGATTTTCACTATGGTTTTTTCCCATAGTGAAAATAAAGATTTACAATATATCCGTTTACCATAATATGGATTTACACTAGGGTCATTACCCATAGTGTAAATTCGTGTTTACACTTTGGCCGTTTCCAATAGTGAAAATACGGATTTACACTTTGGTCGTTTCCAATAATATGGTGTTATACACTGGTTAAAAAATATGGGTTATTTCCATAGTGAAAATACGGATATACTATGGCTTTGTATACTTTACATTAGGCCATTCCCATAGTGAAAATAGTTTAACTTAATTGAAATACAATGGATTAACACTATAAATCGGCAGTATACCCATAGTGAAAATACCGATTTACACTATGTTCGTTTCCCATAGTGAAAATACGGATTTACACTACGGCTCGTTACCATAGTGAAAATACGGATTTACACTATCCTTTTGACATGGTGAAAATACGGATTTACACTATGGGCGTTCCCATAATGATAATAATTCACTAGGATTTTTGCATAGTGAAAATACTGAATTTTTACACCACGTTGTTTACCATTATAAAATACGGATTTAGATTTAGGAAAATAGGATTTAATACTTTCAGCCTTTCCAAATCCTGAAAATACGATACAAATAGTCCCATTAAAACTTCCTCAAATACTGCATGAAGTATTTTTCACAGTTCGTCCCATTAAAGATGACGTTGCATGGAAATGTGTTGCTTATACATTAAATTTTATGGAAATGTGAGTACGTCATTACAAGAATGACCATCTATGAAAATTTGTTGGGGAAGTTTTCAATCCCACATTCCATGAATGACCCTCCATGCATATGTATAGGGGATGTTGAAGTGGCAATGAATTATTTGATGAATTATAGCTTCAACGTTGTTTTGACTTTCAGTACCACATTACAAGAATGACCATCTATTGTCATTCCCACATTACAACAGTGGCCCTCTATGTAATGGCCATGATTTTATGATGAATCGTAGCTTCAACGTTAATCTCATAAAACTGTTGTTCAGACCAATTGCACTTGTTTTGATTTATTGTGGCAAGGGCTCAAGTTTATATGAATAAGAAATGGCGAGTTCAGGATCATTTGATGATGGAACAACTAAAAGGATTCCAGGCAAGATGAAAACAACTGTTACTATTAGATTGTAATTTTCATTCCTTATTATCATTTTCATATTCATCTTATTTACTTTTTCATTTTCAGATGAATCATTGACGATGCAGATTTTGAGAAATAGTGAGATTGCTAAGTGCAATAAAAGAAAGCTCAACAAAAAACAAGCCAATAAAAGGCATCGTGAAAAATGTTCTAAGGAAAAGAAAAAATACAACAACAAAATCAGGTATATTACCAAAAATGCAAAGATTCCATTTGCCAGAAAAGGAAGGAGCACTACGAGGGCAACATCGATTCCATTTGCCAGAAAAGGAAGGAGCACTACGAGGGCAACGTCGATTCCATTTGCCAGAAAAGGAAGGAGCACTACAAGGGCAACGTCGATTCCATTTGCCAGAAAAGGAAGGAGCACTACGAGAGCAACGTCGATTCCATTTGCCAGAAAAAGAAGGAGCACTACGAGGGCAACGTCGATTCCATTTGCCAGAAAAGGAAGGAGCACTACGAGGGCAACGTCGATTCCATTTGCCAGAAAAGGAAGGAGCACTACGAGAGCAATGTGGATTCCATTTGCCAGAAAAGGAAGGAGCACTACGAGGGCAACGTGGATTCCATTTGCCAGAAAAGGAAGGAGCACTACGAGAGCAATGTGGATTCCATTTGCCAGAAAAAGAAGGAGCACTACAAGGGCAATGTCGATTCCATTTGCCAGAAAAGAAAAGAGCATTACAGAAGCAATGCACCAACTATTTGCTTAAAGAGAAAAGCTGATTTTGAAATGAAAAGAGATTCAATTCGATCAAAAAAGAAAGCACATTATTCAGATATGAAAACCATCAAAGAGACTCAAGAAAACTGTGAATCGAAAAAAGTTACAGAAGGTGATGCTAGAAATTTGAGGTTGACAACAAATTCAATTGAAAGTGGGCAACAGCTCGGGGTGGATCAAATTAAGGGCTATTTGACCAACCAATTGACAGAAGAATGGTTGGAGAATTTAGTTCAGAAAGTGAAAGACAAATTGATCATGTCAACATCTGTCGCAGGGGATCGGAACAGACATCGTGCGCACGTTTGTGTTGTGTGTGATTGCCTTATTATCGGAATGGAGAGTGTACACTACATTGAGAAAGATCAATTGCTCATTAATTCTTCCAGGTTGTGCGTTTCAGAATATGAACAATATTATGATGGGATTTCTTTGCACAGAGAGTTGGTTCAGCAGTATCAAGTACAGGACGATGATTTGAAGCATTTGTTGTTGTCTCCAAGAGCTATTGTCAATGAAAGAGGCTATGAGTGCTGTGATTGTTGTTACAGAAGTTTGGCAGCAACCAAAAAAGAAAGCAGTGAATACAATCCTCCAAAATTTGCTATTGCAAATGGATTTGCTATTGGCCACATTCCAGAAACCATTTCATTTTGTGGTAAGGATGGTGCATGTCATGTGAGGCATATTGATGCGGAGAGGGACTTGGATGACCTTATCTGTGCAGCAATAAGTCCAGTCCGTCCATTTGGATATGTTCACGCCTACACTGCTGGGAGTCAAAAATCAATCAAGGGACATTTTTCTTTGTTCAGTGTGGATCAGTCTCATGTTGGCGGGGCATTACACAAATATCGAAGTACTGGAGCAGGAAAGAATATCTATGTAGTGTTATGTGGCAGAATGACTCCAGAGCAAAAAACGATAGTAAGAAGGCAGGCTGAATTGGACACTGATTTGTTCATGGATCTTTTGACATGGTTTATCAAAGAATCTCGTCATGGGGGGTACAAGGATGTTAATCCACCAGATGAGTGTCCAGATCCAGTCATTGTTCTTCAAGAAGAAGACAATGAGAATAATACTGATAATTCTGTTGATTTGAATTTGGAATGCAAGATGGACGGAAAAACTTACTACTTTTCAAGTGAAGCCCAAAATCCCACTCAAGATAATTCTGTATTCGACAATTCTGAGGACTTTGTTCATGCTATGCTGAATTCAGCTGCTCCAACTATGTTGATGTACGGGGGAAGTTATCTAAAAGGACATGAAATCAATTTGGAGGATGCATTTCCAATTCAATTTCCTTTTGGCACAGGAGGTCCCAATTGTGGAAAAAAGAGAAAAGTAGATGTGTCTCATGAAGCGTGCTTACATCACTACATGAGATTGTCATTGAATCAGTTTATGCGTCCAGACTTTATCTTGGTTTGCTACCAGCTCATGTGTCGGAGTACATCATATACGACGGGCTTGATTAAGTGTCGTTCCAACTTTCAAGGAAGATCTCTAGGAGATATGATTTCAAAGCTTTCTATCAGTGATGTCCACTTGGCAGCAAAACAATTAAATAGAATGCAAGCACAGAATAATCCAATGCAGACAAATTCATCTGGAGCATCTTTTTTGAAATCCGTGACAACTGCATGCAAAGTTCTTGGACACACGACGGAAGCTGCAAAAGAAGCAAGGAAAAAGCTGTATGCCCTTTGTGATCGGTTTGGTTCACACAGCATTTTTTTACTGTTACACCAGATGATGAATGTAACTTTCGTGTGCGCATGTATGCCAACCAGGGGAAGGAAATTCATGTACCTTCTCCAGATTGCACCGACTCAGAATGTATTTATGACTTTGAACTTCGAGCTTGAAAAGGACAAGGTATCCAGGAGCATGTTCATTGGATTATCAAGCAGCCATACAAGCTGTTTGCGAATTGCTAGGATGGGATTACAAGAATAATTGTTCCAAAGGCATTGGCATGTTTGGGAAATGTAAGGCCTTTGTTAGAGCTGACGAAGAACAGGGAAGATTTACATTACACGGTCATTGTTTGGTTTGGATCGATGGATTCAATGAAGTAAGGGAATTGTTTTTTGACCAAGATCCATTGATTAGGCAAGCAGCACGTGATGAGATCTGTGCTTATGTGGACAAATGCTTTTGCTCAGATTACGAATACAGTCCCGATCTAGAAGTGATTCATGAAGAGTGTAAGACTTGTGGAACCATCGAAGAATTGTTTGAAGAAGCGGATGCACAAAAATTGCGGGACTGCAGAAATGAAAATTTCACCAGGGAATTGGGAGGCAAAGTGTTGAAATGCAAAGTTTGTTCTCAAAGTGATGGTCAAGGTTCCAAAGCTGGTGTTTCGACAGTAGATGTTTCTCACATGGTTCTTGATTCCCTGAAGAAGAAGTGTGCTATCGCTGCTGTTGGTGAAAATGGTCAAGATGATCATTGCACTGTTGAGGATGTTACTTTTCCTCCTTCAAAAGAGAGGTGTGATATTTTGACATATCGCTACCCTCTTGATGATTTGTCTTCCGACTCAAATTTTTATTTCAATAAAGATGTGAGGCATCACATTGCAACACGAAGGATGAATGAGCACGATTGGAGGCATCGGCGTTCATGTTTCAAATACAGTAAAGAATGCAGAGCTCCCTTTCCGAGACAATGTGTTGCAGAAACTGAGTTTCAAGAAGATAATGACGAGGAAGAGAAATGTACATTGTGGAAGTCTCTAGTGAAGGATGATCTTGCAGTGTACCCTTTTGTAGTGAATTCCAAGCGACCCATTGGCTGTGAATATCTCAACACTCACAGCAAGTTCATAACAAGAACACTTGGTTGCAACAGTAATGTTCAAATTGGAAGTCCAAGGTGTATGTTTTATGTTGTGCATTACTCCACCAAATCAACGCAAAAAGAAGACAAGGGTGTTGATTTTGAACGTGTGGGTAATCAAGTAATTTATCGCATCCAAAAAGAAACAGAGCGCTTGCTGGTGCAACGTAATTTGCAAGATCCTTCTGAAAGTGAGCGAGATGATGGCTTCCGAGAAGGTCTGATTAGATTTTTGATTGGAATGAGTATTCATATGAGTCAGGATGTTGTCAGTGCCACTATGGCTCATTTGCTGATCTGTCAACATGGATCGAGATTTTCATTTTCTCATGAGTTCCACGACATGCTTGTTGGACAAATGTTAAATAAGCTGGATGGAAAAGAACCAGGCGATTTTGTTCTTAGAAGAAGAAATAGAGGTCAAAACGGAGAGGTAGATATGTGGCCTGATTTTTCTGTGAATGATTATCTCTACAGACCAGATTCTTTGGAGAGTATAAGTTTTTTCGAATTTTCCGAAAGCTATGAGAGGATTGCACTATCATTCCAGAGAATGAGCAATGTGGATGAAAATGGCATGCCAATTTTAAAAGAAGGAGAGTTATGCTTTGGGCAAGATCATCCAGGTCGGAGATACTGTTGTGTCAAGAAGTCCAAGAAAATTCGAGTGCCTAAACTTTCAATGCCCAAAGGAATGATATGTGATTTGGAGGATCTTAACCTATCAGAAGAAAATCCAAGTGAACAAGTTTTGGAAAGCAGAGAAAACTATGCAAAAGTGGTTCTGGTAATGTTTGTTCCTTTTCGTACCAACACGATTTTCTCTCTTGCATATGACGAATGCCTGTGGGACAAAATGAACCGTCTTCTGACAGCAACTGATGCATCGAATTTGTTCTACAAAAATGGCATCAAAATCCTCCAAAATATGCAAGATATATTCCAAGCAAGAAGATGTAAAGTTCCCATAGAAGCATTGAAGAAATCAACTGTCTCGAATAGATGTGATGATGAAAGCTGTCAAGACCATAGATATAACTCTGATGATGAATATTCTGATTTCGAAGAAGCTGAATCGGTGGAGCCATACAACGAAGATGAGCTAGATCCAGGATATCAGAGTGATGATTTGGATGAGTCACGTTGTTTAAATGATTTGAAAAAGGGGGAAGACCTGCCAGACAGCAAAACCATTCATTCGAGGCAGCAAGGAGTCGGATCAATATTTATTCATGAAGAAGCTTCCGAACGAGGACCAGGTGAAAGAATCAACAACCATCAATCGGAAAACCTGAATCATAGCAGTACAGTTTTTAGTGGTGGGACCAGTAAATACAAGACACTCCTAGCTTTTGTTAGCGGAGCAATAGTTGGAAACAACTTTGACCACAATGATGAAGCATGCCCCTCAGTTTCTGAGAATCTTCCAGATGCCCAACATAATATTGACAATCACTCTACGGAAGCCAGTGATTGGGCAGCACTCGGGGTTTCACCAAATTTTGATTCAGCCAGCATCCCATCAATGAAAAGTGTGGCAGAAAACGTCTCCAAACAGAAAGGTATCACACTTGACCAAATTCAGTATATAGCGTATGAAATCATTTGTAGCTCCTTTCTGCTGAATTTATTGAATGATGGGTGGATCAAACAGTCGGAGTCATCTTCAAGTTTTGCCGCAGATGAAGATGAACGGAATGATGAAATGACAGCAAACATAAAACAAAAGATTGTCGATAAGCTCAAGGAAATTGGTGCAAAAGATCAGTTGCTCATGTTTGTTACTGGGGCAGCTGGAGCTGGAAAGAGTACAGCGATTGAAGTGGCTCAACAATTTTGCTTTGAATTCTGCAGATCAATGGATATCATTTGGGGCGAAAGAACATTTCTTTTTACTGCCATCACTGGGTGTGCAGCTGCATTGTTTGGTGGAGTCACTTTACATAGTGTTGCATTTTTGAATTCAAAGTCGAAGAATATTTCCGATGAAATGATGAAAGTTTGGGAGCAAGTTCGAATGCTGATCATAGATGAAATTTCGTTTTCCGCCCAAGATCTCATGGACAAATTAAACAGTCGCCTCAACCATGTCAGACGAAAGCGATCCAGTGGCAACGAAGTTTTATCTCCTAACATGATTTTCGGTGGATATTCCATTATTTTCTGTGGGGACTTTCGTCAACTTCCACCAGTCAAAGTCAGTGAAAACCAATTGTTATATTCTGGCTCCAGTTTGTGGGAAAATTCAATCAATGTGGCCATTGTGCTCAACAACAGTCACAGGTTCCAAGATGACCCAGAATATGGAGAAATACTGAAAAGAATGTGGGAAGGAAAATTTACGAAAGAAGATTGTCGCAAAATTAATGAAAGATTGATCGGAGAAAAAGTTCACTTGCCAAAAGTGGAAGATGATGCTGACATATCCTATGCATGTTGGAAGAATTCTGAAAGAGTTTCAATACATGCTTCAACATTTCAAAAGCATATTGCCAACTTTCCATCTATCGATAGCGATGAAAATCCACCAGAGCATACTGTTGTGTTGGAGGCGGACATTAGACATGCTCCAAAACGCAAACCCAGAAAAGCAAAAAATGAAGAGGATCAAAGTCCTCTTCCTGCAAAAATTACCACTCAACTTCGAAACCAAATTTACTCCAAATGTGGAGATTGTGATTTGAAAGATCAACACAAACAAGTGGATCCTGCTTTGAAGCTATATGTGGGGGCACATTGTATGATTAATGACAATGAAGACATTTCTAAGGGTCGGGCCAATGGAACGTTATGTAGAGTAGTCGGTATCAAGAGAAAAACAAATCAACCTCTCAAATGGAAAAACTATGATGGCAAAAAAGTATACACTACAAATGTCAGTGAAATTGAGTACGTTGAATTCGAGCATTTTCCCAAAAGATTCGAGCAAACTTATCTGGAAGAGAAAATTTCAGAGTTAGAAGATCAAGTAAAACAAGATCCACTGAACTTCAATCAATCCAAAGAACTGGAGAAAGTCAAAAATGAATTGAAGAAATTTGTTGCGTCTCGCCGGTTCAAACTGACTCCAAAACGATATTACTGTACATTCTTTCGGAGTGACATAGATCCCCCAGATAAAGGTTTGAGTGGGAAAAAGGACTCAAAGAAACACGAAAGAAAACAAAAGATTGTTATGCTGCAAATTCCAGTCAATCTCAACGATGCCACAACAGTGCACAAATTGCAGGGTGTCACAAAAAAGCACCTGATTGTTTACAACTGGTCATACACTCAAGGTTGGATTTACACAGTTCTTTCCAGAGTACGAACTCGTAATGGCTTATTTTTGAATAAACCATTGGCATATAAACCTGACTCATTTAAGTTGTCACCATCATTATTGAGATTCCAACAGAGAATATCCCAGAAGATTCCACAACGTGCAAAATGCTGAAATGTAATTATAAATGAAATAATATCAAAATTGTGTTAGAAGCAAGGAGTTTTATTTCAGTCAATCTATTCATTCAATATCAGAAGACAGAGCAAAATCAAATCAAAGCAATATTAATATTGGAAATTCCGTTTTCAAAGGCTCTCATATTCATCATCAGACATGGCATCCAATACAGTCCAACCTTTATCTGCTTCACCAAATATCGTTTCCAAAATGGTGTCTCGAAATTCATTGTTACACAATTGCTCCTTAGTGTCACACTTGTCATAAAATCTTTTGATGAAAGTGATGCAATCTTCATTAAGAAGATATGTACTCATTGGAGGGACACTTGGTGGTGTTGCACTCCCCTGTTCACAAATGTAGGGTCGCAAACTGGTATCCTCTGCAATTGTCACTATTGACAACATGATTCAGTACCTTCACTAAGTCATCCACAGCAGACACAAAGGACTTCTCTTCATCTTCAACTGACATCACAATGACATCTGTAGGATATAGCTTTCCTGTCATTGATGGAGTTTGAGCAAGACTGTTGGAACCATCATTATTTCGAGCTTGTGTCAAAAACAAAATATGACCAGCTGCTTTTTGCGCATCATCTTCATCTAAAGCTCGGAACAATGGACCCATAAAAGAAGGAGAGATACCATCTGGTTTAAACACAAATGCTAAGCAAACATTAGGAATTCCAACTTCTTTGTATCTGATTTGTTGATCTTTTGATGATTTGTGAGCTTTCAGGGAACTTCTGTTTGCATTAAACTTTTTTGGAGGTGTAGATGCCTTAGTTGGAGAAGTTGTTTTGCTTGGAGAACCAGGCGGTGTTTTCTTTGGAGTGTTTGTCATAGTAGCAGTTTACTGTTTGAACATTAATTAGATTTATGAGAAGATACATTACAACACAATATAACGATCAAATGCTATTAATACTGGAATATGACAATTTAGCGTTCTCAATTTTGTATGCACGATTACTTTTGACACACAATTACACTATACCATGTGTCAATCAATTTAGAGTTCTCAATATCATATTCTCTTCAAATTCGCAAGATTCTTGTTAGGGGGGTGCACCCCCAAAATGCAGTTTTTTTGTAGTGGCATATTCTTCACCAAAGTAGGCAGCACAATGACATAGGTGTTCATTGTGTGTGTGCAAACTTTCGTGAAAAATTTAACCCCTTCCACTAGTACTGGCGTATAATTATTTAGCGACTAGTGACTCACCTATCTATATAGTTTGTACTTAAGTATGTAGTATGTGTCATGCTCTGTACACAGTAAACCTATTTCATACATACTTATGTATGGTGAATGGAATTCTATTACATCAGACACACATTCTCCATCCACCTTCCACATGTTTGTTGTACTTTGACTTCTTTAGCACTTCCTCACTTATTGGTAAGTCTCCATCCCGTAAGCAATCATTACTCCATTGAATGTGAACACGGTCCTTAGTCTTTACTGCAACAACAGTACCTTGACACCACTGTAAGATAGTTGTCCCATCCTCCTCTTCGAACATCCACAGCTGCTCAATTTGTAGCCCCACCAAGTTTTCATCCACTTCCGGTCTGATAGGTTGCATTCTCTCATACCTGTCAGTTAGCCCTTGTTCCTCCATATTGTCTCTCATTTTCATAGCTTCACTTATTAAATTATTCTTTTCATCTTCAAAGCGTTTATCTAAGTCTTCGATGTCTGAAGTTTTTGTTCCCAACTGCTTCGTCTTCTTTCGTGAAGGAAGACTCATTGGTGGGGCTTCTGGAACACCACGATGTTTTTGCTGGGGAATAATGCTATCTATTAAGTGCTGCAGTAGTTCCTCGGGAGTGTAGTCAACACCATTTTTTGACCATGCGTGATGTAGATCCTTCCATCCAAAACCAATCACTCTAATTCGAATTTGATCTTTGACGGCTTCTAACTTTGCTGCGCAACTGTTCAGTTTACTAAAGTTTTTTTTTGCATCCATTTTACTTTTCCAACATGCTCCAGAGTGGAACATGTCAATATATGTTAGAGCATTTGCGTACTCCAATTGAACAGCTAGCATCTTCTTCTTCCTTAGTTCCTCTTGGCGTTTTCTCTTGCTTTCTCTCTGTTTGTCTAAAGCAACCTTTTCTGACTTTCGAACGACTGGAGCTACATTGAGAGCAAATTTCAACAAGGACTGACGCATGTCGTTTGAAAGCTGATGATATGCACCATTTTGGGAAGTGCCTCCAATTTCACGTGCAAAGTCACCATTAACACGAGCATGACCGACAGCAGAAGCATGAATCCCCAGCATACGTCCAAACGATTGTAACTGACGTGTCAATGAAGCAAACGGAGTCTCTGCAGGATCATTGGTTGCCATCTTACCTAGAAATACAAAATGCTCTTCATCCGTTGTTTGTCCCCAACTAAACTTGCCTTCAACACTCGTCAAGTAGTTTGAAGTAGCTTTCTTTGGATCGCGCAATTCTTTGATCATGACTTCTGCTACTTCCGAGGCCATCAAAATAACTGTACCTGTTGTTTCAGCATTCTCTTTCCGCTGTGGATAAAATAGTTCCGCATTAAGTTGGTCATAAGGCAGAATTTTTGAACCATCAATTGCAGGAGTTTGTTTCACTTCATACTGGTAGGACATGGCTTCTTCCAATGGCCCAAGAGGTATATCTCTGCCTTCTTCATCAGCATGAATTTTGGAAAAGATGGCATTCATGAATGATTCATCCAAATATAACGACCCGTTGTCTTGAATTTTGATTAAGGCAGTCTCTAAAGCATCAATCGCCTTGCCAATAGAACGCACTGACCAGTCAAATCCACACTGTCCTAAGAAATGGGTGTTCCCAGCAAGCCAGCGCAATGGCATAACAATTTTGAAGAAAAGTATCGCCATAACTTCGACAAAGAGCGACCATTTCAACTGATGTCAAAACAATGAATAAGTTTTCCTGTAAAATGTTATCCTTATGTGCACGAAGGCACTCATCAAGAAATTCTATGTAATACCTGCACAAAGGAACGGATTTGAGAGAATAGTAGTAATGCATTCATTCTTTATACAATGACATATCTCACCTCCGATTCCAGTAAACAGCAGCAGCCCCCTCAGCTGCCAAATCTTGTCTTGAACCTGCTGTACGCTCCACCGGAACAAGCAATGCCCTGGGTGATTTCTTTTCAACCAATGCAAAAACATGTCCCCATGCCCTTTCGGGTAATTTGCCGGAAGGCTAAACTCCTTATCGATTGCACGCAACACTGCTTCAAACATTGTTGATACTCGATACCTAAAATCGATGGCTTCTAAGTCATTAGCTAAAACTTCATTGAGGTAGGAAGACATCCGCTGGGTGACAGCTCCTATCCAAACATTTCGCATGTGGTTGTGACAGTCTTGTGTATAGACATGAATCTGTTCATTGTCGGAATCATTTCCATCATTGTGTAGCTTCTCACCAACAGCTTCAATTACTGCATCTCTGATAAGAGAGCTCAACAAACGAGCAGCATTACAAGTGTCTGTGGTGACTACTCCATCCCGAAGTTTGGATAGATGAATTGCATTGGCCGATGGAATGTCATGATTTGTGTCAAACATAGCTTCATGAACAACAATCCATTGATCAAGCAGTGCTGCTTTCTCTTTCAGAGTCTCTACAATTGATTTGCATATGGTTTCAGACTTTTCATCCTCAGGGAAAATGCAACTAGATATTAATAATGGTCTGAAAGGACAAATGTTTAGTTTCAAAAATATCCCAATTCAAGAAATGAAGATTGAAGTACTCACTTAAATAAATCATCTTCTTCAATGCTAACTATTAAGTTTTGGAAGGCCACCTGCCTGCGAGAAGTTCCATCAGTAAATAACTGTTCCCATTTGTTGGCTTTTGCAATCCTGTATGTAGCGAGTGTTTGGGCGACAACAAGCAACACAGTCCTAGCGCCGAATGGTCCAGATGCTTGGTAGCTCGCGTATCTCCGTTGTTGGCGAGAATACCTTGATCATGGACACAATGTTGTTGTTGATGCTAGAAGGTGGGGTACCGTTAACAATTTGTTCAATGATCAATTCCCATACATAAAGCGGCCATCTTGGATTTCCAGTATTGCCTTGACGAACCTTTCCAAATATCTTAATGGGCACAGCATCATTTGCATTTGTATATGCTTTTAATGCATTGTCCAATTTCAGTTCAAGATCGATATTCTCGTTGCACTGTCTCGCCAGTTGTTGTTTGCATGCCATCAATTCCCTCTCAAGAAATTCAACCTTTGCCAGAATCTCCTTCGACTGCTTTGTAGATTGATTTGTCTGGTGAGCTGCAGATCTTGCTTCCTTCTCAGCATCAATTGCTCTGTTTGTGAGAGAAGTCAAAGTGCGAGATAACTCCAAGTTCTTTACTTTAAGTTTCTCGACGGTTATTGATAAATGTTGCCGTTCCTTCACTCGAGCATCTCTTACAGCTTCCTCAATCATCTTGTGTTGTCTTGCCTTCAACCTCTCATTTTCATGCATAATTTTGTCACGTTCATCTTGAGCATCTGCTAGCGTGTTCCTTTAAACAATCAGAATGAAAAACTTGAGATATGAATATTGCAAAATGACAAAGAAAAACTGACAATGCCTCACATGACCATTGCTACCTTTGATTCACAAACTTTCTCAAGATTATTCACTTTTTGTCAGCAGATGCACTTGCTTTTTCTAACTCTGAACCCAAAGCGACCAAATGCTTTGTATGTACTCGCTCAGTCCTGTATTGTAACGAGCGTTCTTTTGTAATCTCTACTTGATGCTTCTTCTCAAGAGCTGCAATCCTCCTGCTTGCTGCTCTCTTGACCTTTGCAATTTCCTCATGACTTCTGTCTCTCCATGACATCCAACGGTCAGTTCGATCTTGCAACATCTTAAAAGATTTTGCAGAAGCTGCTGCTGCTCTTGTTAGATCCTCGGTGAGTTTCTTGTTGTCAGATTCTAATAATATCTTTTCTTTCTCCAGTGATGTGACGGTGGATGCGAGAGTTTTCAGTTGCTCCGTTGTCTTTTTGTTCAAATGTCGTTGGTATTGAACTTTGTTATGTAGACTCTTCTGTTTTGATGATGACGTAGGTGCTACAGAATGAGGAGCACTTGCTTGCCGGATAAAAGATGCTTTTGGAGCGCTTGGAAGCACAGTCTTGGAGTTTCCTCCTTTTGCTTTCTTTGACAGAGATTTGTTCCTGCCGTACTTTCTCTTCTTTTACAATTCTTGTTTAGTTGAAGACCAAAAATGAGTGCATCAAAACACAAAATGAAAAGAAAAGCCATAAAGACAAAGACCAACAGATGTCTCACTTCTGGTGGATTGTTGTGAATGGATGCTGAAAGTCCAGCAGAATGGGTAGCCTCTGACGACCCTACAGAAGACATGTTTTGTTCAGTGACATTACTGACAGGTAGGATGGTAGAAGATGATGATTTTGACATGGTAGGCTCAGAGAATGATGATGACAATGGAAGAGTTTGGACGACTTCGTCCACTTTCTTGAATCCACTTTGTCCAGCAATTTTGTCCTGGAAAGATGGCTGCTTTTGTGCCATTTTATACCACAAAACAGAGCTAGAGATCGCGAAGAAACATGGGGATTCTTGGGGTGTTTTGTTGCCTCATTTTGACCATGGTACATGAAGATTCGATCGAGCGCGATCACTTGAATTGCTGCACGTAAAATTCAGCATGATCGTGAGTGTGTTGGCTCAAATTATGCAGTAACAAAACGAGCATCGAACACGAAAATCGCGTGATGCCTAGATAATACTATAATCTAGGCATACTGTAATTTGCGAGCGTTGAAAACGTTTTATTGAATATCAACATTTCGCCAAACTGATCAAGTGTTGGCTTACACAATTGATCGATTTAAATAAGGCTATTTCATCGTTCGCCAGAATCTGTTGGTCTGGTGCCAAACGAGAAGGTGGTCATAATTTTGGTACGTATGACAGACAGACACTCATGACTGGCCTTTTTTAGGGGGGGTGCACCCCCCTATTCTTGTACTGACATGACAGCTTGTGCTTGATAACAGCAAAGGATCACTTGTATCCAGCGCTGAAGCATGATGACAGCTAGGGAAAACACAGTGCCAAAATCATAAAATAATTCTCAACGCTGACACAGATGATAACTTATAGGGACACAATGTGACTGAACGGAGCTCTGAAGCATAATGAAAGCTAGGGAAACCACAGTGCCAAAATCATTAAACAGTTCTCAACGCTGACATGGGTGATAACTTATAGGGAAACAATGTGTCTGAACTGAACTGTGAAGCATGATGACAGCTAGGGAAACCACAGTGCCATAAGCATATTCATGATCGCTTATGAGGAAATTTTGAATAAATTTCTTCAATGATTGATACGTATGATACCTTATAGGTAAACGATTGACAAAGGTATGACAGCTCCTATGAAAACAAGAAATACATTTCTCTGTCAGTAATTATCTTGTACTCATTTCTTCTCATAATTTATCTCTCAGTTTGCTCAAAATGTTACATCCATACCAAATATTCAATTCAAATCAGAAAACGACAACATTATTTTACAGCAGATTTGAACAACACAGAAGAGCGATTCAGCATGATCATGTCATCATATGGGCTCAACGATGTAAAAGTGATGATCATACAAAAATACTAATAGAATGGAATACTCACATTACAGCTACAACAGAACGAGATAATACACGAAGTTTGCATCCTTTTGTACACCAGGTGAAGTTTGCTTTAATACCAACATGGCATCCTACATATCTTAATTGGGTGGAAAGTTCCATATGGCATCCTTTAATAAAGTAGCACGCAAGAAGGAATTTTTTGGTCCATGACGATGATGTGTCTATTATACAACCACACAAACACACAAATCGTAAGAAAACTAATTTATTATTTCATTTATACACTCATAAAGATAAAATGTGTCAAGTAAAGATGTTCCGATTCATAATACCATTGCATCGTTTGCCATGCATTTGTTTTGAATCTAGTCTCAGGGTACAAGATTCCACATAAAACTCTTTGAATGATGCAAGCCACCTAAAACAATAACCAATTCGATACCATGAATTGATGTCAGAGCTTGTTCGATATGAGAATGAAACACCGTGGGTCATCATCAGGTCGTCTATAGGATCCAACACAGAAATCGTCATATGCCCGCAATCGAATTGGTGCTTTGGATTTGTCTCATATGTAGATTTTTTCCACCAGGGTTGTTGAATTGAGGATACTTAAATTTGAACGTCATTGGTTTGTTTCCCACAGTTAGCACCAATACATTAGATCCCAAAATTTGAGAATAGTCTGCTCCTCCCAAAGCATGTCCTATGCGCACTTGAGGTCTGGCAGAAAGCACATTTTTGGTATACTGAATATTGGAGTTGTCTCTATGCTGACCAATATGACTTGAAATGCTCCGTAATAAAAAAGGAGTTGGCAATGAGTGGGTGGACTTCTGCGTGACACTTCGGTGAGATATGGCCAACAAGCTCTCCAGCAAATAAGCCCAGCTAAAAATGTAGATGACTTCATCGGGCGTCCGTGCCAATTGTCGGGTGCCTGCCATAGGATGTGTAATTTGGTAATTTGATAACCCATTTTCCTTCACCCTCCCCATCAGTCCCACAATATTGGTATAAAGATCCATTTATGACTCCCTCTGATCTTCTTTTTGGCTGATGTGATTTCATATCACTGTTTAAAACGGAATATTTCGGGTTGTAAATTATTATATCATCAAGATAATTGCTCTCAGATATTCTCAATATCAAAGATTCCTTGGAATCATTCGACTTTGGTATTAGATTGGAATCAATGTCTTCCAGGACTTTTTCTAATGCAAGAATATCAATCGAATCCATCAAATGTACATTGCAACTCCACAAACCTACATGACATTGCTCACATTTCAAACAGCCATTGAACCTCCCTTGCAGTAATTCTCCAAATGCATGAAATCCCTCTTCACCATCAACTTCTAAGTCATCCATGATAAATGCGTTGACATCGTCCACTGTGGCCCATGTACGTCTAAAATGTTCATTGTTGCTTAGGAAAGAATTTTCCAGTCTTGATATTCTTTCAACGAATTTCAGTGGCATACATAGAAAAGCTTGGCTCAATAATAATTTGAATCCGGGTTGAAGTCGAATATGTTGTAAATGATTTGCCCATACTTTTTGATCATGATTGTAACATGATGCATCAACATAAATCAAAGTGGACCCAGAACATGCTGTACAAACTAAAAAAGAGAAAACAAATGTTCGTTTCATGTTAATGCTCTACAAACACAAATAACCCACCACACTACATACCATCATCATCACTGATCACAGGCATAATTGCAACATCATCATCAACTGCCTCATTATTTCCACCAATGGCATGTTGGGGAGGATTCATTATTTCCCCATGTTCTGATGATTGATCAGATGACGACACATTATCTTCAGGTGATGAATTGTTCACATCGGAATCGGCAAGCATATCTGACAAATGACATTCAGAAGATTGACTCCCTGTATCATCTTCAGATTCAATAGACGACTCAAAAAAATTGGCAAACACATTGCTGCGTGAGTTTTTTCTAAGTAATTCGTCCTCTGACTCAGAACTTGATTCCTCACTAAATATCTCTTCATCAAATTTTGAATTCAGATTGCTTCCGCAGTCTTCCCCACTGTCTTCCTTCGAAACAAATGGATTCTCATCATAAGTCAAAAATTGCCCGATCATTTTGTTAGCAAGTGCTTTCCTGTCAAATTGCTTTTCAGAATTGGGAAAGAAAAATCCACCAACTGTCATCCCAAAACCAGTGACAGACACATTATTACTAAAATCAGGATGATGGCAACCCAACACTTTCAAACAAACATAATCCATTTTGTCCAACCCAAACGTATTGTCCAAAAGCTGAAGCATATAAACTACTGCTGGGGGACAAGTCAAATTCTTATCATACCCTTGAATCTTGTACTGAATTTGTTTCAATGATGGCGGAGTAAACATCTGAAAATGATGGTAATTTTGGACATCATTCGCTTTTTTGGACACTTCCAGTAGAATGCTATGTTTCATGGAATTGGAAGAAAGTGGGTAAATTGCAAAATACTTGGACAATTTGTTCAAACACAATGTCACGGCAGCAGCATTATCAGTGTTCCAAGGAACATAGATGCTCGCGGATCCACTTGTATAACAAGCGTGTTGTGAGTTCATAGAACAATGCATTACTCCTTCAACAATGCGATAAAAGTCAAAGTTGCCCATGTATATCTTCTTGTTCATAAGCATGTTCAGGAGATCACATTCAAAGAAATTTTTCATCTCTGGAAATTGAAGATGTCGATTTGCATTTGCTTCGATGGGATCAAGCTCAATCTAACAAATGAGAAATGCAATAAGATCAATTCACAGGTTGCGACAAAACGATATAACTCATAAAAAAATTATCACATACCTGGTGCATTTGATAATTGGAGTAAGCAAGAAGCCCTTTGAGCTCTTAAATGAACTTTCCTCGCTTCCCGGTGACATATTTGGCATGGCGCCCTCCACAGCAAAATGCATCTTCATTGTCACCACACGTGATCTTCGATTCTTTGGCAGTGATGACTTGAACATGTTTAAATAGGGCTTCCAAAATCCAAACCCGAGCCTCGTCAAATTTGGCTGAAGTAGGCAAAGTGCCCATGTAACTTGAATTCACATACCACATCCCTATAAACAAGCAGTGGCCAGAAACTGAAACAGTGTTAATAAATGATGTGTTAATTTATCACGGTAACATGACTACGACGCTCACCCTGAATGAATTCGCTAGATGACTCTGCAATCTTCCTCGACGTCTCAAGCGGTTCTGAAGTCATCGAATCTTTAGAAATAAACATAAAGGCTCTGGTCTTCCAAAACAATGCTTCACTTACGGGTGTTTCCATGTGCTGAAAAAGTGGAAACAGGTTTCTTAAGCTTTTTCGTCTTGGTTTTTGGCTGTCTGCAGTATCAGGGTTTTTCCTCTTCTGATTATCGGCGGCTTACCAACTGAAAGCACTGTCAAACACTTTATTAGAAAATACCAAAATAAGATGCATATAACAGAATTTTGGAAACAAATAACTTACCTTCGTGAGATGCAAAAGAGGCTTCCATTTCATCTCTAAATCTTTGAAAAACGGATTCCTCATCATACTCTTCCGGCAAATCCAAACCATCAACAGAACTCCTGAGAGTTGCGACCTTGGTAGTCACCAACTTAAAAAATACATCCCACAATACCCAGCAAATTGCATTTCTAAACGCTGGCACATCCACAATCATGGCGGCACTCAACATCTCCTCCAAACCAAGAAATGGATTGAAGCGAGGCACACTCATCCTCCCGGTAACATTTGTGGAGCAATAGTGTACAACCCCAAAAACAGCAAGCGAATAATCATTTGTCTTCCAATTGTCTCTTGGCAAAGAAATCAAGAAATCCTCATCCTTCATTGGGAACAACTCAGAGAGCTTCGTCTTCTCACTGGAAGGATCAAGATTTGCAACAGTCCTAGTCTTTCATGCACTAATCACAGCGCCTTGGTTCGTGTCTTCAACTGAAAGCAAATCCATGAAAATATCACCAAGGGCAGCCCAAGGAAACTTCGCAGGGATGCCTTTCCTTTCAGACACATAACCAGTCAGCATCGGTTCAACTGACTCAACAGCAGCAGCTAATCCATAATCGTACAAAAAGACAAAGAGAAAAGGCCCAGAACTCGTGGCAACTACTGCCAGAGCACTGAATTGGCCCCCAGTCCTATTCCCAACTGGACACCATTTATCGACTTGCTCCTTCCATACAGTCCCGTAGTCAGTAACACTCTTTGTATTGTCTGTTTCCCACTCCAACACTACTGGGACGATAACTCGATCATGGTCGTTACCAAAAGTCTTCCAAGCTGATAAAAGCAAGAGCTTCAATGCATCCGTTGCTAAACCTTTCTTTTCGTGCTGCCGAGTTGCTGTCCCTCCGAAAAATTGAATAAAAACTTGGGGTAGAACGAAGCATCGAAACTTTTTCCCATCGGGAGTTGGAATGTCGATCCTGATCAAATAAGATTTCTTGGTTGTCGTTACATCTGCATCTTCTGGAAACTCTTCAGACCTCACCGACAATGTCGAATTTTGTTCCTGCAACTTCGATGGAGTCATCGGAAAAGGTGAACAAGCTAACGCCTTCAATGAATGATTGATTTCCGACAAAACGCCCTTAATCTCCGTTAGCTGACTGACTACCGCCCGAGAACAACCACTAACAGAAGAGATATTGCTCATTTCCGGTAGATCGCTAGCTTTGTTTATGTTTATGTTGATCGATCGCGGATCCTTATCAGCATCAGTCTCAACACTGATTGGACAACAAAACGAAGTCCACACAGATAGCATAGTCCTTAGCATCTGGAATAAGGATAAAAAAAGGAAGTCAGTAACAAACCGATTAAAAAATACTGCGGTTTAAAACAGAAACACAATACAACAAATAGTAAACTTACACCCGTTTCTTGAAGAGTCAAAGGTGTAACAACACTGTTCTGTGGAATCTAAAATTAATTTTGACAATATAAGAACCGAAACCACAAACAAGAGTAAATAAATGACAAAATACTTACCTCAGACACTTCTGTCACGTCGACACCTTTGGCAGCATCAGAAACTTTCTCGTCGTTGGAATTTGGATTCATGTTTGACTGGTATGATGAGTTGACAATAATGATGATGAGATGTAAGCAAGACCAAATATCAACATTCACCCACACACAAAAGATGAATGGACAAATTTAATGAAGTACTCCCGCAAAACAACCAACACTCATTATCACAAATAGGAAACAAACCCACACAAGCACACGATCGTTCGAGCAACACAACCAAAATACAGATTCTGTTGAAAGTTTTGCTGCCACATAGAGAAACCACAAGAAGCAATGAACACCAAAATAACACTGTCACTAATAATTGTGACCTCTCCAATAAAACACAACAGCTAATACTGCTAACCTAAATCAAAATATGGTGAAATCAAAATTAATTAGTAAATTCATTATAAAAAATATAAAAAGAAACCTACGTCAAAGCAGCTACAAAAATACATACCCAAAAAGAATACCAAACCTAATAATTTGAAAAGAGTCCACTGTGTAAAACCCAGCCTTCCCTAAAATAGAAACCATCCAACAATCCAAACACAAAAATCACTCCTACAAACAGCCATGTATTGTTCAAATAATGCATCAATCACTCACAACCACCAAAATGCCACAAAAGGTTGCACAACGCCAACACACAAAACCCAACTGACATCCGCCTCTGTAATCACCCAACTTAAAAAAAGACGGATCGGTAGGTACCAAAATCCACTTATTGACTGAATTTGGTCATACAAAAAATAACAGAGCGTCAGGACTATAAATAGTAAATTCATAATAAAAGAACCATGTCACCGCAGCTACAAAAAACATACCATGCAAGAATCACAAACCCAATAATTCCAAATGAGTCAACTGTACAACAACCAGCTTCCCCTAAACCCACTAACTGTGTATTGTTCAAATTGTGCATCCTACCACCAAAATCCCACAAAACATTACACAACGCCAAAACACCACACCCAACTGACATCCAGCCATCCTATCACTCAACTTAATGAAAACAGAAAGTACCCACAATAACAGCTGATCATCTGACAGATTCTAATGACAAATCAGGAGATACCAAAATCTCCTTCTCAACTGACTATTGTATTAAACCAATAAGAGAAAGTCAGAATTATAAATCAAAACCGAGACAGCACAAAAAATATGAAAAAGCAATATAAAACTTACAAGGGAATGAGTGTCCAAAGATGCAATCACCCACAAATACCAATTAAAGCAATCCCTTGGTGATTACAGCAATCGCTTGATGTAACATACCTCTGTGTCTTCTACTTTAACTGGAACTGTCAAATACAAAAACGGCACGTCTGAACTGACATAACTACACCACAACAACAGAATCAAACAAAGTCAACACCAAACCAGAAGCAACAAACAGCAGACCACCGATGCCAACCATACCTACTTGTTTGTTTGCTTAACTGTAACGTGTGAAAAATAAAACAAAACAACAATGTCAGAATTAAAAAATCTACACTGAGTAGCAAAGTCAACACCAAGCCACACACCGTCACAAGCCCTCATCAGCACCGCTGCCAAATACTACAAACAAAGCAAGCAAGTACTCAAGAACCATACCAAACCAGATTTGAGCACGACGGCGACAAGATGCAACAAAAAAAGCACAAAGACAACATCGCCACGCTAAAACATGTTGCACAACGAAGCCATCACCGTAGCAATCCCACGTTAAAGCCACTTCAAAACACTAGCAACAAAGTAAACAGCCAATCCAAAATGATACCAGACCAGCGATGCACACAACAACAACACCATGCAACAAAATGGGGCACAAGACGGCGACACCGTGCTACAACTTGCTGCACGACGACGCCATCGCACCACACAACCAAATATCCCAACCTCCCAGTGATGACACATCACTAGCTCGTTGATACCATAGCAAACCAAAGCCAACACAACCAAAACGAGACAAAAGGAAAGGAACCCAACAAAACCAAACACTCACCTAACTATTGTGCAATGAAAAGTGTTTTACTGTTGCATCTTCCCTTGCAAAAACTATCCTCGAAACACTAAAATACTGTTGAAAACTTCTAGAGATTTTCACCAGCAGCTTGCGGTGTTAAATTACCATGTAACTTTAAATAACTGCACAGGGTTCCCCGAACACACATGTCAAAAATCGAAAACATTTCACACAGGCAATTCGTCATATTGCCTCATTTATCAAAGCATTCCCGCTTCATTTATCACAAAACTGCATAACAATCAACAAGAACAAAATCGATCGTTTCACGGTACTCGACCTTCTTCTAATTCAAGACACGTACGCACTTCACCGAAATCATTCTGCATCATAATGACCGGTACACTATAATGTCATAACATTATCATACAGCATCCAAAATCTGACGTCCGAACGAACCGAATCGAACATGTCACGGTACTCAACCTTCTTTCTCTATAAAACACGTACGTACTTCACCCAAAAACCTTCTCCGATCAAAATGACTACCTTATAATAACATAGGAACTTCAAAAGACTACAACATAAAAACTAAACTTCCAGCAAAAATAGCTTCCACTGCCAAAAAATCTTGCAGCGGCTGCTGGTAATATTATTAACTGGAATGCTACGTATGCTATAATACCTTCCCATACTAATACCATGGTACAATACTATACCTAAACATTACTTCTTGCTTTTTATACACAGGGACCACGGATATCTTTTATAAAATAATCCATTTTCCTGGTGTTCCCTGAACCCCTGTAGAATCTACCTAGTAGAATTGAAAAACAATCAATGAAATGAAATCCTGACCAAGCATAATTTTGATGCAGCATTTCTTCGGATGAGCAGCCCTTGGGGGGTGCATGTAAATCAAGTCATGTGATAGTCATAGCTTGGAATGGCTAGTGCTCTCCTGTGCATGGATGTGCGTGTGGTACACCATACAAGCAAGATCTCACTATGCCAATGGTATTTTCAAGCTCAAACAGTGTTCCATATCTTGCATAATCCCTACCAGACAATTAGCCCTGATCCGAGACTGATGGATTGCTCATCTAGTACTAGGATAGTTGGTCTGGTGTAGTCTTGCAATGCCCAGTGCTGCAATCCTGAAACTGAAACATTTAGTTGTAATTATATTCTCGTGAAGTGTCCTCACGTCAAAGTTGAAGATAAAACCATCGTCTCTTCCTTCTCTTTTCCAAAAGGTCTCCACCGTTGTCTCTACATGCACCCCGGAACATACTTTTCAGCTCTTCCGAAATGAATTCAGCAGCGAGCTCCCTCCCCTCTTTTGCCTTGATTACGTCCCAAGCAACATGAAGTTTCGACTGCCTTGATATTAAAGCTGAGTCTCGAAGAAGTCTCGAAATTTTGTCTCTGTTGATCCTTCCATCTTTTGAGCGTACTAAACTTTGCAACGTTGATGAGACCACTGGACTTCCAGATGGATTTTGCAACAACATGGTTATTGCGTATGGATACATAACTGTGAGCACATTGAACGAGGGATCCAGCGACTTTGCAATGCCTTCAAGGGTGCTAAGGGCTCGAGCATTGTTGATGAAGTATGGCGGTAAATCAAATTGAAAACGTGGTACGAGGCGGGAGAGTGAGTCGAGTAATTTGTCAAATTTGAGTTCAGGTATTGCAGTGATGTCTCCTCTTGCGCAAGATGATTCGGGATAAAGTAATGAGTTCTCGAATGTGATCTCCAATGCTTTAGACAAAGCCTTCCGTTCTTCGGAGTCAGCCAACACGTGGTGAGGTATCAATTGAAGCTCGCCAAAGAGGCTGGATACGGCGTCTACAATCAACAAAATATGAAATAATGCCCAGTAGAATGCTGATACCTTAATGGGTTGAAAAACGTACCAACATCTCTAGAGAAAACCTGCAACACAACACTGCAGACAAGAGCGTCGCGTACTTGTGAGGGAATTGTGCTCAGAAGCCCGAAGTCGAGATAGCCCAAAGCAACAGAACCATCATCAGGGAGAACTTTAAGTAAGTTACCCGCATGTGGATCAGCGTGTAGCACTCCTGTCACAAGTAATTGGTTAAGCGTAGAGTCGATCGCCAGTTTCACCAACTCTAAGTTCTCCTTAACTGAATCTTCAGATTTTCCACTTGTTTGAACATCTGTAAGCTTCGTACCATCAATCCATTCCATTGCTGGAAACGGTGAAAACAACAAAGATATCAGAGTGTGCAGTAACTGAAAAACTATTGAAATGGTACCAAGACCTACTCAGCACATTCTCCGTACACCACTCCATGTAGACTTTGGGCACGACCACACGAACATCACTAGAGATGCTACCATACCGCGAATAAAGACTGGAAAATAACAAGCAGTTCCTTGCTTCGTTTCGATAATCTAGCTCCTCGAAAATCCGTGACATGAACTCCTGCGTTGCAGAGACTAGCCGCGTGTTTATAAGACGTCTTTGGTCCGATTTCTTAGAACCCTTGCTGTTTCCCTCATTTGTTGAGGGCAGTGCCGGGAGAGATTCGACAAATCGCGCAATTGTTAAGAGGAGCTCAGTATCGCTCTTACCAAAGATTACATAGAACACAAAGGTGAGGCATCGAAAAATGAACAAAAATATTTTCGTAAGCATGATAAACTAACCTCCACGAGCCTTCGAACTCCTGGTCTCTGAACCTTTACAGCGACATCACCCTTGCCAGGTATATGAGCCTTGTAAACCTGCCCGATACTAGCTGCAGCTATTGGCGCGTCAGTCAAGTTTGACATAAGATGCATTAATTCTTGCATTGTTATGTTGTCCGATGACGATTCTTCTCCTGCAGTGGACACAGCAGTTATTGTGTCCTCCCTAATGACACGATTGTTTAATTCCCTCCAAACAATCTGGCGAGCATTCTCCCCATCAAATGGCTTCATGTCATCTTGCAACGCCGACAACGCATTTGCCAGAGATGGAGGGACAACATCAGGCCGTGAGCCGAGTGCCTGCCCGAACTTGACGTATGTAGGGCCAAGCTCTTCCAACGCAAGCGCCAGGCGTTGTGCATTTGTAATATGAATACGTGCGCCGTCACTGTTGTACGATGAAGAGGTGGCCCAAAAGTTTTCCCACCCCCCAGATTCTTCGGTCGGCCATTTGTTTTTAGATAGGTTTGATAGAATTGGCATCATTAGTTGTGACCCGAGAATGTTGCCTATTTCTACAGCTCGTTTAAGGGCTGATAGAACTTGACTGGGATTACCGACTTGGCTGTCGTCTTCGAATGATTTTCCAAGTAACAACCTGTTGTTTCGCTCTGAGTTGGCATTTGAGGGAGGCGAAGAAAGATAATCTGCGTCAAAACTTTTCAAGACTTCGTCGACCACAACGGATTCCATCTCTTCCAGCGCATCATTCGAGTCTGTTGCAGCCTCGCTCGTCGAAAGACGACAAGAAGAAAAGGGGGAACTCCCACAGTGCCTGCTATCGAGCTGGGCTGACTTTCGAAGCAGCCTATCAGTTTTCCTTATCGGCGGGGCCATGAGGAATGCACCTGAACCCCGCCGGGTGCCTTCCCATCCGTGTCTTCGCCTGAGGCGTACTGCTCCCGCATATTCGTGCATTGACAGGCATTGGCTCCTAGCCAAATATGCGTCGAATGCCCTAGACGATGTCACGAATAATCCAGACAGTAGCAGCGCTGCACAATGTCTGCTTACCGTTGCTGTCATGTTGGTCTTCTGCTCGTGGTACGCGAGAACAAGGCAGCATTGGAGCAAGTATTGTACAATATGAGGCTAATAGAGGTGAGCCTTGTCTGCCTTGTCGATGTCAGTTGTTGAAGGTTGTTTGGTATTGTATTGTATGAGTATTGTATGGTACAATACCATACCGTACAATATCGTACTCTCTACCATTGAGTGCAAGCAATACAATACATCAAATGCACCTAATGCCCATACGACATTACGGTAGTACACTCCAATGCTTTCCCTTCTCAATTTATGTTTCTTTCTAGACACTCACGAGAAAATTAACCTTTTCCCTATCAATTCCTCTTTACAAAAAAGTCATGAGGACACAGCATTGAGAATTGTTACGTTAGAGACATCATCTCACAGGTACTGGACATTCCAGCAGATCTCAACAATAAAAAAATTATTGTTAGGAATGGCATGCAACAAATGCAACATTTCACCTTCGAAACCACCCAAGAGGATGGTGAAGGTCGTCAGTCTCCGTCGTCGTCACCGCCGCCGTTGTGCAGCGAGCAGCCTCCGTCCCAAAATGCACGAGTCTGACGCCGACTGCTCGACCACCCCCAACCAGCAACCGGATTGGAATGCCCTCTCCTCCGTGATGACCCGCACAAGCGCCGCAATGGAGGGGATGCAGTCGCAACTGCACGAAATGAGGCACGACGTTCTCCAAATGCTGAAGTGCCGCGTGGATCGAATGGAAAAGTCCAGCTGGGATAGTGCAGGCAACGAGTACAACGAGGACTACGACGCCTCTCCGCAATCGCCGCGGCGATGCAGCTCGTCGCGTTCGCCGACTTCGCAAGTGAGCACCATTCACGGGCCTCACTCGGACGACTCGGATTCCAACTCGCAGCCTGACAGCCTTGTCGAAAACGACTTGGAACTAGGCGGCGCCTGCGGCAGAACGCCACAGCCAGCCAATCATGCCAGCATCGACACCACCTTGCTGCAATCTGAGCCGTTGCCGTCGCCTCCCACCGCGATCGATGACGACCGATCCTCCCATTCCAAATCGGCTTCGGCTGCGCCGTCCTCCATTATATCGTGGCCCGCAGCAGCATCCAACAATCCTCGTCATCTTTCTAGCCAGAAAACACCACAGCAACCCCAAATGCAAACCCAACGACCGCACTCACTCACCAACGCAATCATCATCGCGCCCTCCGATCTAACGCACACCACCACATCCCAATCTCCTACTTCGTTGCCGCAAAATGCGTTGTTCTTGGCGAGGTGGCCAACCGATCCTAGAAAATTGCCTATCTATCTGTGGCCACTCGCCCTCTTGCCCTTTGCGGCCATGCTAGTCATGATCATGATCATTGTTTTGATTGCTGTTGTCATTGGAAGCTATTTCTGATTTCAAGAGACCCACCCACTGTCAGTTTGAATTAGTAGCTATCGTGATTGTGCATCATCGATGTATGGCGGACATTTTCAAATATTTTAAACAGTTGTCGTCCCGTCACTGCGTGAATATTTACCCCTTTGTGATCCTCACTCTCTCGCTATGATGGAAGACGAAGCAGGAGCAACCAAGATGGAGGCGGCCCTCGATTTGGAGGAACAATTGCAATCTGCTGTCCAACTAGCCACTGAACTCAAGCAAGAGAACGACGCATTAAAACGTGAACTGGAGGATGCAAGATCATTTTCCAAGGAAAGCCAACGACGAAATTCGGAGTGGCGAGAAAGCTGGAAAAAAGAATTAGATGTTATATCGAAAAGAGAAAAAGAACTGGAACGAGAAGAGGCGAAATGGAAGCGCCGGTTGGACGACAGAAAACTGGAACTCGAGGACATGGAGAGGAAGTACAATTTGCTTTCTGAACAGGAGGTCTCGACACTAGACCAAGTTCAGCTGTCTAAGAGTGAATATGCTTCAAAGCTCAATCGATTGAAAGATGAGGTAGGTTGCAGAATTGAAAACATTGGTAGATACTCTTTGTCTTTGCAACTCATCAGATATCTCACCTTGGTCTCAAGGCAACGAAGTGGCGACAGTCATACTATGAAGCTCGGCAGTCATCTCAGCAATTTCAAGCCAAATTGGATGATTGCACTGCGCAAGTTCAACAGGAAAGAGAAACGTGTGATACATTGCAAAGAGTAAGTTGTAACATCTGATGATTTATTCTCGAGTGCATGACACTCATATCTATGGATTGTAGACCATTGTCTCTCTTAAGGAATCATTTGCCAGTCAAATTGAAGACAACAAGAATGCCAACTCCAAACCTTCAGAAGAAATTGTGCGAGATCTAAAACGGCAGATAGCTGACCGTGACTTTCTACTATTAAACTTACAGGAAGAGTTGAGAGCTGTCGAACAGGATCGAAACGCAGCTGTTATGGCAAGAGATGCATTGGTCAAAGCCCATCAAGTTGAGATTGCTGTAAGTCTTGAGATATAGTATGATCCCTCTGAATATCAAATGACCATCAGACAAACTGCATAGCTGACTTCTTTTTATAGGGATTGAAGCTGGAGTATGAGAGACTAGAATGCAATAACCAGATTCTTGAGAAGCGACTTTCGACCAGTGGAAAGATAATGAACGATAATGCAAAAATCAAAGCAGAGCTCGAGGAGAAAATAGACTGTGCCACAAAAGAAGTAAATCGTTTGCAATCTTGTTTGAAGACCTTGGAAGAGAGTCATGAATCAGAAACTAAAAGGTTTCGAAACGAGGTGCGGCAGTCCAATACAGAGTCAAAGAAGCAGCTTTCATCGTTTAAGATGCTACTACTAGAAGAACAAGAGAAAACAAAGACACTCGAACAGCGCTGTAGTGAAATGCACGAGCATGCAATAATGCACATCAATCAACTGGCCAAAGATTTGGATAAGACGCAAAAGAATGATTGCACCGAGAAGCTTCTCATTGCACATGATCAAATCGTTAAACTCGAGAATACCATCACTCTTCTCCAGAATGATATAATGCAGGCCAGTCTCGACCATGATGCACAATGCCATCGACTTCAGCATGCCATTGAAACTTGCCATCAGGAACTTAACTTAACTCTGATGGAGAGAAAGGAGACAATGCAAACATTAGAAGCTGAGAAAGCGCAATCAGAGCAATTTCAGAGAGATTTGGTGACTTGCCAAGCATCACTCACAAAGTTTGAACACAAATGCAAGGTGCTGGAAGAAGAAAACTCAAGGTTATCAGCTTTAGCCGAGGATCACCAATATCGGAATGAATCCTTGTCACGTGAACTGAGAGTGTTATCAGATAAGACGAAGGAAATCAAGGAGAATGCATCAAAAGCTCTCTTACAGGCAGAAGAGGTACGTTGCTTTTTTTGTGAAAAATGTCTTCTAAAACCTTGTAATGAAGTCCTGCTGATAATTTTTTATTTTAGTTCAAAGAAAAGCTATCAAAAGAGAAACGGAGGAGTGGAGCATACAAAGAGAAAGCTTTAGAAGCACATCAAAGGAGTGTCAAGGCAAAGGAAGTTTTAGATTCCATTTGTCGCATTAAAGACTGATCAGTAGTGAGGTGGCCATAACATATGAATCATTTGACTCAATTATAAGAAATAATGGCATAGCTCTTCATTTGAATCCTACTTTTTGGTTTTTCATTATAGGGTTTTGAAAACTCGATCAGAGCTGTGCTCTTTGAGATAGAACCATTTTGCCATGATAACTATGGCGGCTTGTACAACTCCAATATTTATTTCTTGGTGATGGCCCACATCCTACTGTGACTAACGCAACAGCTCAAGGACAGCTCAATGGGTTCTGTGTTCATCAAGATAGATCAAGATGACTTTCCAATTGGCTTTCATTGTAGGTCAAACATGCGATAATGGTTCAAAGTCCATTTGTGTAAAGCTTGGAATTCTGAGGTTGAGGGCAATAAGCTGACATATTGGATTGTGAGAGGATTTTTGTTATGAAAGACATGATGTTTGCAAGAATCAGTTAATCATGCAATGGTTGTCGGCAGTGGCATGCATAACTGTTACTATCGCATAGTCTTTGTTCTCAAACATTCACTTATTTATAGAATAAAGATAATTTCTCAAAGGGGACACTTATAGGGGACCCTGGGTCTTTGTTTGACATGACCTTGTTTTGGCAAACAATGCACTTTTGCCAGTTAGGTGTCAGTTTAAAGTCTAAACTGACACTATTTGAGAGAAAAATATATCCATTAAGTTTCGAAACAAAAGGTGGAATTGTCTGATGAAACAGATGGTTCGTGTGATTTCAAAATATGACATCCAGTTAAAAGTCTATGTGAAAAAATAAGACATGTATTCCATTAGATTACAAGATTTTGTAACACAACATTATGCATGCACATTGTGCAAAAGAGAGGAACTGAACTATGGTCCATAGCTACTGCAAACAGGCCTCTAACACTGAGCCTATCGCTGCTTGGATCAAACCAAAATTTTATGTCAATCAAAATAGAAGTTTTTTGTTATTAAAGTAAGACAAGATTACTGTTTGCGTTGGAGGCAATTTAACAGCATATTTACATATTGCCAATCCGCTACATCAGATGACAACAATAGAAAAGTGTGTGTTCCTCCCCACCTGGGAATAAGCTTATTTTCAACAATTAAGCTTGTTTTCAATGAAGATGACCATTCTCTTCAATTAAATAGTTAACTACCTTACCTTCACCAAGTTGGTAAGGCAATGGGCACTTGTACTATTCAGACGAGGCAGTGGCACCATGATGGTGGAATGGTAGGGTTTCGAGTCCTCTCTCAATTAGCACTGCTTCTTGTCTCCCAGTTGCAAATGTAGTCTACAAAATTCCTGATTTTCAAAGAGAGCAGAGTGCTCTGCCTATCAACTCTGTACTCATAGACATCATGCCTAATAGATTCTTTTTTGGAGACATGCCCTCTCTTTTCGACTTGTTGATTGCATTCTGCCTTGTCCTCCTTTGTCTTCCCAGCTATATTGGTCAACCTTTCTTCCCTGACCCGCCACTTCTGGGCAGTTGATCATATTAGCAAGGATAAATTCTTTAAAACAATGTTAAAAACAATTCTGGATTGTTTGGCTTGTGATAGCTACTGTCATGCCAATGATAGTTAAGAATGTCCATTGTTTTGAACAACTGAGCACAAGTGTCCACTTCTTACAAAAGTTATTGGCTTGAAACTTGTCCTACAGCCCAAAACCAATTGTTAAGTCCACTCTTGACTCTAAGTGATGCATTGGCATCTGACATTCTTGCATCAGCAATTCTGAGCCCTATAGTATGAGGATTCCTGACAATGCCTTGTCAGAGGAGAGAATAAAAACAAAATTTAAATATTTAACTTTTGCCGTGAAATTATGATAGAACAACGGGAACAAGCATAGCATTTGCCGTAATATCGTACACTATCAATGGCAGTATCATGAAACATTTTTATTTGAAATTGACATTGAAATCTTGGCTGCTCATCATTGCTTTCATCATGCAAGAAATTATGGAAGTAACAATGTGTAGAGAATTGTGCATAGATGATATTGGCATTAAGAAAAGCAACTCAGTCCAAGTCTTCCAATATTGTGGAATTAAAATAGGATGCAGAATATTTGAAGAGAATACCATTGTTCTTTCCATGATAGTCACTATTCATTGCCCATGGTGCACAAACAATAGTATCTTCTTTTGTCTAATAATGCACACAAAATCTCGTCTCACTCTCGACCTGTTCTATGCACAACATTGCAGGGATACTGTTTTATACTGATTGCGTTTTAATGAAATATGGCAAAGAGGTGATTACTAGAGTTGTGTCCCGTTCTCATCCCGGACGTTTCACCGAGATTGGGATTGTCACAGGATGGGATCCAACGGGACCGGGATCATCCCTGGATTTGACGGGATTACCAAATATCCGGGTTGAGCGGGATTTTCCCAGGATATACTGGGATATAGCTGGGATGATGGATACCTGTTCAAATATTGCACGAAAGTATGTGAACAAAAAGATTCACAAATGGGTAACAAACCTTAAACAGGTTCATGCCAGCAGGTACAATACATTATATCTTTGCATAATATGATTAAATGGGATGCTTGCATTCGCAAAGATCTTATCTTTTATTGTGTAATCCTATATAATAATCTTATCTTAATCATAGGTATAGCGCGTAACATACCATCTGAACAATCCGTTCGTGACGTATGAACATACATTGTAGTGGTTCTCAAAGTTCCTTTTCCTCAGATGTAATCTCCATGTCGACACTGCAACAAATTCTGTGACGTATTACACCGGGACTCGCATGTAGAGTAGATGATTGCATCTGAGGCATTTTGTCACATCTTGCGGTCATTTCGCACGTCCATTGGGTGATCTAATGCCAGAATTGGATCATTTTTAGCAAGAAACATCAGATCTGAGGCATCGCATCTGATCTGAGCTGATTTTGGCTGAGATCAGATGTGACCTTCTCATATCTGATGTTTTCCTTTTCCTCCGGTCAGCATCCTAAGTTTGGCGCGTTTTTACATCATGTTCTCCTGCTCCACGAGTAAATCATAAACGCATCATACAAAATACTAATTGTACGATACCCATACTCATTGTAATTGCCACCTAACAAATTGTCTGGGTAGGTTGTCTGCCACAAATTAATATTTGACGAGCGCGATCATGAATCGGGAGAGAATGTAAGTGATTAATGAGGCATGCGAGTTTAATTATTTTATTGAGAGCTGGTGTGAGTTCAACGCGCTTCCAGAGGATAAATTATCAAAATAGATAGGTAAGGGCTGTGTCTGATGTTGTACAAAACGTAACATTGGGGATCTCAAAGTAATTCCCCACTCAGTTGTGATGAGAAGATTTGGCAGGAAATCTGATGGACGCGCCCTTAACTAATTTCCTGGCTATGATAGGAAAAAGGAAGAGATCACATCTGAGGGGAAAAACTTTGAGAACCACTAAGTGTACCAAGTTCTGCACGTGGAGTACTTTACATGTGTCACTCTTAATCCCGGGAATCCTGGGATCAAGTGTGGCGGAATGGGATGGCAATCCCGGCCGGGATATCCCATCAACCCCTTTGTTAATCCCGAACGATACACAACTCTAGTGATGACAGATGCCCTAATTTGAGAATGACAGACAATGAGATCAATTTATTAGTAATTTTTCATCTTAGAGGAACTGTTTGCAGATCCATCTGTTGTCAATCCAGTCTTTAGTGTTAGCTCCCCGCTCTCCTTGCTGTGTTCCAAACTTGCTACAATAACTGTAATTCATCCAAACTAATCTGACTCACATACAACAAGGCAATGGCATGGGCATTGTGCAAGGGTGCTTGTTGAGGTTGCTTTTGATGTCAACAATTAAGGTAGAACCAAATCCACAGGTCTGGACAATCTTGCAGCTTTCAGGGAGCCAAATATGTATGTGGTATGTTAGCATTGGTGCTGTGATGATTTCAATATTCGGAAATATTCGAAGTCAACGTCCCTTGAAATGCATGGCGTTAATTTGCGATAAGTATTCTACCTGTTTAGAAGCCAACCATTTGAGACCATGATGCATTGCTGTTAGATTTTGCACATTACTTTTCTTGTGGTAAGTATTGTATGACCACAACCGCCAATGGAACAGTAGTCCTGTGAAAATGAATGTCAAATTGGTGATGGACGGTGTGTCTTCCCAATTATTCTAGAATCAATTTGGTTATAACTACTATTACAGTGTTATGCAAAGAATTTTGTTATTATGCCATTATTAAATTATTGTCTTCAGTGTTTGTAGTTATAGTACGATGTAAACAGTTTTATCAAAGTGATGAAATTGAGGCTTATCAAAACCTTTGACAGCGCTCGTCGTCCTATTCCGTTTGTTTCATGGGCAGTCAGAGGTGGAAAAATTGTTGAAAAACGAGTTGGCGCAACCGATGGAATGGTGTCGCATTTTTGCTCGTCTACTGAGACGAAGTTGACGTCTCCATAGATAGTAGCATTGAAATCTGTTTCGTCAGCAAACAATCCAGATACTGTCGTTCCATTCTGTGCAAAACATCCGTAGAGCAAGACAATACCATTTTCTTGGACCATCATTTCTCCGAAAAAGGACCCTCCATGAATATGTACTTTTCCAGAATTCATCACCTTGACACTGTATCCATTAGCTTTGACACCAGCCCCCCCTATAAATTCGCCACCGTAGATGATAGCAACAGTCCCAAATCCGTTGACAACTAAAGCATCACCCCCTATGTGTCCACGTCCTCCCAGTACTCGTATCCCACTGTAGAATTCTCCATAGCCTGCAGTTTCGGTCGAGGATTGACCATTATTTAGTTGAATCCCTGCACCTCCACCAAAATCAAGATTTTCGTCGGCAAAAGATCCCTGAACAACTCCTTTGGTGGCGTTGATTGTAGATCCGATGGAGAGACGAATCGCTGGCCATTCACTGTCGACAGGAGCAGTTACATTGCCTCCTTCTACGGCCAGCTCCGTCTTGTCCGTTACTACAAGTGACTTGTTACCGAAAATGGTTACATTCGCACTGATAGCATGATTACCACCGTCATCGAAAACTACGATATTCGAAACAACCGGACTGCTTGGAAAGACTGTTATAGCCTCGTCATTCGAAGACGTCGGGGGTGAAGTCTCTGCCTCCTCTGTCTGAGGAAAAGTAGGTTTCGCACTCGGGAGCCGTTGCTTTAATGCTGGGATGTCAACAAAGGGATTCGATATTTCGGGTTCGGAAGGCGAAGTATCTGTCGATAAAGACTCTGTGGCGGGTAAACTAAACACAAGTTTCAGAATATTAAATACGTTCTGTTTCCTCTGCCCAGGAGGAAATAGGAAAGGTAACACTGTTAACTATTTGAAAAAGACAGCAAAATGAAATAACTTTCTTTGCTTCTTTGCACTTACCTCAAAACCAAATAAATATCTATCTGACTTGATTGATAACGCAGATGAGCACGGGGGGAGATGGCAGCCTCTTGCTACAATATTGTTCACAGCTTCAATAAAGGATTCGTCAGTCATGCCCCCGTCAACAAATTTATATATTTGAGTCAGGTATTCCCATTCGCTAGTAGAATTGTAATAGGATTGCACTGACAGGGGGCGAAATTAGCACGGTGGAGAAAAGAAGTATAGCTGTAAGATCCCAGTCTTAATTCATCACACCATAACGTACCTCTATCAATCCACTAGAAAGGAACAGAGAATAGATTGATCAAAGGCCAAGGTGTTAATGTCAACAATACTACTCATCGTCACTATAAACAATCATAACATACCTCAAACATTGCCGCGATCTAAGACAATCACATCAGAAGAAGCAATGGCGCTGCGTGAAACAGACACTTAGAAAATATGTCATCTAAAAATATTCACTTCAAAATGCTCACCCATCTAATCTCCATTGTATTCTTGTGGCTGCAAATTGCAGACGGATCCGTACCTTTGTTTGGCGTGCAACGTTATTATCAAAACTTGTGGGACAAGTTAGAAAATGCAATCATCAGGAGTCTTACAGAAATTAATATCAGGATATATACTAGGACGGTTATCGAATGCAGCACGTGCTCCAAGGTGAAAGTTTACTAAGAAGAAAAAAACAGTGGGCATGAGATATTAAGATGTTATAGCCGAAAAAAAGCTGATTTCTGTCAGTCGTTTCACTAACTGACTTACATTTACCCATATTGCACGTTCCTTTTGTCGAGAGTGCGCCCCTGGATAGGAAAAGCGAATAAAAGAGAGTCCTATTCGGTCACGGAATGCATGTACTTCATAAGCTTAACTCACCTCCCCCACCAGCAACAACCAGCCACGTCGGGACTATCGTTATATGCTGATACGTTTCTGGGGTGGCATTGAAATGGAGAGGGTATTGAATCTAAGAGAAAAGGGGCTTTGTATGTCTTAGGACTTTCCGCTTCGGTCTGCATCTGCTTATCAACTTTACACGCCATAAATGACTGCCAGGCAGGGCACGTCTCTAGCGAGTAATCTCTACCGTTCTGCCCGCAAGAACTACCGATTGAATCTTCACCAGTTACACCCTCTTCAACGCTCATCTCGTCACACGAATCATTGTTGATCGACTCAACCATGGTATTTCCTAAGAATGCAGCCAAATTGAATAAACCAGCGTGTAGTGCTCGCAAACCCGTTTCTTCATTGCTAAGAAAAAAGAGTTTGCCTTCTGCGAGTCCATAGAGGGCACTTGTGCGGAGGGCCGAGATGAAGGAATCAAATCGATAAGCTGTGCTAAAATAGGGCATGCCATTCAGTGCCTTGTTTTGAGATAAGAAGATGTTGCTTTCTATCTTTGATCTCTTCGATTGAATCCACTTCTCGGCGAATTGATAATCATAGCTCGGCTCTATACCTGATAATGTCGAGGTTGACACAGCATGCAAGCTTCTAGGAAGATCAAATATGTCATTGATGAGTATCTCGAAGTTTTTCTTCCTCTGCTCCATAAAGGGTATTGGTTGTGTAGCACAGTAGAAATCGTCGCATCCTCGTGAGACCAAACTGCTCACAGTGTCAATGAATTTGAAGTCTTTGGCTCCTCTGTCAACAAACAATTTCAGCTGAGTCATATAGTTCCAGTTTGTAGAAACATTGTTGTGTGACTGTACTCGATCTATCCATTCGTGAATTGCTACCATCCATTTCAACTCGGGGTATGCTAAGCCGTTTTCCAGAACTTTGACGGTGTCACAAATAATCTAGACAGAAACGGTCGTATGATGTTCTCCTTTTCCGTAAAATCAATTGAAAAAACGATTGGTTTGTTACTTACCCACGGCGTTCTACAAAAATCGATATTGGGGTATCTGCTTGGTCTATCGAAGTTAGGATCGTCTGGTTTAGTGACAACTAGCTGACGCGGCTAAAGAAGCACACTGCAAATACACACCTGCCTTCGAGATAAGCTCGTTTCCCCATGTAATAATTGACTGAGCAACATAAGTGGAGCGGAGAATGGGCAAAATTCGAAACGAACACAACAATATCCTCGTTGGTCATTTTAACTTACGTTTACCCATATTGCACACATTCTTAGTTGCTAATGCACCACTTTTGTGGTTGCACACAAACAGATGAATAAGACATTAAATGGTGCATTGGTATTGACAGTCGTTACATTTTATTAATGTCGAAACTCACCGTCCCCAGAAACAACAGCTACTCGAGAGTATGCAATATGTGGCAAAAAAAGTTGAGAAGCAATCGAGATTTAGCTTGTACAAATAAAACATTGCAATTACGTGTAACTGGTCCGTCTCACCCTTCCACATCCGTTTTCCCCAAAGCACTGGGGTAAGCAACATTCCTAATAAACTCCGCCGAATATGCATCCCAATATCCAGAATATAGATTGAACCTCTTTTTTGGTCCGCAGTAAAAAGGTGGAGGCGGCCTGTATCGAGATTCGTTTCCTTCACCAGGTTGATGATTGTATTTTGGGTGGGTAGCTGCGTCGATTTCCAATGTTGCATCTACTGGACAAGACATATCGATGTCATTTTTGCTGCTTGCATCATGACACTGTTGCTTGTCATGATACAACCTCCCAAACTGACCGCATGCATTACTCATGGGGAAATACCTGCCGTTCACTCCATTCAATTCACTCAGCACAATTTCACCATTACGACTCGGATTTCCACCAGTGCCCATCCCATTCAACTCCTCACACGAGTCATATTGAATGGATTCAACCATAGCATTTGCGAGAAAGGCACAAATATTGACTATTGCGTAAAGAATGGAGTTTTCCGCGTGTGGATCGGATTGGCTGATGTAAAATGCCCTATTCGTAGGGTCTTGTACAAATGAATCTGAAGGAGTATTTGAGTGGTTGCTTGCGCCGTCGTCGTTAGTAGAAGAGGCGGGCGGTGTGTAAGGGTTTGTCTCTTTGTGATAAGACTCTCCATATATGCCTCCGACGGAGAGGGAACGCAGGGAAGTGAAGAAATCATAATACGTATAAATTCTGCTTGGGCTGGTCTGGCCATTGATGGAGTTTTCCTCTGAATTTAATAATAGTATCCAGGAAACAAAGCATCTTTCTCAGTAAGTGTTTTTGTAATGAAAGAGTGGCATTGCAAAGAATTGTCCTTGAAATGTGCGCGAGCAAAAGACAGTGGCGTGCGCAAGTCGACCAAATTATGTTGACTGTCAACGGTAAAGTGCGCCTTGCAGCATGAACAATGAACAGGAAAGACTCGAGGCATCAATTGACCAATGAGAAGAGCAGCACTCGTCCTCGCAAAAACCCCGAAGCATTCCAGCGACTGAATGCACGAACAGACTGACAAGACAAGGAGTCGACCCCAGCGAGAGGCTCGCAACTATGCACGAACAGCACGGTGAATGAAGACTCAGAAATAAGTGTCTCGATCACAACGACCGTCCTTCAATTCTCACCGGCATTGGTTGAAAAAGAGTTGAGCGTCTGAAACACAAAACTCTCGATCTCTTCTCTTCGACGGTCGAATTCGTCTTTTACCACAACGAACGTGTTGAGTGGAGCCACTTGGATTCGGCGTGGCTCCTTGTTATCCGGTTGGCGGCGATCTATGTAGCTGTTCGGCTCGTTCTGGGACGACGGCGTGGTCGTCTTCGCTGCTGACACGAGCAGGACTGCGGCTAGCGACCACCCAGCGAGCAGTCGCCGTCGGGTTGAGGTGCACGAGCACGAGGATCTCATGGTGTCTGCGATTTTATGTTTTTTGCTTACCGTGTACGTCTACACCACTGTCTACTTCCGAGGCTGTTGTGGTTTGTTTTAGTCGTAGCGATGGGACATAAAAGTAGTCCTAGTCTTGCGTATTCTTTGAAGTTCTTTGTCGTCATTTTACTGTCATAACGACAAATAAACTTAACGGCAACTCAACTCTCGAATTTTGCGAAGATATAAATTATTCATTTATGTAGGCGGATCAATTATTTGAGATACAATCTTTCTTGATACTCCTCGCTCACATTTCTTTGCTCATGCCACGAGTTGCCAGACAAAAGCATCATTCCGCCAGATTCCGCCCATCGCTCTCTCTCTCTAGAGAAGTCAATGATAATGGTGTAATGCTACTCTCGAGACAACAAACATCGACGCACGCTCATAATTTATTGCAACGACTATTGCAATCATCTTTCGTAACTCGAATTGAGCAACATTTACAATTGTGTCACACCAGAAATTAAATATGAAGTTCGTCCTCGCCACTGCACTACTTGCTACCGCTTCGGCCCAAATCACTCCAGCCCGCCTTCGCTCCCATAATCTCGCCGTTCTACCAGAAGAACGTGCCGAAGCCGATGCAGCTGACTCTGAATTCTGGGCTGTTGGGGAAGAATTCGGAAGGTTTGACAAATTTTCCGCGTTCCGTATGTTGCTTGCCGACATGTCGATGTCCATGTCCATGTCGATGCCCACGTCAATGTCCATGTCGATGTCCATGGGAGTACCGACCCCGGCCCCCTTCGTTGCAACCCCAGACATACCAACTGACGTGCCAACCTACTTCCCCACTGCTATAACAGAAGGTCCAACCATGTCCAAAAGTGGAAAGCTGCGCAAGCAAGAATTGTTTGCTTATTCCTGGAACCTCCCTCCGGAATACACAGGATACTTTGAAATCTACGAGGGCCATGCCCGAGGACCAAAAGACATGCACACCGATCTCCAACTCATTGATGTCGTTGAACTTGGCACTGGCACTGCTGGTTCTAATTCAGTATTCTTACCCAGAGAAGAGTACACCATCGTTGTTGTCAATCAAAATCAAGCCGTTGGATTCTGCTGCGATGGAACTCAACCTGGCTGGATCCACTTCACTTGGGGTGGGCTGGAGTTTGACAAAGTCACCGGGCTATACGGAGAGAAGAAAGATAAGGATGAGTTTGTTGCTGAGTTTCACAAGAATCCTGACAAAGTCGCTATTGGCGATGATGGTGCCTACTTTAAATTTGAGGCCAGGCTCTAAGTTGACATGTGAAGAGAGAAAACTCAAGATGGTATTGTTATTGTGACTTAGGAAGTTAGAAATGAAGCATTGTGTCTCCCAAAACTATTTTTTAGGCTCTTTCAGAAACACCAAGATGTTTCTGTTTTTGTAAATACGCAACTTTGCATTGGAAGTGTGTAGCTGAGCCTCGTTTTGCGTTGTTGTCCCTTTCCTGGGTATTGTGTGTATTATTGTTAGACTTCGCTAAGCATGTTAAATTGCATGTGTAAGAATAACGAATAAGATGAATGTTTCTACCTCCATCAACAATATTTTTATCGTTATTATTATATGAGCGGATAAATTGAGTTGACTGTTTGAATTCCAAGAATTTGTATTTTCTTTTCCTTGTTGAGGCATCACTTTGTCACGTGTCATAACAAAAAAATAGAGGAAGTCATGCATGACTTATAGTACGTGACGAAATGTGTTTGATGGTGTCCGAACCTTATAACACCCTTTGCTATCACCTTTTGGGGAGATAATCCCGTGTAATGACCATTAGGAATAACCATTTATTAAGTTCACCTCTGTCACACTGGAATGTTTCAGACTGATTAAGTTTGATGCCAATGCCATATTTTGGATCAATGAGCAAGGTTGTTAAGAAAACCTCCAAATGCTGTAAATATCATTCATGAAATGTGAGGCCTTTGTCCTTGGCCCATCCCTGAGCTTGAATACCCATCCATCACCATGCCCATCCATGGCTATACAACCAAGAGAGCTCTCAGTTCATTTTGAATAATTGAATTTCAAACTTATCGTACATGCCATAGGAATAATGTAACCAAGCAACTGACATTACCACACAAGCTAATGTCCTGAATCTCAAAACCTGCCATTGGCCATAATGTAGTGGATGAATATCCAGCTTCTTTGCTTTCACCAAGGTTATATTTGAGAACAGCAGGGTCTGTCCACATTATTTTCTATCATCTCATTCCATGGAGGCATGACCAATGAGCATGGATGCAGAAATATTGCATCTCATATTCCAACTTGTTCCATTTTGCCTCATTGGGTGGTATGAGCTTGAACATTAAGATGGTATGTGCTCAATCTTGTGAGATGACGTCATACTGACACAGATACCAAGAACAAATTGTTCAGGCCACCAATAGTCACTAGGACAAAGAGTTCCAATGAACTGCCCCTTTCAAAAACCCAATGGCAATGCTATGACTATGTTGGATCTACCTCGGACACCTCTCACTAAAATGCAAATGCACTTGCAGTGGATTCTTATGCCTTTCTTGGCGGAATGCATCAACACCATCAGTGTCTCGAGCATCCCTGCATGATGATAAAGAGCAAGAGCCCCCAAAAGTAAAAGCAGATGTTAGATGTAATCATGTTGCTTCTCAATAGCACCTCATAACATCATGAGCAATGGCTAAATCAACTGCCAACATTACTAAGGCATCTCAACATGAAGCATCTGCCCTGATCACTAAAATGGCC
Source organism: Cyclotella cryptica (assembly GCA_013187285.1). Lineage (NCBI taxonomy): Eukaryota > Bacillariophyta > Thalassiosirophyceae > Thalassiosirales > Thalassiosiraceae > Cyclotella > Cyclotella cryptica. Next base: position 206,562 of record JABMIG010000199.1, on the reverse strand, counting down.
GTGATGATTAACACTTTCCATTTGTGAATCAGTGTGCTTTGCTCATATTTTTTGTGATTGACATCCTGGGCACTGAAAGAATGTACAGAAGTGAAGCCAAGGGTGAGAACCATTAGTCTGTCAAATCATCCGTCTCATCCAATGAGATGTGATAAAAATCCCAAGAAAGCTTTATTTTAAAACAGTCCCAGTCATGTGTCTTGAAGGAATAAATACATTGGGCATCCTCTGAAAAACGCTAACTCAAAAGGTGACTCTGATAAACCAGAGTCAACAAGGTGCAGTCAGTTTCCATTGTTTTCTGTGATTTCATTTTAATATCAGTTATCATTGATATGACCTTTACCTTTACCTTAAAAAGGATAGTCCACATAAGTAGACATGCTCTTGATTAAAATGTGTCCAAAGGATCCTGAATGTGTAATGAACCAAAGGCCTCACTTTTTCAAATTTTGACTGTCATTCCTCCTTGTTGAAATCAAGACAACATGGACTTTGCCGTCACCAGTTATCTCGGTGCAATTATGGCAACTCTGAGGCCTGATGCTTCACACGGGTGGAAATCCCCTGATAATGTATCATGTTATCTTGTCTCTACTCTATTATTAAAACACAAGAAGTTTATGAGAAGCAAAATTTGATGTGAGTCACTTTGAGCAGCTATTATATATGACAAAGAAGTTGTTAGTATTTGTCTTTGTTTATCTCTTGCCTATTGACAAGTGTTACATGGTTGTAACTAGGTTGGCAAGCAAAAAGATATACAGGTTAGAGTAATCACAGGAGATGTTTCATACATTGGACCCAAACATTTGGCACGATTCTATATATTGTCTAGCAAAGCAGCTAGGGTTTCAGTAAAAAGAATGTGATATTCAAAGCTAATAGATCAAAGAGTGTTACTCCTGTAATAGAGTGTGCATTGAAAAGGGCTAAGGCTAAGGATATGGCATTGGGGACAATGATGGTTGTTCCTGTGGTCCACACTGTTAAAATTATATGATAGACAACTTACAAGACATTACTTTCCAATGATGGTCAAGGAACGCAGCAATGAATTACTTCAAATGAAATTGTTGTCAAGGATAAAAATTCAGGTGATTCCAATATTGATGAAGCTGATGCTCCCAGTGTCTGAAGTTGCCATGCCAGAAAAAGATGACACAATTTCCTTGCCATGTCGGGTTGGGGTCACGTGTTGGCCAGATGTCCGCAAGTTTGAGTCCCACATTTTACGTACATGTTCTCATGTTGTGATTTATCTTGAATCGCATGTGAATAATAATGCGCAAAAAGTGGCTGCACACAAATTACGGTTCATGTCACCACAATGAATTAAATGGTAGTTACCATGCCATCCACTTACATCGCAGCCTCTCAGTCCACAAATAGACTGAACCTTGACATTCCAATCACCCTCCCCTCAACGCAAACAGCAACAGCTAGTGACAGGTTCATTTTTCAGGTAAGAGTTCTAACCCTTCCCCTTCATTTCAAAGTTTTTCGTCACGTCATCTGACAATTTTTTTCAATTAAATACTTACCACCCCTCCACAAGATTCTTCGTTGCTCGGCCCACAGATCTAATTCAGCCGCCCACCCGCCCTCCCTCCCCTTAACGCGAACAACAACAGCTAGTGACCGGTTCGTTCTTAAGGTAAGAGTCCTCTCCCTTCCCCTTCATTTCAAAGTTTTTGTCTCGTCAACTGACAATTTTTTTCAATTAAATACTTACCACTCCTCCACGAGATTCATTGTTGCTCGGCCCACAGATCTAATTCAGCCGCCCGCCCTCCCTCCCCCCAACGTGAAGAATAACAGCAAGTAGCAGGTTGGTTCTTAAGGTAAGAGTTCTCTCCCTTCCCCTTCATTTCAAAGTTTTTTGTCATGTCAACTGAAAGCTTGTTCAATTAAATACTTACCACCCCTCCACGAGATTCATCGTTGCTCGGCCCACAGATCTAATTCAGCCGCCCTCCCTCCCCCCAATGTGAAGAACAACAGCAAGTAGCCGGTTGGTTCTTAAGGTAAGAGTTCTCTCCCTTCCCCTTCATTTCAAAGTTTTTGTCGCATCACCTGACAATTTTTTTCAATTAAATACTTACCACTCCTCCACGAGATTTATCGTTGCTCAGCCCACAGATCTAATTCAGCCGCCCGCCCTCCCTCCCCCAAGGCAAACAACAACAGCAAGTAGCCGGTTTGTTTTTCAGGTAAGAGTTCTCTCCCTTCCCCTTCATTTCAAAGTTTTTTGTCACGTCAACTGAAATTTTTTTGAATTAAATACTTACCACCCCTCCACGCGAATCAGCATTGCTCAGCCCACAGCTCTGATTCAGCCGCCTGCCCTCCCTCCCCTCAATGCAAACAACAACAGCTAGTAGCCAGTTCGTTTTTAAGGTAAGTGTTCTCTTCCTTCCCCTTCATTTCAAAGTACTTCGTAATGTCACCTGAAAACTTTTTCAATTAAATACTTACCACCCCTCCACGAGATTCTTCGTTGCTCAGCCCACAGATCTAAATCAGTCACCCGCCCTCCCTCCCCCCAACGCGAACAACAACAGCAAGTAGCCGGTTCAATCTTAAGGTAAGAGTTCTCTCCCTTCCCCTTCATTTCAAAGTTTTTCGTCACGTCAACTGAAAACTTTTTCAATTAAATACTTACCACCCCTCCACGAGATTCATTGTTGCTCGGCCCACAGATCTAATTCAGCCGCCCGCCCTCCCTCCCCCCAACGCGAACAACAACAGCAAGTAGCCGGTTGGTTCTTAAGGTAAGAGTTCTCTCCCTTCCCCTTCATTTCAAAGTTTTTCGTCATGCCCCTTGAAAAAAAATTTCAATTAAATACTTACCACCCCTCCACGAGAATCATATTCACTCAGCCCACAGATCTAATTCAGCCGCCCGCCCTCCCTCCCCTCAACGCAAACAACAACAGTTAGCAGCAGGTTGATTAAAGAGGTAGTACTCTTATCCCTGCTCTTCATTTCATTACATATTGTCACATCATCTGACAATTCTTAATTTAAGTACTTAACCAGCCTTCTCACGAACCACTGCCTCTCCGTTCACCAGCTGGAGCACCTCACATTTATCATGTCAGGTCCTGAGTGCGGAGCAGGAAAATGTTGTCAATTGAACAATATTCCAATGGAACATTACCCTGACAGGAAAACCAAGGCACAAATGCATGCATTGCAGACTGGGAATTCATGCCCCTTGTTCTTTGCAGTGGAGTGATGAGATTAAAAAGGTCAATCGTGGATACAATGTCGAACTATCTTCATTACACAAGGAGGGTCAAAGGGAAGCCAGTAGTTTAAACAATGATGTTTGTTTATTGTGTTTTAAATGCTGTGAAGCTTTAAATACAGTAGAAAAAGTAATGTGAGTTAATAAGGATGGTGGCCTTAAAGCTATGGTTGCATTTTTGTTTTTGTGTTGACAACTCCTCTGGATTTGACACACTTATTTGATTTGACAACCTTCCTTTAAATTGACATTTCTCATTTGCTTTATTTCTTGCAGTAATGTTGATTTAACAGGCAAAGATGTGTCACAGTTAGGTCATAGCACATTGGATTCAAGTGCTAAGCCAGATGAAGGAATCTGGAGTGATAACTATGTAAGTAAAGTTGCATGCATGAACGGGAAACAAGGATGGCAATGTGGCTGGTGCAACAAGATATTCTCTACCTTGCATGCAATGAGAGTAATGAGCCACCTCCTCAAAATTAAAGGTGGCAACATAGCTATCTGCAGAGCAAGCATTTCTGAAGACCATCTTCAGCGTTATCGAACTATAAGAGATAATGCCACTTCCAGCACTATTGTTCGTGCTCAAGTCAAAGAAGATGTCCATGAGTTCATTGATGTTCGCCAAGAAGCAGCCACAAATATGTTTATGACACCTCAAGTACGCTCAGCAAAGAAATCTCCAAGGGCATCAACCCTTCATTTGTTTCTTAAATCACCACAGCCAAGGCCCGAAAAAAGGAAACAGCACACCGGCATTCAAACTACTATTGATGTTGCTATGGGTAATACCATACAATTGGATTTACGGCATAATAACAATTCTTGCCTCACCAAGGCAATTGCTGACTGTATCCATTCAGATGGTCTTCCATTTCAATTTGGAGATTCACCTCGTTTTCAGAAGATCTAACGTCTTGCTCAAACGGTAGGCACTGATTACATACCACCAAACCGAAACCATGTGGCAGGTAGATTACTTGATCTTAACTATGAAACATGCCGTAATGAAAACAAGGCTGATTTGCTTGCAGAGGCAGACTCATTTGGTCTTCAGTTTGTTGGTGATGGGGCAACAATTAAAAGAATGCCTTTCATAAATGTTTTGGGAATTTGTGGGTTTTCTACACCGAAGGTCTTGTCTATTCATGATTGTTCTGACGGCTTATCAGGAGGTGGTAAAAAGGATGCACCATTTGTAGCTCAGTTATTCGAGGGAGAAGTAGAACAGTTAGATCCCCAAGAGAAGTTGACAAATGTGTTCTTCTTCGATGGTGCATCAAATGTGCAGAAGGCTGGTGAAATTTTGGAAGCAATCAATCCTGGTGCATATTGTCTTCACGGCGGGGAACATGTTATCTCCCTCTTCCTTTCTGACATTTCTAAAGTCAAGCAAATAAAGGTGAGACCGGAATCTTTGTTTATTTATGTGTTTTTATATTATTAACCAATTCTTTAAAACAAAATCTTTGCAATGACAGTCTTTACTTTAAAAACGGGCAGGTTGTACAATGTTTTTAGCTCAGGTGCCAGTCATGGTATTTATGCACAATTCATCGAGCAGTCTACCATAGCTAATAATGGAAGGCCAATCAGTCTTCTTCGTGGATCAGGGACTAGGATGGGACTTTGGTTCTATGCCATGCATTGTTTGCTTTGTTTAAAGAAGGCTCTGGTTGTAACTATCTTTCAACCAAAGTTCACCAAGTTGAAGCATATTGCACGCTGTGCACAAGCAGTCTCTGATATAGAAAATCCACTGTTTTGGAAGTCTATATATCATGTCCTTTGAGCAGTGTTTCCCTGCTTACGAGCTTTGAGGCATTGTTATAAAAGTGAGCCCTGCATGGATAAGATTGTGTTCTTGGCATGGCAAGCCACCAAAGCCATCAAAAAGTTGGTAGACTTATTGAATGATACTACAGTGTTTGATGTAATGTGTGATGAGGATGATGATGGACTGACATTTGAAAAGGTGCAGTTCTTCAATGCAGGTAATGATGCTGGTAATGCAAATACTGGGGAAGTATATGTGGATAGGTGAGATATGTATTTCTATTTCCTTATTTTTCCGGCTGAAAGTGCTTATTATCAACTTTTATATCTTTCAGTGAGAGAGAGAGTGACAATGAGTGTGACAATGATGATTTAGGGTTAGGAGACAAAATTCTTTTTTGGTGGAAAGTTCGTGAAGTAAAGCTCATTTCAGACCCCGCAATCACTGCTTGGGCATTGGCTATTTCACCTGAGATTAGGCAGGATATTGCCGCAAGGCTCAATGGAAACCACAGAGATGCAATTGAGAGATTCATCACTAAGTTATTCTCTCATGATTGAATGTGCCAATGGAGATTGATCTATTTTGGGATAAGTTTAAGCATTGGCAGAATAGAACTGGTAAGTTTAGCAATGTTGGCCGCTTTCAACACACCAGATGCCATTGCAGGTAGGTCTGCTAGCTGGCATGCAAAATATTCACTGCCACATACGCAGGTTATGGGAATTGTTGCGTGCAGATCCACATCAAATCATCTTGGGATTGGGGCATCAGAACAGAACTGGGGTGATGTGAGGCATCTCAAGACAGACAAGCGGTCACATCTCAGTGCTGATAAGACAGAAAAGCAGTCTGTTTTCTACACTACTGCATGTATTGAAGAGGCTAGAATAAAACGCAAAGCAAATGAAAAAATCGAGACCAAAGGAGTTGATGTGTTGTTTGGTGACGATGACATGAAGTAAGGTATTATTAAAATTTGGCACATGCTTGTTTAAGTTGGTTTTGTAACTTATATTGCATTATTTTATTTTTCAGCTTTGATCTACAGCTTGCAGCGTTTGGCATTGATACTGTGGAGTTAAGTGATCCTGTTCAGAGGCGTGTATTTTGAGCATGGTTAGAAGATTGGGAGAAGCCTTTACTCAAAAATAATGATCCTGTTGCAGAAGCACGACTGAGGGTTAAGTATCAAGGACTTGTATTTTTTGATCCAGATAACCAAACTGTCTATTCAGTATACACTGGTAACCTGTAATATCGTAAGGGGCATGATGGTGGGTGGTGTTTGATTGGTGTATGTGCTGATGATGTGTATGATGACGAGCTATTCATTATAGGTGACATGATAATTGAGATGATTGCATCTACTGAACAGGAACTCCATATTCAGATTGTTTACAAGAACTAGGTGGATCAAATAATGGCTCCTATTTGATTTTGAGTTCGATGATTTCTAGGATGGCCTGAAAACCGGGAATAAACATATAAGTAGTTAAATTAAAGATATATTTTATATATCATATATTTGTCCGAGTATGTCTTTTTGTGGTACATGATGTCTCAATTTGATAAACGTACTTTATAGACTGTATAAATTTCAAATGAGAGATTCATTGTATAGAAAAATATGTAATTTTTACTTAAAAGTACTAGTAAAAGGTTCGAGATGCATTATAAACTCAATGTCCTGTCGTGTCCTTGATGTCCTTGATGTCCAGATTTTGGTGTCCTGTGTCCTCATTTCAAAACACAAAAAAGATGCAATGTCCTGGACGTGTCCTGGACGTGTCCTGGACGGTGTCTTTTTCAACAATTTTTCGACGCGGACGCAGCGGACATGTGAAACTAAGATGGGGACATATTCATCACCCCATTACAGCACCTGGTGCTCCAATGGGACTGGTGCCCCAATGGGGGAATCGTGCATCAGTCCCAGTTCTAGAACTGGGCACCCAGTTCTAGAACGGGATTTTATCACAGTCTCAGTTCTAGAACTGGGGTGTCCAGTTCTAGAGCTGGGCACCCCATTAAGGCACGGTGCCGCAACGGGGAGAAAAATGTCCAGTTCTAGAACTGGATGAATTTGTTCGTCCGGTTCTAGAAGTGGGATGGTGCCCTAATGGGATCCAACAGATATAGCACACACACAGCTAGGGGTCAGACTTCTAGAAGAATAAGACTGTTATGAAGACAACAACAGAAGAATTAGTTAAAAGTAAATGATGAGGTTACCTTGATATGACTTCAATTTCTGTTTCAGCAACTTCGACATGTTGTGGTTACTGTTGAGTTTGTTTTGGTGAAGGAGTTTACATATTTGAATTAAGTTTTACAGTACTTTACTAAAATGTACTATTAGAGCATTGTAGAAGAGAAAGATTGTTAGGAGGGCAGCAACAAAGGTAACTGATACATATTAAATTTCTTTTTCTGCATCTGGCGTATGTGGTCATTTTCAAGTTCCTTTTAATAAAGGAGATCATGTATTTGAATTGAGTTTTCTGAGTACTTGAATGAAATGTACTATTAGCATCATCAAGCATTTCCAGCAAAATGGTGAACTGACAGGGGTGTACTGAAAACAAGGCAGAAATTTGATATCCCTCAACTTAGGCCTCGGGAAATTCAGGGTGACAAGTATGAGTTCAGTTGGTACAGTGACACAAGTTAAGTAAAAGGAACCATTTGGTCATGAGAACAAACAGAGACTGTTGGTTTTACACATTGAATGGACAAGGAAACAAACTGGTTGGTTATCTGAGTAGTGAGTGAATGTGGAAAGCTTGGAATATTGCGTTGTTTTAGATTCTAAATTCCCAGTCATATAAATAGTTACAACAGAACAATGCTATTTTTCTATTTTCTTTGTCATTGATAATTTGAACAACAAAGAGGATGAAGCTATTTTTGGAATCATGGACAAATGAAAATGAAACAATATCGAGTGCCTTCTGAATGATTAGAACTCAAGCTTGGAAGGAATCCTCTCCTTTACATTCTATTAAATCAAAACAATAGACCAAATAACAAGCAATGTTGGTTGTTAGCTATCGGCATGATCTGGATAGTGAGGCATGTTTTCTTATTTACTTCATGTGACAAGTCTACAGGCTTGATGGAATCTTTGATAATGACTGCCGTGTTCATTGTTGGGTTTCTGTAAATACTTTAATAATATGCTTGGTTGGAGAGACAGACCCATCCAAGCACTATTGAAGGGCAACAAAGTATGGTCTCAGCAATACCTAATGGAAAAGTGAATCTTGGGAACATAAGGTATTTTATCCGGCACAAGAGGATCAGAGTTTGACAAGATTATAAAAATGGGTCCAAAGAACTCAAACAAATCAAATGGGTTTGTGATATTTTTGGTCCAATATGGTCAGCTTCCTGGAAATAAATGGTCAGTGAATTTATCAGATTATAAGTAATACATTGATGCCAAAGTAGTTTCCTTTTTTGGAGAAAGACCATTTTACTAGATATCCTTAATCTTGATATCTATAATATGTCTGGGGTGAAAAAACTACTGCAGGGGGGCTGCGTAGTGGAAAAAACCAAACACATGAATATTTGTCCACATACACCAAACTTGCCACACAGACACTATACCATCACATCATAACCGTATTAGGATTTCCCCCCAACACATTTCACAAAGAACATACCAATTAAGTCGTGTTATAGATATTTATCTCATCAATGTGCATAAATACCAATGGTTTTTCATATTCATCAAAATATTGACCACATACCTATGTCTTCAAACATCAAAATAAACACCGGTAAGGCATAAAACATCCATTGTTATATACACCAAAATATCGACCACATACCTCTGTCTTCGAACATCAAAATAATAAGTGGTAGGGCATGTGTTGAGCTGATGCTGTTTTTGGTAATATACATAACAATGTGGTTTGGATGAGCACAAATACCAATGGTTTTAATATTCACCAAAATATCAACCACATCAAAATAATCACTGGTAAGGCTTCTTACACAAAAAATATCAACCACATACCCCTATCTTCGAACATCAAAATAATCACTGGTAGGGCATGTGTTGAGATGATGCTGGTTTTTGTTATATACATGACAATGTCACGTACATATTCATTATTGACAACATACCTGTCTTTGTTTTTTTTGTAAATACATAACAATGTCATGTACATATCCAAGGGTTTGATGGGCATAAATACCAATGGGGTTTTATTCACCAAAATATTGACCACATACCCCTGCCTTCAAACATCAAAATAATCACTGATAAGGGCTAAAACATCTGTTGTTATACACACACCAAAAAATTGACCAACCGGAGGGCATGTGTTAAGCTGATGCTGCATTTTGTAATATACATATCAATGTCATGTATATCTCCAGGTTAGGTTTTGATGAGTATAAATACCAATCTTTTTTATGTTCACAACAATATCAGCCACATACCTCTGTCTTCGAACATCAAAATGATCGCTGGTAAGACTTCAAACATCTGTTGTTATGCACACAACATATTGATCACATACCCCTGTCTTTGAACATCAAAATAATCGCTGGTAGGGCATGTGTTGAGATGATGCTGGTTTTTGAAATATACATAAAAATGTCATGTGCATATTCATTATTGACCACATACCTGTCTTTGTTTTTTGTAATATACATAACAGGTTAGGGTTTGATGGGCATAAATACCAATGGTTTGTCTATAGACCCCCCTCACAGTCTATAGACCCCCTTTAAAAATGATATGGCGGGAATATCAGATGATTAAGATTTAAAAAATAACATAGACATTTACATTACAACAAAAGTCGCAAAAGTCATGAATGAGGTTAACTGATATTTTTATTAAGTGCATGATTCGCACCTTTTCTAACCCATCTCGTGTCATGATTGTGAGTCTAGAGGTCTTTTAGATAAGAGTCCATAGACTGACTTTCCGTATGGAGTCATGAATAGTCTATACTTCCTCAGTAGGACATGTTTAAGTGGAAATGGTAACCTAATCTTGCCCAAATCGATCACTCACCCCTCAAGCTGCAATAGGACACCCTAGTTGTCATAACGTATGACAGTGTGTCTAACAGGTTCCTCCTCTTCTGCAGAAATGTCCCCCAATCCATAATTTTGATACCTTATGAAATCGATGTCAGCGGGAAGGGAAGTATGTTCTTTAATTGTCATTGAGCCCAAGCACAGAACACATTTTCCACGAGCTCGAGGATCTCTTCCATGTCTATAATGATCTATCAGTTCCACCCTAATGTATCCATGCATCCGACCCTCATCCTCAGCTTCTGGTGTGTGAATTACAAAATCATTGTGATATAATCCGAACACGTGGAGCCATCGATGGATGATTCTACATTCATTCTTAAAATTAGCGATGGTGTAGTCGTGATCGATGTAATGCACCCGAAATTCCATCCCCCCGAAATTTTCTTCAATGTTCGTGTTGTAGAAATCAATATCAAAGCGATCAATACCACGCTCATGACTATGATAATGACTGACCTCAAGATCGAACCAGTACTCATCTGCTGATACCTTACATTGTATAATTCCTTCTTTCCAACACATTGAGTCATAGGGAACAACACGATCGGATCTAAAAACCCATGCAAGCAATTTAAGGTATGGCCCCATTTCTCCCGAAAAATCTTAAGGGTTGGACTACTCTCGATGAAGAGCAGTCATCTCCATTCTGTGTTGTCCTCATGTCTGCAAGCAGAATCCATAATTTCTAAGCGCCGGAAGTGACATCTATTGCCCCCATAATATATTTTTGCAATTCTGTGCCATATGGGGTCAGCAGTGTCAGGATCCTGGTTGATTATATCGTCCCATTGTTTGCAAGTTTGTGAAAGCAAATACACTTCCCCCATTGTCGTTGCTGCAAACTCCATGATTCTGATTTGAATGTCCGACTCTACCGTGTTCTGCCAAAACGAATGCATGAAAGATGCATCACTGCAAAACATTACGTTGGAATCACTTTTCAGACACAATAATTTACTGTTCCTTGAGAGAAGGGCATCCTGAGCATCCCACCACTCATCGGATTTACAGCCCTGATATGTATTCCCTATATTGGGGGTCATTGTTTGACACCCCGTCCAAGGGGAACACCCGAGGTGATAATTTACTTCCCTTCTGATAAGTGGTTCCCCCTCTTTGGTGGAAAACTCCCACAAGCAGTAATCTTGATACCTTATGTTATCAATGTCATCAGGACGGGAAGTATGTTCTTTAATTGTCATACAGCCCAAGCAGAGTACGCGGCGACTTCGTCCAACTCTATAACGATCTGCCAACCTCACAACAATGTAGGCGGGTCAATTGAGAAATCATCATGATGAAATCCAAACACATGGAGCAATCGATGGATGATTCTACATTCACTCTCAAAACTAGCGACGGTGTAGTCATGATCAAAGTAATGCACCTTAAAATTCATGTCCTTGAAATTTTCTTCCATGCTCCCGTCAGTGAAGGCAATTTCGAAGGAATCAATACCACTGGAATGTCTACGAAGACGATTGACACCAAGACTGTGCCAGTACTCAGCTGCTGATACCTCTTTCTGTATGATTCCTTCTCTCCATGACATTGATGTGTAGGGATCAACAGGCTCATCACTAAAATCCCATGTAAGCAACTTAAGGTATGGCCATACATCACCTGAGATAACCATTGGACTCCGATCAAGGAAGAGCAGTAGTCTCCATTCTGTGTTGTCCTCATGTCGGCAAGCAGAATCCATAATTTCTAAGCGCCGGAGGTATCGTCTATCGTCTCCGTAATATTCCTTTGCAATTCTGTGCCATATGGGGTCTGCCGTGGGCGGATCATGGTTGAGTATTTTGTCCCATTGTTTGCAAGTTTGTGAAAGAAGATACACTTCCCCCATCGTCGTTGCTGCAAACTCCATGATTCTGATTTGAAGGTCCGATTCTACCATGTCCTGCCAAAACGAATGCATGAAGGATTCATCACTGCACGCCATTGCATTGGAATCCATTTTCAGACACAATGCATTGCTGTTGCTTAACTTGATTCGTTTCCTATGACAGTGCAAATAATGGAGGGTAAGCGGATGGTGGCAAAAGGAAGTCAATATTGAAGAACCGTCTGTGGTCAACTCACTGGAACGGCTGCTCTGGCTGATGTTGTTCGTTCCCCCCGATCTTGTCTCTTGAGATCGTCAGTCGAAGGCCCTCCTGTGCGTCCTGTGTCACATCCTCCCGCGAGCGATGTTCATCCATCGCGGATGTGTTATCCTTTGTCGTTGGAACTGCGGTTAACGCGGTCACATCCTTATCTTCCGTCACTTGCTCACTGACACTACGTTCTTCTTTTTCGAACAGGTACAGTTCGTCCAGTGTTGCAGCTAGCAGTTCTGTCCTCGGACATTGCCCAATTATAGTGGATGGGGGGAAGGGGAAGTCGATGGAAGATGTGGAGAATGTGGAAGTATGGATTTTATGGGAATGGGCATGACTCCAATACTTATTTACCTGTAATTCAAAATCATTTTATTCATTACTGCTCACTGACAATACAAATATTTAAAGGTATCTATACATGTTACTAATGTTCATTATTACAGGACTACACAAAAACAACAGAAGAATTACTTCATTAGGAAGACATTTTTGACAAACTTAGTTTTCCCAAATCATCTCTAACCCTCCAGCTGCGGCAGATCATGGTTCTCATTGAGGTGTTGTTTGTATCCTTCTCTCTCAAAAGTATGAAAAAATCACAACACTCCTGCAATAGTTCATCTCTGCTCCTGTACACATGTGAATGCTGACTCTGTGGCATAATTTCAGAGTACCAAAGATTAAATGTCCAACTCCCATTGGTGTCATTGAAAATGAGAGGGTGAACGCCAACTCCTTTGACTCGTGATTTTTCAAAACATACCAAGAGATTTCCATTCTTGTCAATCACTCCTGAAACTATGTCTTCCTGTGAGAAAACATCCTCAACCCTGGCATACTTCACCCCTCTATTGTAAATCCTAACATGACTGGTCTGAGAATACTTCTTGGCCCTTGAAAAGGGGATTTTCTGATTGAATGAATCCAAGACATCAGTCCTTAACATCTTAGTAAGGATTGTCTTGAGATATTGTTCAGTGTTTTTCATTGTAGATACCTCCCTCTTGAAATTTTGGATGTAGCTCTCATTCTCACCCTCCCAGCAATGTCTCATTGGTCCTGATTCTTCGATCATGTCGCCAATGTTCAGCAGACTGAGATAATTTGCCCCTCTCACATAGAATGGTGCTTTTTCTTGTCTGTAATTGTTGATGTCCTGTCATCAGCCTTTCTCTTTTTCCTCAATCATCTCTTTCTTGATTTGAATGCAAGTTTTCACCAACAATCCATAACCTCCTGCAAGATGATTGGAATAATCTCACCAACACATTGATTGTCTCTGAGAGAAACTTTTCTTCTGCAAAGATGTGAGAGATAAGACAGAACCAAGTCACTCTCATGCTCCTGAAGGCAAGCACCAAATGTTTGTCAAGGTTGTTTGCAACCTTGCCCTTATCCAAAGGCAAAAACTGGAACAATGACACCCAGGTGAATGCAAGGTAATGATCCGATTGCCAATTGGCAGTACCGAGGTTTTTCTTCTCCATATCGGAGAACTTCATAGCAAGACACCAGACTAGGTACACCGAATTGATTGTTTCTTGACTGCCATGTATAGCATTGATGAGTGTGTGCCATGCTGCATTTTGGCCCCGATCTTTTCTGTAAGCTAACATAGATGTTTTGGCGATCAGAGATTTTTCAATTCCAAGGAAGCACATATGCATAGGCATTGTCTGGAAACTTTTCAACTCCACGTCAATTGTTCTAAAATTCCTTAGAATCTGAGGAAAGGCCAAAGATTGGGAAGCTTCCTTCTCCCCAACCAGATCTTTAGTTAATGTTGGGACCAAATTAGTTGAAAGACCGATTGCTTGTAGGTATCTTTTTATCACATCCCCCTTGGCAGTATTTGACAAGGTACTAGAAAAGCACCAATCTTGTAAAGCTGTTATAGAGTTAAAGATCATTTCGAAGGACAGCTCAACTGCAGGGAAGTTTTCAATGGTCTGTAAAAATAATTCTGGTTGAATTGGGTATGTCTTGGGTTTTGTCACTCCATGGTGCCACCAATCAAGGCATTGGTCACAACAGCTTTCCCTCTTCAGATTCACAGCTGGGGGTAAAAGAATGAATTCAATGTTTTTGAGGTGACAGGATGGACAGGATGGGACGAGATTGTCATCGAACTGTCCAGAATGTCTCCATCTGTGAGTGAATGTACCATTTTGAGTGGTACAAGTGTTTGAGCACCTTTCTACATAATCATTGCTTATCATTTCAAGAAACACCATTGTTGGGTATACATGATTTTCCTTCCCTCCCCAGTATCTGAGTGTTGGAGACTGAAGATCTTTCAACTCCTTGAGCAGCTGGATGAGGATATCATTTTGGTTTTGTCTCTGAAAGCACAAAGCAAAGGGTGCTGTATGGCGGCTGGTATTTTTATAGTTGGGGGCAATGACAGTCAGTGTGAACATCTGCAGACTGTTGAATTCATTCTTTCCTTTGATCTGATGAGCCTCAAATCCATCTGACCATACTCTTACGAGGAGGATTGGGTGTCAATCGAGATATCTGTCATGGTTGAAACATTTTGGTGAAGATTACATAGGAATTTTGTCCCATAATGACCAGATTGATCTACCCAGTCTTCTTCATGCCCAGCACGGAAGAACATTACATCTATCCCCATTGCCAAAATATGATTGATGATTTCTTTGGCTGGGATGTAAGCAGCCTTTTGACTAATACTGACTGTTGGAATTGGTAAATTTTTGACAATAGAATTTTGTCCTTCTATATAGACTGCTCGAACTGTCTTATGATTCAACGGGGCTTTGATGGAAGATGGCTTATCACCATGAATCTGCCATGCTGTCTGAACACAATCATTTATTTCCTGTACTATTGATGATACTTCCAGTTCGTTGATTCCACGGGCGGCAAGCACCTGAACGATGGAATTCTGATAATTTTCAGAGAGTGCTTTCTTCTCAGATTGGATGAGTTCATTGTGTTGGGAGATATTGTGAAGGGTCATAGTTGCTAGGTCAATGGATTTTGTGGTGGGGAGTCCATAGTACACTGACGCAATGTGGAGATGGAAAAACATGTCTTCAACTGATAGTGAGGAGAAATCACTATAGACTTTTGAGTCAATGACAGAATTGAAAACCAACCCCTTTAATCCATCCCTTTGATTCTTGTGGTCCCTTATAAAAATCTCGCACTACCACTAGGCCATTCATTACGGTTTCCCAGAATATTGAGGAGGTTGTTCCTATCGGAATGACAAGAAATAAGACCTCGCGTGTCAGAAATTCCTGCGCCACTACTGGGATCAAATTCAACTTCCCATTCCCCCATCTTCAACTCCAAGAAGGTGTTCATTGCTAACTCCACTCTCCTCTGTTGGGTTTGTTTCCTTGTCCATTGTTGAGTCAACTTGCAAATCGCACCGTCGATCAGAATCCGGCTGAGAAGTAGCGCCAAGACCATATCCGACAAGATCCTTATAGTTATCTACATTGCTATCCCCCGTTTCCAATATTGGGTAAGTTTTGGGACGGCGTTTTGTCACGTTGTTGTTGTCATTGCGTCGTACACATTTGCATCCTTTATCTTGCAGTCTCCCAGACGTATGGGAACTTTGACTCCCACAGGACAAGCAAAAGAAAAGCGCTTTTCCACAATTTCCAATAGAAGAAGGACATGGTGAATGATGGAGTACCACAATTTCATTTACAATGTGTGCAGAGGAGAAGTAGGGCCTTCCATCAAAGTGAAATAAAGATGATTTGCAGCTGGGGCATTTGATATTTTTCTTCTTGTGCCAAGAGTGTAATCGATTTTGTATCTTATTCTGCTCCTCAGAATTCATTTTGTATTTGTGACAGTTTGGCCAGAGAGATGCAACTGCAGACTGGGCTCCAGGGTGTGTGTGGTGAGGATATAAGTTGCATTATTCTGGATGGATGTGTTATCACATTAGGGCCTATATTATGGTATGATATCTGTTGAGACTGAAATCTGATCAACCTCATGAATGTTGTACTGCATGACAGAAATGATTGAATGACTCCGTTGGGCTAAGGTGTCTTAGGTCTAAAAGCAGCTAGTCATTTCAAAAATAATCGTTTAGATCTCTCTGTTAGTAAAATTGTAAGCAGCCTGTCGAAGTCAAACATTGTCCCCAAAACCTTACTAACAGTTAGCAAGAAGTGAGAAAGAATTCATGACTCCACCCCTTGAACCGACCGTTGAGACCTGTGTTAGCTATTCTGTAAGTAAAAAATCTTACTTACAGTTTAACTAACAGTCTTACGAGCCTTACTAACAATTCGCTTGCAGTGTACTGACATTATTAAAAAATATATTAACAAATTTGTTGAATTCATTTAAAAATTGTGCATTCTTATTTTTATTAGTCTCACTTCTAGTGAAAAAATATGGACTTTAGGGAAACTTTCATTAAAAATGAAAACAGTCCAATTTGATACTTTTTGTAACAATTATGTATTTCAAACCATTTGAAAGTACACCACGTTAAATTTGCTCTTAAAATTATGCTGCATCGTTATTCTACCTGAAACAAATGCTCAACATTCTGAAAAGCAAGCTGGCTAATAACAACAATGGCAGTAAAAACCCTGTCATGCTGGAAAGTTCATGGCAGAACACCTGCTTCAGGATGCTCCACTGCTTGATCTTCCTGTTTACAGTCTCATGCCTCCTCCTAACAATGCCCATCATTCTATGTTTCTCCTCTGGGATGCCAATTGAACTGGGGCATTTCACTTTAAGTGGGGCCTCTCCCTCGTACCCATCATCTGCCTAGACTCTCTCAAATGGTTCAAGCCATGTCATCAAGCTTGAGCGGAAGATTTCCAGATCATTTTTCTCCCCAGGCAAAAAAGGCCCATTCATCCAGCAAATGTTGCCCGTCAAAATATTCAACACCACCTCATACCGCAGCCCAGATGAGTTTGTTTTTGGTGTAAAACTGGGGGCCATGGTACGGAATCTGAAAGTCTGTGCCATCAACACTGAGGAGACAATCATTATATTTGTCTCCTTTGTACCTGTTCTCAAGTATGATCTAAAAATTAATGAGTGTTGATGTTTCATGTCATGCAAGCACAAAAGAAACACAAACTTACCACGTATGGTTCAAGAGAAGCAATGACACACACGATTGGGTAAACATACTTTCGGAAAGTCTTTGGGTCGACCTTACCACCCTGCTTTCCAATGGTGGGAGTGCCTGGAGACTCGGTGGGGTAGCATTTCATCCAGCAAAGTGTCCAAAGCAAGTGGACGACTTTAACTTTGTGGGGGATCACGTCAAGTTCATCCATCATGTTCCACGGAAGCACAACAATGTACGCACCACAACCAAAAAAGCCGTGTCTTTGGCTGCCTCGGTCCGATCAGCCATGTTGTAGGTGTTTTGAATCACCGCAGCGATGGAGTACACGTAGGCAGTGGTGAGTTTGTCACCCTTCTTCTGCTTATTTGTCTAGGAAGCGGATGCAGTCGCATCGAGGATTGGGAGGAGGGTGCTGAGGTGGGGGGCTGCGACGGGGGTTGTTGCATTGTTGATGGCAATGCATTGGATTGATTGATGCAGATGTCTTGTGGGGTGGCAATGGCAACAAGGCAATGATGTTAGCATTGGTAGATTTGTGAGAGAAGTGAGAGGCAGCACAGCCTGTGTGCAGGGGACATGTGGAGGTGTGGGTGGCCATTGCCGCACACAAAGCTGATTAACGTCCCTATCAGTATCTACCTATTTTTTGATTCATTTAGGGAAAGTTAACCGTGTGTACCTAGCTTTTTTAAAGTAGAACTTGTACTCTTTAAGGTGCATCTTGTACTCTTTAAGGTACATTTGAAAGTACAGAGTACAACGAAAAGTACAGAGTACAGCCGAAAGTATGTAAATGTACTTTTGGATGTACTCTGTACTCTTTTTGTACTACCTGTAGAAAAAATATTGATTCCTACGTTTTTATGTACTTTCGGATGTATCGAAAGTGAAAGTACAAAGTACATCCAAAGGTACAGAGCACACCTGAAAGTACATCCGAGGTGAAAAGTCATGCATGTTTCAATTCAATTTTGAGAAACTGGCTTAAAGAAAAAAGGAAAGTTCTCTAATCGACAGTGATCTGTCGGCAACCATTTTGGGAAGACCAAAATTTCATGTCAGATGACGGGTCTGCCATCCAAAGTAGCAACTTCATATATTAATGAATCCATAAAATGAGCAACCGCGCACCAATCAAGGCATGGTGGAACAAAGCAGACGACACCAAGCTCTGCAAACTCATACAAGACAGGATCATTGATCCATCCAAATGCCATCATTTGGCCATTGAGAAGATTCACAAGCACTGGCCACACAAGAACTTCACAACCTTCGTGCGACTCGTGCACGCTAAGTTGAGAGACTGGGAGACAGATCAGGTACTATGTGGAGCAAGAGGTAAGTTTCATGCTCTGTGAGTGCCATTTTGTCCTTCGCAAATCACTAATATGTCATACAGATCCTGACAATATCACAGACTATGACGAAGACTATGACCCAAGTTCAGCAGACGAAGAAGATGATTCCAACAAGAGCGAGAACGAAGACACTGACATTGAAGAAGACAAAGTTCATGACCTCAAAAAGGACACTGCTGCCAACATGCCTCCCAAGAAGAAAAGTGTCTCTCCCAAGCCATCTGCATCACAGAAGAAGGTGGCAGATATACTGTTGAGATCTGAAATCTGATCGAACCTCATGAATGTTGTACTGCATGACAGAAATGATTGGAATGACTCCGTTGGGCTAAGGTGTATTATGTCTAAAAGCAACTAGTTATTTCAAAAAATAATCGTTTAGATCTCTCTGTTAGCAAAATTGTAAGCAGCCCGTCCAAGTCAAACATTGTCCCCAAAACCTTACTAACAGTTAGGAAGAAGTGAGAAAGAATTCATGACTCCACCCCTTGAACCGACCGTTGAGACCGGTGTTAGCTATTCTGTAAGTAAAAAAATCTTACTTACAGTTTAACTAACAGTCTTACGAGCCTTACGAACAATTCGCTTGTAGTGTACTGACATTATTAAAAAATATATTAACAAATTTGTTGAATTCATTTAAAAATTGTGCATTCTTATTTTTATTAGTCTCACTTCTAGTGAAAAAATATGGACTTTAGGGAAATTTTCATTAAAAATGAAAACAGTCCAATTTGATACTTTTTGTAACAATTATGTATTTCAAACCATTTGAAAGTACACCACGTTAAATTTGCTCTTAAAATTATGCTGCATCGTTATTCTACCTGAAACAAATGCTCAACATTCTGAAAAGCAAGCTGGCTAATAACAACAATGGCAGTAAAAACCCTGTCATGCTGGAAAGTTCATGGCAGAACACCTGCTTCAGGATGCTCCACTGCTTGATCTTCCTGTTTACAGTCTCATGCCTCCTCCTAACAATGCCCATCATTCTATGTTTCTCCTCTGGGATGCCAATTGAACTGGGGCATTTCACTTTAAGTGGGGCCTCTCCCTCGTACCCATCATCTGCCTAGACTCTCTCAAATGGTTCAAGCCATGTCATCAAGCTTGAGCGGAAGATTTCCAGATCATTTTTCTCCCCAGGCAAAAAAGGCCCATTCATCCAGCAAATGTTGCCCGTCAAAATATTCAACACCACCTCATACCGCAGCCCAGATGAGTTTGTTTTTTGGTGTAAAACTGGGGGCCATGGTACGGAATCTGAAAGTCTGTGCCATCAACACTGAGGAGACAATCATTATATTTGTCTCCTTTGTACCTGTTCTCAAGTATGATCTAAAAATTAATGAGTGTTGATGTTTCATGTCATGCAAGCACAAAAGAAACACAAACTTACCACGTATGGTTCAAGAGAAGCAATGACACACACGATTGGGTAAACATACTTTCGGAAAGTCTTTGGGTCGACCTTACCACCCTGCTTTCCAATGGTGGGAGTGCCTGGAGACTTCGGTGGGGTAGCATTTCATCCAGCAAAGTGTCCAAAGCAAGTGGACGACTTTAATTTTGTGGGGGATCACGTCAAGTTCATCCATCATGTTCCACGGAAGCACAACAATGTACGCACCACAACCAAAAAAGCCGTGTCTTTGGCTGCCTCGGTCCGATCAGCCATGTTGTAGGTGTTTTGAATCACCGCAGCGATGGAGTACACGTAGGCAGTGGTGAGTTTGTCACCCTTCTTCTGCTTATTTGTCTAGGAAGCGGATGCAGTCGCACGAGGATTGGGAGGAGGGTGCTGAGGTGGGGGGCTGCGACGGGGGTTGTTGCATTGTTGATGGCAATGCATTGGATTGATTGATGCAGATGTCTTGTGGGGTGGCAATGGCAACAAGGCAATGATGTTAGCATTGGTAGATTTGTGAGAGAAGTGAGAGGCAGCACAGCCTGTGTGCAGGGGACATGTGGAGGTGTGGGTGGCCATTGCCGCACACAAAGCTGATTAACGTCCTATCAGTATCTACCTATTTTTTGATTCATTTAGGGAAAGTTAACCGTGTGTACCTAGCTTTTTTAAAGTAGAACTTGTACTCTTTAAGGTGCATCTTGTACTCTTTAAGGTACATTTGAAAGTACAGAGTACAACGAAAAGTACAGAGTACAGCCGAAAGTATGTAAATGTACTTTTGGATGTACTCTGTACTCTTTTTGTACTACCTGTAGAAAAAATATTGATTCCTACGTTTTTATGTACTTTGGATGTATCGAAAGTGAAAGTACAAAGTACATCCAAAGGTACAGAGCACACCTGAAAGTACATCCGAGGTGAAAAGTCATGCATGTTTCAATTCAATTTTGAGAAACTGGCTTAAAGAAAAAAGGAAAGTTCTCTAATCGACAGTGATCTGTCGGCAACCATTTTGGGAAGACCAAAATTTCATGTCAGATGACGGTCTGCCATCCAAAGTAGCAACTTCATATATTAATGAATCCATAAAATGAGCAACCGCGCACCAATCAAGGCATGGTGGAACAAAGCAGACGACACCAAGCTCTGCAAACTCATACAAGACAGGATCATTGATCCATCCAAATGCCATCATTTGGCCATTGAGAAGATTCACAAGCACTGGCCACACAAGAACTTCACAACCTTCGTGCGACTTCGTGCACGCTAAGTTGAGAGACTGGGAGACAGATCAGGTACTATGTGGAGCAAGAGGTATGTTTCATGCTCTGTGAGTGCCATTTTGTCCTTCGCAAATCACTAATATGTCATACAGATCCTGACAATATCACAGACTATGACGAAGACTATGACCCAAGTTCACCAGACGAAGAAGATGATTCCGACAAAAGCGAGAACGAAGAGCTGCCAACATGCCTCCCAAGAAGAAAAGTGTCTCTCCCAAGCCATCTGCATCACAGAAGAAGGTGGCAGATGCAGCTCATGATGATGACATGTCAAGGCATATGACGAGAATGTCCGTTGCTGCAGTCCCTACGCCACCATCTGTCTGCCTTGACTTCAAGTTCCCTTGGTCCATGTACAAGTCCACTGAAGAGGCAACTGTCAGGATTTATGTTGAGTTGGTGGGAAGCCAACTCCCTGATGACTTTTTAAAGCACGCCAAGGTCTTTCCCAATGGGATGAAGTTCTCTGTGCTTGTTGGTGACCCTCGCATGATGTTTGAGGAGGGCTTCATCAGGGCCAGATTGGGCACTGATTGCAACGCAAGCAGCGCCACTGCTGTTGCTTTCAACAAGCAAGTTGTCCAGCCTGTCCGTAAGATGTTCCCGGGCAACTCGGACTCCATCAATGGAAATCCAATGGTGTCGAGGGCAATGTTGCCATCTTCATCGGGGACTGGAGGGTCGGGTGCACTCCAAGGGTCGAGAGGCAAAGGCAGTACCTCAGGGGATGGTGCTTTCACCTTGAGGAGGTGAGGAGGAACCTGGTACGGGTACCTTGACTTAAAAGGGTTGTCTTTGGCTATGGTGATAGCGATGTTGACAGTTCTGCTTTGGACCTCTGACCATTTTCAAGAAACAGACCATATTTGACCATAAATATATAATACCATCAAATGTAGTAAGATGGCAACTAGGCAACGTTACATTGAATTTAATGTGGATTTAATGACCCAATACCAGATGATATTTTCTATGAAAATATCTTATCACAGGAACAATTGCAGAACATAGAAAGAAGCAAGACCACATTGCTTACATTAATGCTGCAAACCCAAACCTTGAACATGATTCACAAAGTTTCATTCATTAAAACAGAGGAAGCATAAAGTTTAAAGTTAAAAATAGGTTGCATCATTTGACTGGTCCCTATGTTTCCTGGCTTTGATTTGTCCATAAAAACCTGAAAAATGATTGCAATATGTGCAAATGCAACTGAGAAAATAAGATCATGATGATAATGATGTGAGTTGATCGTGAATTAAAATTGAGCATGGGCAAGCACATGTAGAAGTGCTTTCTAAGTTTCCACACTTTTGATTTATAGATGTTCATTCTTAAATAATATCTAGTTGACAGATACATATCTATAATTCAATATCTTTACCAGGAAGGAATTGGATTTTTGAATTGTATGGAAAAGAGGAAAGATATTGACTTGTTGACACAGATTTTGTTATGTATCCTTCAGCACTTTTGTTGTAAGGAGAAGTGAAGGCTCTCCCAATGTCATATGGTTTAGTGGGCACCATCCATAGCCACATTTAATATGGTGTCACCATACTCAATTGATACTGCAGGTCTTACCAAGACATCTTCGTACCTGACCCTGTACCATGATGCGAACTGTTTAGGTTCACATCGTTGTGGCAAAGTCTTCGCCTGATGACCTCTTTGAATGTGAAGATAATGCTAATGTCTGCCACTGCAGAAGAAGTGTTGATTAAAACAATTGGACAGTTCATGAATCTTGGTGCTTACGAAGTTATTGGATTGACAGCTGAATACCCAATCCCAGAAGTCCGCCTTCACATTATTGCAAATGAGCACACAGTACACCGTGATTCACTGCTCAACACAGTTGTACAACATTGTCAAAAGGTATTGGAAAATAAGAGAGACTATGTGTCCAAGATACACGCAGTTACCATGTCGCGCAAGGATGCACAAGAACTGTCTGACATGTTGAATAATGCTGGAATGACATCCATGTGGCTCACGAGCAGCCTCTCAGGGGAACAAAGAAGCCACTTCTTTCAAATGTGACAAGAGGGGCCTGAGAAGGTTTTGGTGTCAACTTTCACTGACGGCATTGACAATTCTGCCACAGAAGATGTCATTATTGTTGGGGCGACATAGTCTATTTACAGCCTGGAGCAAATAATTGGAAGAATAAGTCCAAATAGACAGAGCTTCAACAAGGCCACTTTTTACATCTTTCATACACGAAGCTACATTCGTTTTGAAGATCAGTCCGTAGATGATACAGTATCCAAAGCAATTTGTGGTAATCAAAGCTCGGTAGTCGACAGAGACCATTTCACGCAATACTACAAGAAAATATTTCATATTTCAGGGTACAAGAGTTGGTTACAACAAAAACACTGTTACAGGAAAGTGCTGTTTGATCATTTCTCTGTCAATTCCTCATCATGTAAACATTGCACAAACTGTTGGAAGTACATTGAGATCACAAAGTCTGCCATACAATCAATAGTGGCAATCACACAACAAGAGAATCAAAAGGACACAGGAAACGAGGCATTGCATGTCATGTTGACTATGTGTTACATCTGCAAGAGAAGAGAATGCAATGGTATTCAATGCCTCCCCGGAAATAGATGTTTCTGATGTCACGTTGAAACACACCGCGGTAACATTCACAAAAGTACAGATTGTCCAGCTAGTACTGCTGGAAATAGGTTGGACACAGGAGGAAAGGCATGTCCATCGTGTATTGTGTTCTTCTCAAGTAACATTCCAGATAGAGGTAGGACTGAGGATCACTTGAACAATAGGTGCCCACATGGGAAATGGAGAAAAAGGGTTTTGCTGTACAGGGTAGAGAACGCAAATGACCGAGGGCACACTGCTCGGAACTACGTAGAAGGAAGCAGTATTGATAGTATCCACAATGCTGTGCTATCATCCAGTCATGTTCTGGATGACAATTATCTTGTTTGAGTTTTGGACATTCTAAAACATCATCGTAAGAAGGAGAGGGCATGGTTTGATTGAGCCAAAGGTGCTATTGGAAAAATTCAAGGTCATGTTTCCAGATAACCAAAAACATTTTCTATGTGGCAATACAGACCATCTTTTCAATAGTACATTCAATCAAAGGATGAGGAGGGGTATGTTACAGAATGTTGGCGGAGTATGGTATGAGAGGATTTATCTAAAAATAGACCAAGGGGATAATAGAAAGGAAATGAGTTTTCCCACTCTGTTCCAGGGTCCAGTGGTTGTTGAGAAAAAAGGTTGATGCAGTACTGGGATTTCTTTATCATGGGTATATTGTGATGAGAGCAGGTGATGTCCCGAGATACCTACAAACAACAGATGAGCTCTCCAAGGCAATTCAATTCCTACACAAAGACCAATTTGTAGATCAGATGAGGGAGTACTGTAAAAGATACCATGTTGGAAATGAGGTGGAAACAATATTGTTCAATCTGGCCATGATCTTTTGACACTCTGAAAAACTGTTTTCATTCTTCTCTTAAATTTGAACAGAACCTTTGCACAGCATGGTTTAGAACATTATGATGTGAAATGTAAAAGGGTGATTCAGAGGTAAATGAATGTGATTCTTTATAGTTGCCAATGAATTGTTTGGTCCTGTTCAGGATAACAATGACTTAAAGTATGCTGTTATAGAGAGCATTGAGAGAGGTTGTGAGCCTTTATGGTTGAGCATTATACAAGTGAGTGAGCATTTAGTTTATTTGATGTTTGCAGTACATAGTATGCGCTCAACATGATCGATGTTTTTAATCTGAATCATTTAATGTGATTTTGATTTTGGGTCTGACATTGGCTTTTACGAAGAAGAGCCGGGTCCAGTCACTATCAATCAATTATCATCTTTACAGAGCGGCATCATTACCACAAATTAAGATTCAGAGGAACGCAAGATGAATGCGTGGCATAATGAAGCAAACCTCACAAATCCGCAAAATGAGGAGGAAATTAAGAAAGGCGACTGTACGTGAATCTATTATGTTGGTTGAAACTGAATGATTTGTATAACTACATTACAAAGCTTGTGTGGGTTGATGTGATAGATCAAATGCACTGTCAGGACAAGGGAAGGTCCAATGAGGATACTTGAACAGGCATAACCTTTCCACATCAATTTCAGTGCTTCTTTGCCTTTGAGGAAGAAAGGTGGAAAGAGATTGCCTCCTTTCCCTTGTGAGTTTAAGGAAAATGTCACAATGGTTTTATTGCACAGTAACACATTCATGATGTATCTTTTCTTTGGTTTAGGCGAGCAAAATGCTAATCCAACAAACAAGAATGATGTGGTGGTACCTCTCCCAGTGAACAAGATGAATGCTTGGGTATCTATTCCACTTACGTCTGGTGAGCAATTTACAGATGATGAGTGTATTTCCTTTAAATGAAAGGGAACTCATAGCTAACATCCGACCCATTTCATGTTATGACAGGGGTCACAGAAAGGAAAGAAAAGCATTCATGATTGAGATGGTAACTGATAGAATGGATGGATAAGAAGACGATGGGTAATTCTTTGTCTAGAAGGTAATCAAAATGCGTGTAAACAAAAAGGGAATTGAGGAGTTTCTTGTGAAATGGGTTGGGTACCGTCTGAATGAGGCTACTTGGGAACCTTTGAAAATCTTTCTGCAAGGAAGCAAGTAAGAATCTGGTTATTTTTGTTCATACAATCACATTACTTGTTTTGACCAAATAACTAACTATCCATTTTAAAGATGAAGAGGTCATGGCAATGAAAAGAGGGGGGAAGTGGCAATCTTTTCTCAAGTGAACTAATAATATGTTTTGTTCTGACATAAACTCATGAAATGAAATAAGATCATAGTTTGGTTTTTTTTTCACTTGAGAACAAGATGAAACCAAGTAAGAAGAGAAGAAGAAGGATTTGCAAAAGGAAGTGAGTGTAATAACAACCACATGTCATATTTCATATTTCTATGTAGGATATTACAACATTCTGGATGTTTTTCATCTTAACAGATATCTCATGAGAGAGCAAAGAAGATTGGGTCAGCAGTTGATGTGAGTGTTATCAATTACTCATATTAATAGAAGAATGAGGTGTTGATTAATTTCAGCCTTTGCCTGAATCATTTTCTACATACATTTGACAAGAGAAAGGAGGACTTATTAATCATTGTGAGTGTGAGGAAACTGACATAACATCAGTCAATGCATGAAGTCTTATTTCATTTCTTTGTTGCTCATTGCTCACTCATCAGAGGCATGTGAGGAGAGAAACAAGGAGTTGGCAACTGTCAAGGTAATGGTGAGCAATGAATGCTGTCATTCATTAAAGCTTGTTCTTTCATGATAAAATCATCTGTTTTGAAGTGACTCCCATGTTTAGAGCATTAGAAGTTAAAACTAATGCCAACAGAAAGAAGAAAGAGGTAAGACTGGCCTAAGCCATTTTGATGAAAAAAATATTAAGTGGTAACTTGTATGTGAACGGGTTACACTCGTTGATGTTGAGTAAATGTGAGCTTATTGTTTATTGATTATGATGAACAAATGAGGATGGAAGGGCAATGTAATCCCTTTCATCCCAAAACAAAACAAATGGATTTTGTGTAGGTTTTACACAGTCTTGGTATGTTTGTAACCTTCTCATAATGGGTGTTCTCTTGTTATAACAAAGATCCAAAGCTCTGGATCTTTGTCCTTGTAAGGATTCCTCCACACTTGGGAGTTTAGGATTATCCTTACTTGGAAGTTTCTTATTTGTTACCTAGGGGTACTAAATAAGGCAGAGTCTTGGCCTATGTCACTCGCCTCCACGAATGGAGGATCAGGGTGAATTTTTCAGGAAAACACCTTCACGAGGTAAAAAAATTATCCATGTCTATTATGTGACTAGTGTAACTAAATTGTAAGTGTTGACACAGGAGTGGGAGATAACACATAAAAAATAACATTCATAACTGTTTAAGTCTGATTGTTAAAAATAGGTGTGACTCTTCTGATGTTTAATCTTTCTGATTTTGTTCCACATTCAACCCTGATTGTCCCATTTCTATGAACTGTGATAGTCCAAGGATCACCTTCATACTGACTTTCTGATTTGTGGAGGATACCATCTTCTCTAAGAAGTACTTGACGACCAACTTTGTAATCCCGATCGCAGCATTAGCAATTTTCCTGCTTCATGTTGAGGTCAGTTTGTGCTGCCAATGTTCTCCAATTGGAAGGGAACGTGGATCAATATGTCCCTGCCAAAAATTGCTGCTCACGGGGAGGCTTTTAGTAATGTATGGTAAGCTGAGCGAATGGCTCATGCAGCGTTTGTTAGGAACACATCTCTGTCACTGGCACTACTGTATTGGCCATATCTAGTTCAGTACTGCGGATGATAATTGCTGTAATTACTTGATGCACCCGCTCCAGTATTGCATTTGCTTGTGGGTGCTTGACACTGGTTGGCGTACGGTTGCCCATATTATTCACAAAGGACTTCAAAATGAAGTTTGAATTTGCTTCCATTGTTATAAATTATGCATTGAGAACGTGGATGACAGCTAAACCAGGTCTTATTTACTAAATTACTTATCATTGCAGATGATTTGTCAAAGTATGGTAACTTATAGTGTTGTCACGAGTCTGAGTGTCCTTTTGCCCCTTTGTATCCATAGGAGTAACGGCATCTGTGGTCACCGGCAGTTCTAAGCTGGATCTATCATAATAAGACACATAAAGTCAATTTCTGTCCCATCTTTTCCTTTCAGGGTATACAGGCCGATTAGATCAATGAAAAATGCTCCCAAGGGTTTGGATTGACAAGCTTTGTAGGGAGTTTCCCATACTTGTGCTTGTGTCATTTGTTAACTTGACATATATGGCAGTTTTTGACATGTGATCGGATGGTACGTCTCATGGACCTTTCCAGTACATAGCTGTGTGTAACATCTCTTCAAGACGTGTGTGTCCAGGATGCTGCAAGTAGTGGTGGTACCAACTAACTGCTTGATTTTGAAGAATTTTGGGGATGACCATCTTGCCGTCCTTGCCTAATAAGTGTGTATCCTCTACCAACTCAATGGAATAATTATCATGTTTGCTTAGTTTCTTCAAAGCTGCATATTTTTTCTGGGTTTCAATTTCCTTTACTGTTAATGGGTAAATTACATCTTCGTCACTGCGACAAGTGAACACCATGTTGATTTGTTCCTGGTGATCATAGGTGCTTTCTGCACTTGTTGCATGCATGGTGTAGTAACACCAGTACTTTGTGAACGTCATATAATTAGCTTTACTATCTTAGATTGGACCTGAATCTAACCTACAGAGATGACATCAGCAACAGTATAATGGATGCCTTTGATATGCATGATTTTGGGATCATACTCCTCACGCAATAATCTCCACCGAGAGACACGGTCTCAGGTGGATCAAGTTTTTGTGGTCTGTATAAGCCTTGATTGTTTGTCCTCACAGCATGCCTTTGAACTCTTCTAGTGCCTCCACTTTGGCCAGTAGTTCAATTTTGGTTACACTATACTTTTGCTGCGCAACAGACAATTTTCTGCTGAAAAACAAGAGGCAGATTACCTTGAGTAACAACTGAGCCAAGTTGTTTAGATGAGGCGTCGGTGTATTTCTCAAACTCTTTTGAGTAATCAGGATAGGCCAAGCTACATCCTTAGTGATTGTAGCTTTTACATTGTCAAATGCTATTTGATGCACCTCATCCCAGTACCAAGGTCTCTTCTGGGTATTCTTGGCATTGGTGACTTTAGTATGGTCACACTCTCCTACCAATGAGGTTAGTGGGGCAAGCATTTCAATACGTCTTGCCCGAAGATCTCTATAGTAATGGACCATGCCCAGAAACGTACAGAGGTCTTTGACTTCTTTTGTTGGTGTAATTGCAAGTATTGCATGCACTTTGTTTGGCTGTGGCTTCATGCAAGTTCTTGTGAGGATATACCGGAGGTATTCCATATCAATAATGCAGAATTTCAATTTTGGGGCGTTGACTCGCAAGCCCGCTTCTTGCAGCCTGGTTAGTACCAACTTTAAATGTGTTAGGTGGTCATCCAGGCTTGCCTTGGTGATGCATAGCAAATCATCCAGATAAGTTCTAACAAACTCTAAGGCTACCATAAGCTCAGACATCTGTGCCCGAAAAATGTCATGAGAACCTGCAATGCCCATCGGTAACCTGAAGTAAGAATACTTCCCCCATTGAAAAATGATGGTGCAGATTTTGGATGCATCAGGATCCAATTGAATGGTATAATAGCCCATGTTTAAATCAAGGGCTGTGGCAAAAGTGAAACCCTCTAACTCTTGCGAAACTGTATGATTTTGGAATGATTTTAGGTAACGGAAACGGCTTCCTAACTAGTCATTTGTTTACCTCCCTAAAATAAGTTGTAAAGCATACAATTTTATCTTTCTTTGGTGTTATAATGACCTTCCATAACGCACTTCTGCACTCCAAGGCCCTCAACCTTGATATACCACATCAGTCTCTGTCGGAATTACGCACACTCGAACCACATGAGGATGCTTTGTCATTATCAGCTATGGCAGCATAACTTTATTTTAAGTTAAACTTCTCTCGCTTCTTTCTCCACTCTATCCATCACTTTGACATCTAGGTCCTCTCAAATTCTATCTTTTCTTTTTCTTTCTTTTTTTCTTTTGTAGCTCCTCTCTCATAGGCACTTCCTTCCGAGGTTTACCTACCTCGTCACTGTTGTGGCATTGATCCACTCTGTCCATACGGTACCACACTATGGCTCTCACCCTCTCTCCCACAGCAAATCATCCACGGGTGCTAGAACTTAGCTAAGTTTAGTGTGTAGTAGCTTCTGGCTGGGTGCACTTTGTATATATTTTGATACTCATAACCCTCTTACTTGGGACTTCGTTCCACTACCAGCTTCCCTTTCTCTACCTAATGCAGACCAACTCTGCTGCTAGTTTGTTAGTACATCCTAGGCCTCTTACTCACCCTTCTTTTGCACAGGCGCGTACCCATCAGCGAGGACCAAGGCACCGCGTGGTTATTCTGGTGGCAGAATACACTAAATATCCAAAACTTGGAAATCATCTGACCACTTTTCGATAATTCCACAACGAAGTTAAAAGTTGTTCTTTAAAAACGCGAACCCATGACAATTTTCTAAAAACGTTTGTCGTTGTGAACTATGGTATTGTACCGGTATGTATGGGAGTTTATGGGTGTCACGTTTTCTCGTTCTGTCTTCTTTTCGCGCACCCCACTATCCCCGCCACCAGCACAGCAGTAGACAACAGCTGACAACAGTCTGACAACAGTAGACACAAAATAAAAACAGCAGACCATGAGAACCAACTCGGGCATCACAACAAGCTATTCTTGGTCGACACTATCTCCACAAAACTCTACATTCCACGAGACAACGTGATATCAGCTGACAGCCAGAGAGCACGACAACGCGTGAAAGATCGAGGTGAGTGCGTGCGGACGGAGGGATGTTTGGGCATGGATTGGCCCATGTTGTAATGTGTTTCCCCGGCCTGTTCGTTTGATAGCACTGCCCCGCTCTGACAAAGCGCCTCACTGGAGCTTGCGTGCCTCTTAATCTAGACACTCGTGGCTATCGTCGAAATGAGCATCAGCGACAACGAAGAGGCGGCGACGGCGGCGGCATCGAAGCAGTCGGCCAAGTCGCCCCCCAGAAAAATGCGGCATCGCCGCCACGCGTCCAGCGAGCGAGTGGAGAAGCTGTCCGTCCAGGAGGTCGCAGAGGTCAGTCGCCGACGCGTGCAGGCGCTGCTGCAGCGGCACGCGGAGTCGCCGGACGTACACCACGACGAGCCCGACATTGCGGTCATCCCGTCGCTGGTTTCTCTGTCCAGAGCCTTCTTCCAGGGAGATCCCGCCGACAGCCACCCGCCTATCACGGAGGCCCCCGTGGATCTGGCCGCGTCGCTTCCGGCCTTGTCTCCCCCACACGCAGGCGATCGCGGCTTCGTGCCCACTCTCCGACCTCGCGAATGGGCCCCTGCACGCAGTCCCACTCGCATGGGCGCCAGTCTGCCGCCCACACCGCCGCCAGCCACGCCTCCCATCGGGCCTCAGGGGGCACCCGTTCCTTCTCATCTATTGCGCACCGTGCCGAGCCAACCACGTGCTTCTCTCGACGACACTCAGTACGCCCCGCCCGCTTCGCCCAATACGCGCCGAATACTCTCGAACGGCCCCATTAGCAAAGCAAACATACAGCTGTCGGCTCCGGGAAGATTAGGCGGCAATAGCAGCCGCTTCGCGGACGCTGCATGGGATGTGTCTGCACAACAGCGTTCGCAGCAACCCTGGCAACAGCAGAGACTCTCGACGCAACAAGAGCCGCGATACATCAACGCCGTGCAATCGCTAGTGGATGCAGTGGCAAGGCTCGAGGCACGGTTAAAGGAGGCGGAGAGCACCGCATCGTCCGCACCTGCTGCTGCTGCCGCCTCTCATGGCAACAACAACAGCAGCAGCAGCAACAACAACAACAATCCATCGACTTACACACAATACACTCCGAAGCAATCGACTCTCCATCGTGACAATATCGATGAATTGGAAGCGGATACAATCACTAAATTGGCGGAGATTATGCTTCATCCGCCCGTGCGAAAGGTGGTTCAAGTGGACGACAGTGGGGCTGGAGATGTTGTGCTCCGATATCTGTGGGAAAGGGATGCTACGGACGATGATGTTCACAATTATCAGGATGAGGAACATGACTCCAATTACCGGCAAGTTGTGGATGAAAACATTCGTCAAATGGAAGTTGAATACAATAATGACGTCGCCGACGAAGAGGAACACACCACAATAGACTCTAAGAAACGCTACAAGAGATACCCGGACGTCGAGCCAATCTTGAAATCACGTTATCCCGATGCGCAGTCAGCTCATGCCTCCGTGGTAACATTGGGACTGTCTATCCCACGAAGGGTGTGTCAGCATCCTTTTCGACGGAATGATATTGTATGGTAAGCTTGGCATGGCATGATGTGACCTCGATGAACATAGTCGAAGCTCCATGGCTTTTTGTTCCTTCGCGTACAAGTACTATTCATACACGCGTCTCATTCCGTCATTACTTGTTGCACTCATTATTTAAAGGGTGTGTCGCACGTGCCAAAGTGATGAGACTTGCGTTTTGTGCCACGATTGTTTCACACATAGCAACCATGAAGGTCATGATGTGGCGTTCTATCATGCCCAAGCCGGCGGATGTTGCGATTGTGGTGGTGCGTACATCATGTGTCGCTGATACTTTGTAAAATGATTCAAAAACTATCATCTTTGGAGCTATACTCACGTTCATCTTTACCATCACTGCTTGAATTCTACCTGTCAAAGATGCCGATGCATGGGATCCCAAAGGCTTTTGTTCCAAACATGGTGGAGCACGCGGCGCAGGCGCTCCCCCGGGCTCTGCCGTGGCATCTGTCGAACCGTCCGTTCTCGGGGCTGTCCATGCTTGTGCGGATTGGTTGGTGGGTGTAGTCCGTGATGGCGTAGAGGGGGGTTACAGGCGAGCAAATCCTGCTTTGTTTGTTGTGCAAAACGGAGAAGATAATGCTAAGTTCGCGGGGTTGGGACGGTCGGAGAGTTCATTAGTAGATTGTGAAAGAGAGGATAGTATAGATATTCGACGGAGGATGAATTTGAGGAGACAGGAGAGTTTACATCGGAGGAATACAGTGGCAGATGTCGAGACTATGCATATTACGAGGTCAG
Organism: Cyclotella cryptica; assembly: GCA_013187285.1. NCBI lineage: Eukaryota > Bacillariophyta > Thalassiosirophyceae > Thalassiosirales > Thalassiosiraceae > Cyclotella > Cyclotella cryptica. The sequence goes on along the minus strand of JABMIG010000199.1, from coordinate 173,452 downwards.
ACGAAGAAGAGGAGACCGAAGAAGATGACGTGACACTTCTACCCGACACTGAAGACGCAAAGCGCATCGCCACTGACATTGTTCATGAGGTTCAATTCAATCCAACGGCAGCATCGTCTTCGAAAAAGTGGGATTCCAAACCACAATCTTCATCAGACACCGGCAACGCTTCCCAAGTCTTTGATCCGGAAGCTGCCGGATCTCGCGCCGCAAAAAAGGCGAAGGCCCCTCCGGAGACACTACCTGAGAAATCTCCCGCACGAGCACTGGGCGACTTGGGTAGGAAGGAACAGGGTTTGTTCTTAGTGCTTCATGCGGATGATATTCGTGTCGGGGCACATCAACCAACTGAAGTCATTGAGGCCCTGAAAGAACTGTTTTCTAGTCCCGGAGGAGCTGGAAGGCAGGATGTGGTGGGGGCTCCTTCCACAATGAGGGGACTTGCATCGAGTTCGTTAAGTGCAGCTTCGTTCATCCCCCGACCTCTAGGTCCACGTCTGACGCCACGTCTTGGCTTTGAAGGAGATGGGCGCAATAACCGATACCTGTTTCGAGCTCCACCGGCAGAAGCGACTTTAACCAAAGTAGTTCGCCTTGTCCAAAAACATGGAAATGTCATTGTGTGGGGAACGCAGGAGCTTCTTGCCGAGTGTGGCGATGTCGTTGCACGCTGTTGGCGAGATGGAGACCCGGCCTCCTCTGCCATGGTTGGCGCAGCAATGCTAAACCGAGCTAAAATATTGACTGATCGCGGGCTGGTGAGTTGTAATGATTTCCATACGCTTTACATCTTTCTTTTCCTACTAAATACATATGCACTCGTTTGTACTTTTAAACACGCAGGTATGCAGCATAAAAACGCATCGAAATCTTATAAACGATCAAAAGGCTACTGCAATAATACGATTAATTGCCTCTGTCGCCCAGAGTTGCGATCCACTTTGTGACCAAGTGTCGTTGGGGTTGTCAGGTAGTGGAATATCTCCTACTCTGAACGCAATCATACGGTCGGACTTGAAACTACCATGTAAATTTACTACTTCCTGGCATGCACTCCTCCTCACTTTGTTAGCGCAGCCAGAGTTCAAAGCTGCGTTGGCTGTGGCGTATTGTGACACTTATCGTGCTGTCACTCAAGAATATGCTCGTGGAGTAGGGGTGGTGGAGCGTTCCTCATTCACACTCTCTGTACAATTCCTCAACCGCGTTACATATGTAATCGGCTTAGTGAGAGATAGAAATTTGTTGTCAAAGCTCAGTAAAAGTTTGCTTGAGACAATGCGCAGCGCGTCGTTCATCCCGGGATCACCAGGAAGTCCACCACCTGCAGGTGCATCCAATGAAATTCTCCTCCATTCATCGTCTCTACACACAGAGTCCTCGAGCCTGGCAGCAATACTAATGGCACTCTTGGGCTATTTCTCTACTGGCGGAGATGAAGAATATGTTTTACTTGAGCTTGACAACGAGCTAAACAATGTGATGAACGACCTTGGTGAACATTTTACCGGCGGGGATAGCAGGCATCATGGACGAAGTGCCATGCCACGTGGCGCAAAGGAGGACTTTGGACACCCGTCTAAGCATCACCGAATAGACTCATTCATAAAGAGAACTGCAGCACTTGTGAATCCAACGCTAAATCCGACCCATCCTTTTCTACAACACCGTCGATACAGTCCTTGCATAAGTGATTTAAAATGTGTGTTGAACGTCAAAGGCATGTCAAGAATTTTCCTGTCGCTCCCAAATCCTACGGATTGCCCATCATCTGCGACACTCAACGATGGCAATGCCTTTGACAATTGGATTAAGGTATGCTGTCTTGGCTGGCAACGTTACATATTCAATTCCAACTCAAATTAACCTCATTTTACTTAATAGGTATTGGCGTTAGGGCAATGGATGGATGGACAGGTGTGGCGTTCTTGGGATATGGGTCACGTCGAGTCTGAACCCAGGGGCTGGGTCGGTGCTTTTAACACGAGCATTAGTCTAGGAAGTGTTTACGAGCGTCTCCTTAATTGGGAAGGTAGTCACTTTAGAAATATTTTCGTGTTTACTACTGAAGTTGCTGACGCCAATTTTGCTCTCAATGTTATTCAGATTCTGATCCTTGTATCATTGAAGATAAATCAATACGACTCTTGAGTTGTGTTGAAGTCGCTGTAAGTGATGTAAAATGTTATCTTCGGCTGGCACGATCTGTCAGCCCTTTTGCCGCAAAGACTACACAACCTCTTACCCTTCGCCTCATTAATCAGCATTATGCCCTAACCGCTGGCGTTCATCGATGGCAACGCTCAGAGATGCTCTCATATCGTTCAACACCTTCTCCATCGTCTGGACTGAATGTTCCACCATATGCACTGTGTCCCGCGACAGTTCCATTCTCCACCGTTGCTTCTGCTCATGGTTCAACGTTGGCAATGTCTGCGTAAGAAACTTTGTATCAATTTTTATGCATATCATTCAAACACACTTGAACTCTACTCAATTAATCTTCGTCTTCTTGATCTGCAGCTTACCTCTTTCTCAAATTCAAACATGGAGCTTTCACCTCCCCCTGCACAGATTTGTGGCAGCCTGTATTCGCGAAGTCTCTCGGCGTCATGACGTAACAAATAACACATTTGGAGGTGGAGGGATAGCCGAGCTGTTGCGTATGTTCAAAGTACCGGGCGACATAAGCAGCCTTGACGCTGTCTCTCAATTGCGACTGAATTCATTGCTCTTCCGAGGTTTGATGGAGTTCCCAGTGATAGTGCTGTGAGTCAGCACATCATCCTTCGTTCTATTATCTGAATTCTATTTTCATAACTCTTGGTTTGTTTAATGAATTTTCCAATTCCTGATTGCAGGTCGAGGGCAGCTCAAATCAGAGCGGGAATTTGGCGACGCAACGGACCTGGAATGACTGATCAGGTTTTGAATTACTCTGGTGCGTTAATATGACCAAGCCCGTGTTCCTCCTGTTCACAATTTTTGGTACCATTACACCATATCACTTGATATCTCATGTCTCTTCGACGTTACCTCTTTGTCATGTACCAATAATGTAGAGCCCCCTTTCTGCAAAGCCCTTCAAGACTCAGACATCTTGCTGGTCCAATTTTCACTAATCTGCCAGCAGTCAAGCAATCTTATCACAAAGGGCGAGACGAATAACCAAATGGGCCGGCTTGCGGGTTCAGTACTCAGCCAAGCACATGGCACATCAAGGCTTGTCAATCTACTTCTTCACAGGTTTGGTGTATTTGACTTTCTTGGATGTGAGTAATGAAGAATTGTCTGTTTTTCATTAGAGTACACACAAATCATCTCCGACCGTTGTTTTGATATCGACCTAGTCGAGAGTGCTCCCTCAAAGGACACTCATCAATACATGCAAGAGATCGAAGCTGGCTTTTATCCGGCAGAATCGCAAGCAACAGCAGGTCAAGAGGTGCCACCAAATTCTCGTCCATTCCCGTGGGTTTACTCGCCCGCTAAAGATTTTGCAACATCCATACGTCTCGTCGAAGAACTATTAACACTTCTTATAATACTCATAACAGATATTCCGTCACCGCCTCCACAATGTAGTGAAGAGCGTGCCATGGAAGCTAAGCGACGTCTACGGAGAGAAGTCATTCATCGCTTAGTTTCTGGTCCCAAGTGAGTTTTCCTTAATGCCAAAATGCTCTAGCAGTACTCCGTTTTCTCACAATTGTATACTCTTCTTCGTTCGAGAAGAACTCATTCTGAAATGGCTGAGGTTCATCACATACTGCCGCTAAGAGACAATGTGAGTCACTTAATCAGTTCTTGATTTTGAGCTTCCATCCACTGTCGCTAATATGATGCTTCCTTGTTAAAGCTTGTTTTATGTGACGAAGGAAAGCTGATCAACCCAGATGACGCTTCTGGGGCTGCGCTTGAATCTGTTTTGAATGATGTTGCAACAAGAAAAACTAGAATCGGGGATGCAGATCAATGGGAACTTAAGAAACGGGCCTGGGAAGAATATGACCCTTCTTTTCATAGAATAAGCACTAGGGCGCATCAATGTGCAACTGAACACCGCCCAAAACAAATTCCTGGTCATTGCTCACCATACGCTCCGAAGCCAACACCAGCTCACGACTCATTCAAGCGCATTCGAAGAGATTTGACGGCGGATGCATCGGTTCTAGCAATAGTTTATAGAGTTTTACATGCATATTGCTATGCTGTAGATTCTCCAAAGTCGACGGCAGAGCTTCGAGGGAGGGTAAGTAGTAAGAAGCACGTTAAAGCAGAATCGCAACATGCGTCTCACTTCTTCTTATGATTAATAGGAAATGTATGAAAAAGGCACAAAAAGCGAAACAGCTCTGGCTAGAGCGGTGCATATTCTTACACTTGGAGCCTTTGCATGGGAAGAAACGTTGTCGTCGTTTGTTTCCTGCACGGATTTGGGCGGGGGGGATATTGGGGTGCGTCTAAGTGTTCTTGAAATATTACCTTTTCGGGATTCTTTTTCTTACATAGCCAGTCTGATTTCTTGCCCTATATGCTCTATTAGAGCGTGTTTTATCAACATCAGGTTTCTCGGGTAGCACCAAATGCCAGAGAATGGGTTGAAATGGCACTACTGAGGAGTCCGGACAAAGTCATGATGAGCAGTTGGTATCTGGGAGAAGAAAACACGCTTTTGCTATTGAAAAGAGTGGCATCTGAAGCCGCGATTAACGATTCATCACTGAAGTCTGGTGCTACATGGCTATGCGACTTTGCGGCAAAGTGGAACTCTACTGCTGCGACGTTGCTGGGCAGAGGCTCATCGACTGTGACCACTACAGGTCGAGCTGTCTCAGATGCTCAAGACGAGCTTGAAAAGCGCAAAGCATTAGCCAAAGCTCGTCAACAACAAGCAATGGAACGAATGAAAGCACAGGTAAGAGTTGTTTTCCTTTGCATCTGGATTTCTTTTTGTTCTGATGCAAGTTCGTGTTTTCGAACGATAGATCTGTTGGTCTCTGTTGTTCGATGTTTCTATACGAATGTCATGATTGTATTTTTATGTTGAATCCGTCATAGTTCGTGTCCTCTGCTTATCTCTTATTTCCTCGCAGATGGCTAAGTTCGCCCAGACAGTTAAGGACGAGAATCAGGCCAACGATGATATGGGCGAAGAAGGAGCTAGTGGGTCGCCATCCAGAGAAAGAAGCGAGTCGGTTGAGCGGGCTGCTTTTATGACTCCTATTCGCAGTCGAACCCAATCGGATGCGAATTCGGTCCACGCCATGGATTTAGGATCTCCTGGCGAGTTTATTTTAACAACACCACCTCCATCATATCCATCTACTCCCCACACCCCCTGTAGCGGCTACTCAACTCCAAAAAGCACTTCGCATTGTTCTATCAACCGTCTTCTTAATAAGCGCCCCCAATGTATCATTTGCGGTACAGACTCCGACTCTGTGCAAGCAGAGAGAAGAGATTCAGCACCCGTAGACGACCACGACAAAACACTGGCATTTTGCGCTTACGCTCAACCTAGTACTGTTGCAAAAGGAGGAGGAGGAGGCGCGCCCTCGAACCTCGGATCATCGGAACATCTCATGAGACGCCATGTTGGAGTCTTTGTCAGTCTTTGTGGCCATGCCGTGCACTCATCTTGTTGCGAAGCCTACCTTAAGACAGTTCACCGTGATGATAGGTTTCTCGAAAGACTAGAGGGTGGCAAGCGGAAAGAATTCCGATGCCCGTTATGCCAACGACTTAGCAACTGTCTCGTTCCTTTCATTGATGTCGGTGCCGATTGGATAGGGTCACCACTCAATGAAAAATCACCAGGCGTAATTTCTGAAACAAAACCCGATGGATTGACAGGGGTATCTCCTGATTCGCAACCTATGTTCTTGCATGATTTTCTTATGTCATCCAAGTGGTGGAGTTCGAGAAACGAGACGGCCGTAATATGGGATGGACATTGCTCGTTTTCTTCGAGGGAAGACGATAACAAAAAGCCATCTCTTCCGCAATTCTTAACACAAAGCTTATCAATAAAAAAATATATCCTCGGAAAAAAGGAGCTCATTAGTGCATGGAATCGTGTTCTAAGAACACCTCGCCTTGTCCACAGAAGGGTACGTGGGTTCACGCCAGATCGAGCGTCTGATGATGGCGTTGCGTTTCCAAGTCTTGACACTGAAAAACAACCCGAAAGAGTCGCTGACGTGTGGCGTCGATTCATGGATACTGTTACCGATACTGCTCTGAAAGCTGATTCGAAGAGACTTGGAGAAGACAGTATAGTTGAGGACTATGGAGAGTTTAGACATTATCTTTCCGAGAAGGCTGTGTACAATAAGATCCATAGAGTTGCGGGAAAAGAACTCATTGATGTAAGTTTTTCATGTTCCGAATGTTTATTTTGTGATCCAATTGCGTATGCTCATGTTTTACTTTTCAGTGGCCTGCGTGCATTTCTTCTGCACCCCTACCGGAGACACGGCGTCAAGAGCTCTCTAAAGAGAAACTTATCTCGAAGCTCTTATTTTCAATTCAATGTGAGTAATCTTAGCATGCCCTGTATGAAAACTTGTAACAACCTTACACTCACCTTCAACATTGTGCCATCTTCCCCTGTCATTTATTTTTAAGCGTTTACTTACAGGTGAACAGTTCTTCTGCCTCAATTTTTATTTTACGCCCTGACCCCACGAGCCAGATCTAATTTCTCTCCTATTCTCACTGTAGCTGTTGCTCAGAGTCAGCAGAAGCACGGAGAATCCTTATTAATGCATCAAATAGCATTTCAGACCCTACTATTTTGCCTGCACTCTTGGCACAGTTTGGCATAGAGAAATCTTTGTTCCAAGGGAAGCTCTTATTGTTTCCAGAGGCAACGTCATCCGTTGACGGAGGGTTGCAGCCATTCAATGGCAGGTTGGGCAAGCTTCGGTTTCTGGGTTTGGCTCTCATGGTCGCCTCTAGCCCTGTCTCGTTCGAAATCATTCAGTTGTGCATGTCGTTTCCATTTTCTCAATCCGACTCTGAAGATCCATTTAACTTCGATGAGCACCTCAAGGAGTCTGAAAAGAAACGAGCGCCTGTTGTGTACCCCATACTGTGCAGTCACGTCCTCACTCACACGACAGCTTGCTTGATAGGGGTTACTGGACGTGCACGAACAGAAGAAGAAGGTTGTACTGTTGACTCCGTCATTGACACATGCAGGCAATTTATTAAGTTGGGCTTCATTGCAAGGATAACGCAATGTTTACTGGCCATCTTGATGCCAAGCTCACAACTATCAGAATGGAGAAGAAGTATGCAGTATGTGCTACCAAAATCGATGTCACAAAAGACTTTACATGACAACGAAGATGAAAATGAATGGATTTTTCTGTGTCTAACGTTACTTCACGTGCTTAGCACAGAAACCCAGGGTCAGGCAACTCAAGAACCTGTTCATTCTGTAACACAGATTATCCCCGCCAATAACATTTTTGAGGCCATCGAAGCAGCCAAATTTCATGCCATTGAGTTTCTCAGGGATCTCGCAGTCATTGTCCAGATGCTCATTCCTAACATCTTTGCTAATTTGGAAGCCTGCGAATCCAAAGCTGGACAAGATGCTGCCCCTATTATGATTTTGAAGTCATTTATGACATTATTTGAATTCGAAAGCATACAAATCATGTTGAAATCTCCCTTGGTGCAAGAAGTTCTCAAAGCGTGGTACCAGGAAGCAACTGAAGAGAACCCAAGACAAATCGAGACCCCCAAAATATTCCAAGGTGTAGCGTGGCCTCAGACACCTGTCGTCTCTTGTAACAGTGGTCATGGTGAAAATTCCTCTCTTTTGGTACCTTTCCTTGGGCATTGTGATGCAACTAAAGTTGATACAGCTTCACTGTGCCAACTCTCTTATTTGCCAAAGTCCTACACTGATTTGTATGCTGAATTGGTAGCCTTGTGTCCCGATTGTGATCAAATTGCACTTTGTCTCGTCTGTGGCGAGGTGAGTTTATACCTCATGTTATTGCCCATGTGTTAAAAATCCAAGCCGTTTACTATCGTTTGTCTGCTTTCCCAACTCAGGTGTTGAATGCTTCTGGAAAGGGTGAATGTTCCAAACATGCTTGCAAATGTGGAGCCGGAGCTGGCATTTTCTTTTTGCTGCAAGAATGTGTTGCTTTAATGGTCCATGGTGTTAAGGCAGCATACATACACAGCCCTTACGTTGACAGCCATGGCGAAACACCCCAGTACCGAGGTCGCCCCCTTAACTTAGATTTATCACGGTACGAAATTCTTCAGAAGCTGTGGTCAGGCCACAGAGTGAGGGAAAAGGTAGTAGCAGAACGGGGGACTACTCGTCAAGTCATCATCCCAAATTTTTATTAACTAATAGATCAGAGTTTGGATGTTATTTATGTCTAAGCAATTATAGCATGGAAAATATTCTTCTTTATTCTACAATGCTGTCTATTTTCATCCCCGCACTAAACTAAAACTAGATTCAAACACATCCTCACTATTCATCTCGACCTTGATGATTTTCTCGATTCTTATACCAACGTTAGAGTAGCCCAGATGTAGATGCCCGCCTTGGTCAACTTGCGAGAACCACTGTAGTCCTTCGTAATCCTTAAACATCCAAATCCACTTTGTTCGCCCATATACAGTATTACTGTAGTGGTAGTAATAAGTTCGATCATTTTGATAACTATGATTCAATAAAGCTCGGATTACATCTGATCCAAGATAGCAAGTTTTACTGAATTCCATCCCTCTTCTTGGGTTTTCTTCTCTGTTGAGATGGGGAGCAATGTTTTGATACTAATTGTTTTTGATCATGAGACACAATTGGAAGAGAGTTCAAACAAATAAAAATTCAACAACACATACCACATAGTTGTAGTCATTCTTCAGTAACATAAGGATCCACTCTGGCACTAAGGCTTCATGTCCATCCAAATAGTTCGTAATGAAAACTTTCTGTCCATCAGGTAACCCAATAAACCAATTCTGATATAGCTCGGACGTCATCAATCTCTCTTGGTCATAGAGAACAATCTCTTTAGGTGCACACCAAGTCACATGAACGAAATAATTTCTATGTCGTTGCGCAATAGTGAAGCCCTGACTTCCAATGTCACATGATTCCTTCGTGATGATTTCTTTAAATATCTGGTTTTGTAGGAGGACTGAGTGTAGTTTCTGTTTGTCACCTTTTCTTGCGTCTGCATTCGTGTACTTTTCCGTCCTCCTGTAAATCCTTAGTCTTGCGCTTTCCTTTATCTGAACATTCAAGTAAAATAAATGGGTACATGAATATCAATCAGAAAGATACTTATTACACGAAAGCAGAAAGATATCTATTACATGAAAAGAAACTTACTCCAGCATCAGTTAATGCCTTCATAACTTCAAATTGCGTCCAATATTTATCAGGGTCCTTTCCAACTTTGGGATAGTAGAATGTGTCCCTCCACCTTTTTGCTTCATCAATCTTCGTTTCTTTGTGATGGCATTGCATCGCCCCAAATAAACTTGTATTCTACCTTCCTTGTTCTTGATACCCTAACCCTAAAAGCCAGCATATCATTTGCATCGTTGTCAACACCCTTCAACGGTCTCCTGAACTTCTTCATTCTTGATCTGATAGTGATCACGGTCCCCAAAGTCATCATCCTTGTCCAAATAAGTATCCATGTTGTCCGACGAATCGTCTGGATTCTGATCTTCAAAATCTTCATCCGTGTCTTCGGACTCTCCATCTGATTCAGTGTCTTCAGAATCTTCATCATTGTGGTTGTTGTCGTGTCCCTTTTTTGATTTACACAAGGGACAAAACCACTTCCCAGGAGGTGTGTCGATTATATTGACACACTTCAAGTGATAAGACTTCTTACATGAGTCTCCATCACAACATAGTAAAACTAAGCAACTCGGAACGTTAGGAATAATCCTCAGAAGACCTGAAAAATAAATATAGCAACTTACATCCACCTTCCCTACAGAAATAACAGAAATCATCCTCGTCACATTTAGGCTGTTTATTGACTAGACGACGAGACCAACGAGGCTGTGATTTCACGTCTCCACCTACATGTTTGGTGCGCATCTGTTTCCTGGGAGGATTTTTCTTATCTTGAATGAACCCAAGTTCTCGTAGTTTTGCCTCATTCTTTGCAATTTTTTCCAGTCTCAACTTCTCATAGTCTGAAAGTGGTCTTTCCATTTCTGTGTCACTGTCTACAGGAGTGTCATTTGGCAAAATCGCACATGGACTTGACTCAGCATTTCTGAGACGCAGCATTGAGATTGGAATCCAGATTGGATTTGGTCGTCTGTTGCCCTCAAAGTGAACAATGAACTCGTACAAGTCCCCGAGATTCCCATCTGGCTTCTCATGTCTGGAACGAACCACAATCCCATTGTACCACTTTCCATTATGCCAAAGGGCTTCGACCCTGACACCAGGCCTATAGCTCACGTGAATATCCTTGGTAACGTCCAATGAATTTCTTTTTGTTACATCAGAAGAATGCACCGTAAAAGTGGTCGTCATCACATTGCTCTTTATATCTGGCGAAGTTTTCAGTCTTTGGCATCTTGACGGATCGGGACGGATTAGTTTCGCTGACCGATAGATCGGTGATGAAAAGGTGACGGACTTTCGCGCCTGCCTTCGAGGAGGTACAACTCTCGTAGTCCTTTCCGTTTCCTTTTCTAGAATTCTTTCATTGGAGATCTGTGCAGCCTCGATCCCTCTTTTTTCCCAGATGTAGCTGGTAACTTGTCTTGAAAAGGGAACTCTGAATGCTTGGACGGAGAAGTTAGAGAGGAATTGGTCATTATATGAACATTGTCAGTTCCTTCACAGTCGCAACCTGCATGGAAGTCTCCGCCGCTCTCGAATGTTAGTTGACCTGAAGTCTCTTCCGTCATCTCTTCCGTCTTCAACTCCGTCGTCTCATTAGTCGTCGTCATTTCCGTACGTACTTCTGTTGTCGTCGCAACCGCCTTCTCTTTCAAAATCTCTTTAGTCGTCGTCGTTCCAGTCGTCGTCGTTCTAGTCATCGTTGTTCCAGTCGTTGTCATCGCAACCGCTTCAACCGTCGTCGTTCTAGTCGTCGTCACAACCATCTTCTCTTTCAAAGTGTCTTCAGTCGTCGTCATTCCAGTCGTCGTCGTCGCAACCGTCTTCTCTTTCAAAGTGTCTTCAGCCGTCGTCATTCCAGTCGTCGTCATCGCAACTGTCTTCTCTTTCAAAGTGTCTTCAGCCGTCGTCATTCCAGTCGTCATCGTTGCAACCGTCTTCGTCTGTACTGTTGTTGTCTTCAATCAGCACTGACACTACCGCTCTTCTCAAAAAATGATTCCTCGGTATCCCAGATTTTAATTATGAAATAATCTAGAGATGCTTTCAACCAATGTTGAAAAAGTTCATGTCAGCACTCAGTGCAAGTTTCTTGACACAGTTTATAGGGTCTCGTTTATTCCCATTTCAAGTAGTAATCATCCAGCAGGTGCATTTAATGGAATTCTTCTGAATTTATCTTGTACTCGCATCTCAGTCAAAACTGAAGACAATTCAATGGCACAATTGCATCTTTTCTCTACTAGCTGACATGAAGATAGCCTTCTCTCAAAACTCGACAATGAATTTGACAACATGGTGTTATGAAGTTTTAGTCTAGGAGGTATGTTCATTTATGTCCTCAGCAATCAGTAATTATTGACATGTTCAACGGTCATACAGCACAGACAACGACTTGATTTGAAAATCACAGGAACAAAAGGGCAGCGCACAAAATAACAAAAAAAAACAGTTAGGCAAGAATTTGGCAATGCAGTTCTCCAGACGACTTCCAGGGCCTGATCCAAATATCAATTGACTAATCCATCCAAGAAAACTAATCAAAACTTCTATCCCATTGGAGATTGATGGGATTTTTCTGGATACATGAAATGGAAGACATAACTGTAAGTCAGTGGATTTATGTTATATGGGCACTTCACCTATTTCCTGTTTATTGGTAGGTTTTGTTCCCATTGTCGTATGATGATTTTTAGTGGTACTAAGCTGCAACTTGTGAGGAAATGTTTTGTCATCTCATTTCTTCTGTAAAAGTTTTGGGGCCAACTCTTTGCTTTGTCCTTATCATTTGGAATTATTCTGTTTTGCTCTTTGTGGATTTGCTATCCTGATTGATGTATGAATCAATGGAAGTCGAAGCAGTAACAAGTCATGTGATTCCTCTGACCTGTGTTTTGCAATGGTCTTCGGATTGCCATTCTTTTCAAATCCGTTTAGTCCGGCATGCAATGATACCTCCACCACACAATTTGCTACTTAAGAGGTGCAGCAGATTGCTTGCTGAGAAGGTTTCTAGTCAAGCTGTATCTAATCATACCCCTCATGTGCTTTTTTAAACAATGTTATGTGGATCGGGGTTCTGGTCACTAAAATATTCACTAGTTCGTTACTTAAGATTCCTCTTGGATCATGCAAGTACAGGCTTCCTGCCAAGATCTACATATGGATCCAAGAGTTGCAGCCACTCTGATGCTAGGTTGCAAATTACTGTTTTTGATACTGTCACCAAAACCCCCAAATCACAGTAATCATGGTAATTTCCAAAGACATACTGTATATCCCCAGTAAGTTGGGAGGAGGAGTCTCATTAGTTTCCCTAACCCCAACCCTAAATTGAATTTAGTTAGACAGTAATTTCATTGCGACAAGAACCACCTTCCCTCTGAAAGGAGGCAATATTACCCAGTAATCCTAAATTACTGGGGAATTACTGGGTAATTTCCAACCTAGCTCTGATGAATTGGAAGAGAAATTACAATTCCCTCTCCTCTTTGGTCATCATGCCAAATAATGAATTGAAATGGAAATCTCATTAACTTTGATTTTTCTCCTTTGCCATCCCCAAAAATGTTCACTCAGCTATTCATTAAGTCCAAGACCCCTTCCTAGTCATGGGATGGTGACTGAGTTGGTATATTTATGGTCTCCATGCAAGCTCCCACACCAGTTTCATCAACAAGTACACAACTTGACTTGCTTTTTGGGACAGGAACAGGGATGTCCAGGCCAATGTGGAGCTAATTGTTGGAACAGTAGAAAACAACTTCAACCTTTGCAATGCTGTTGATGATATGGAAATGAGAACAGTTTGCTCTGTTTTGCACCATTTTCTGGTGGGCCTGGCAAGAAAGATAAGCCCAACCTGATCTACAAGGGTCTGATGTTTCCTGAAGAAACAATTCATGCATATAACTTGAAAGGATGCCTAGATGATATGGTCATCACTGATTTGCCAATGGCCATGCCAAGAGTTTTAAATCAAGCTTGATTGTTGTACCATCATGATGAAGCAAACAGTCAAGAAGGACTATGTCTAGGCCACCCAATCAACCTACCTGGCAATGCAGAAGAATGAGCTGATCACCACCGTCAGCTTTGTCTCTCTTGGTGCTGAATATTGCTTACCCCCATTTGTGCACTTGTATATCCTAAGCAACTTCAGCAGATCTCCTCCCAGAACCCTACACCTCAGTGGGCAGACTTCCCCCCAGAACCCTACACCTCAGCAAAAAATCCAAGTTTAATCAATCCCCTGGAGGCTCCTGATTCCGCAATTTTTTCAATGACATTCTAGAGAAGAAGATGAAAATCCCAAGGCAAAAGAGCTCGGATTGAGTAGGACATCAATATCTTAAAGACTCAGTCTGTCATCAACTGCAGCTAGGTCTCTTTCTATATTCTCCACAATGCTTGAACAAAAATGTTAAACATGTTGTCAAGCTGCCTCTAATATCACTCCTCTGCAAAAGGACTGCACTTACCTCTCCTACTTTGGGCTTCCAGTGCAGCAATCACAACACGGTTACATTCTTAGAGGAGAACAGATAAGCATGTAAAACTGAATCTTGGTATGATGTTCATCATGCCTGGCAGTCTGCAAGACACGCAACATTGCCAAAAATTGGTCAACTATTGACCAAGTATCTATGTAATCTATCACTTATCAATGGGATTGAAAAGATATTATCGACCAAATAATCAATAAAGTCAACCAAAATGTTGAGAGAAAGGCAAAATATCAACTTTTCATTGATATCATCAATTGAGCGAATCAATATTACCAACCACTTTGTCCCGACTAGCTAATAAGCTATTGGCAAGTGCTGCATAATGCCATGGTACAATGCATACCTACGGTTGACCACCGATCAACCCCTTCATTACTTCTTGATATTATCGATTATATATTTGACATATCAGCAAGTATAAAAACGCCCAAAAAGTTGATAAAAGGGCAAAATATCAATTCTAGCAGGTCAACAGGCTATCAACAACCATGGGCAAAAACCTATTGATCAACTTTTGACCAATCACCTAAAAATTGGTGAAGTTGCCTGTCATACTGCTTTTGAGGCATGGTGGAAATCATAACCTCATTTTGAACATGCTGGCCTCTTTCAAAGCGGCATATATGAAACCTGCTCTCAAGAACAATGTGGCATTTATGAACAACCTGACTATCAAGCAGATGAATCTGTGCCCTCTTCAGTCTGCTCCCACCAGTGTGTCTGCATAACTTTTCATCATTACTTTATTTTTCATCTTTCATCAAGAGCACAACATGCACATTCTGTTCTGACCTGACCCGATATGATCAATATTATTGAATAAAATAACGTCCTTGATTGTATAGAGACAAGTTTCATGTATGAATCAGCATTCAGATCTAAAAGTACCTTGTAATTACTCATCCCCTTAAGCTGTGTGCAATATTGCCCATCATGAGGTTTGTGTTGGGATCAAAATTAACATGTATACCTGCAGTATCCTGGAAGAGTACCAAACTAAATCTTGCCACTATTTTGAACGACCTTTTGACTCTACCAAGAAAATTTTGCGAAAGACTCTCAATTTTCCTTCCAATGAAAATATTGCAATCTATCTGCGCTCTCTGAATCTACAGCTGTCCCATCTAGGCATGAGCCCTAACATAGGCCAATTATCTACTCTACAGTAGTAGTCTTAGGGTACCCTTAAAGATACCCTTATTTTCTCAGGAGATGCTGGACATCCCTCAATGATTCGAAGTCTTGCTAATAAGCAAGAATTGCGTCATTACCCAACAATACCATTTGGGACAATATGCTCTATGCCATTAACTGATGACATTGGAGCCATACTAGATGGTGTAGAAACCTACACAGCATCTCTTTGTGTCATTAGCACAAAACATACCAATTCTGTGTAACCTACATAGTCTTGTTTTGCCAAAATGAAGCATGTTTGCTTCATCATGATGTATTGATCCTTCACAATTGTAACTAAATTAACTCATAAAAGTACAAAGCTGAAAAGCATACTACAAGATTTTCTAAATACTTTTTGGCTTAGGTCACTATCAATTGATGACCTACTCAAGCGAATTTTTTTTGGACCGTCTGTCCATTGCCCCACTGCCCGTCGACCGTCCGCCATTGTCGAGCCAACTGCCGCTAGGTTGCAAATTCGAGGAATTCGGCAGAATTCCGCGTACTCCGAATATTTACAATTTTGGGCCATAACATAATTACTGTGCGTCGAGGATTACTGTAAAAGTTGCGAAGTAATTAGATTTTTTGTCACAATTTAGATTGCTGTGACACGGAACCTTACAGTAACCTGCCGTAACCACCAAATAGGTATGCAGAACATAGTCTGTCCTTCTGTCCATTGTTGTGACGCATGGCTGGTTGTTGATTGCCCTTCTTAACGCACTTGCTGCAGCTCTTCACTTACTGCCCCAACCCAAAGTCAACAACCATGGGAAAAATCCGCCCCTTCACAGGAAATCCTCCATATTTTGACAAATACCTGTCTAATAACCACACGCCTGCCATCATCCTTTCGCTGTTGTTACGGCGGATCGACGGTTTTTATTTTTCCCATCCAATTGATTGATTCCACTTGCCATCACGCTGACACAGGAAATCATCCATATCCATACCTCCACAATACCCATTCAATCACCACGTGACCGCCACAACCCTTTTGCTGTTGTGATGGTAGATCGACGGCTGCGGCTTTTTCAGTAAGTTTATTTGCATTATTTTCAGTTTTCACGTATTATTTATCTAATCAATTGATTCCTCTTGCCGCCAACTCAATGCAGTAGAACCTTCCTACCTCTAGCTTGCCCTGAACTCAAGCTCGCCCTGAAGTCATCTGTTGCCACCCCTGCCTTGCATCTATTGATCCACCCCATGTCGTGAGTTCTTTTGTTTTTGTGATCTTGTTAATTTTCCAATCTCACTAATTGAAAAATTACCCCCATCCACATCAAATTTTGACCCGGATCTCATTCACCGCAATTCCAACAAGTCATTGCCTTGGCCCGCTCCTGCCGATTGACCACGAAAATCTAATTACCAGCCCTGTGTCGTGAGTCCTCGTGTTTTTTCTGTGCAAATACTGCTTCTCCAACGATGCCTATTGAAAAATCCTCGCTCCATCCACTTCAAAATTTCAACCCCTAGCTCATTGGCGGCCAACCCAACAACTCATCGCCTTTGCCCGCCCCTGCCCATTGACTACGCCAATCTATTGACCTGCCCCATGCGTGAGTCCTTTCTATTTTGTGATAATATTGTTTCTCCAACTTTGATGATTGAGAAATCCTCACCCCATTCACCTTGCAATTTTGACTCCTAGCTCAATTGCGGCCAATCCAACAAGTCATTGCCTTGGCCTGTCTCTGCCTTAGGACCACACGGATCTATTGACCCACCCCTTGCCGTGAGTCTGTTCATTTTTCTTCTGAAATTGTAATAACATCATTTGCAGCTAAATTTTTGTTCTGACTGAAAAGAAACACTCCCTGGCTTTACCTTTCCATAAGGGTATAGCTGCAGCCCTTGTGCTACACCACCCCTTCATGTCCCTCACACCCTCCTATTGTCACAGATTCATGGCATGAACAAAAGAGGTGAGTTTGTGGGTTATCTTTATGAAGCAACTTGTTTCTCACATACTTCTTTCATTTTTATTCTACCCCTTCCCTCCAGTTCTTGCTATGTGGTAGAGGAGAAGTCATTCGCTTTTCCCCCATAAGGTTTCTTCCTGTGGGTGGGGTGTTTCAACACTATTTAACTAATTGTTTTATGTTATTGAACTTGTTACTCGATATTATTACAATATAGATAACAGTCTTTGTATAACCCTACTGCAGGAATATAACACTACTCTTACTGTAGCACCACAGAACAATACTGCAGAATTACAGTACAATAGTGTACCATACAGTACTTTGTAAATTAGCCTTAGTAAAAAGAATTGAGCAGTAACAACAGTAATGTAATTTTTCTTCATTATTTAACAGTAATATTACTATCGATCTGGATGGTAGGAGTATATATACTCCTACCGTAACGGGACCCAAAAGTTGCATTGTGACACAGTAATTTCACCGGAACCTACAGTAATTACTGCAGTAATTACGATTGGTTACTGGTTACTGTGTTTTTGGGACAGTAACCAAAATCGGAATTTGCAACCTAGAACTGCCGTCCCCTCAACATCGTTGCATTTGTCCTCCATCAGTCCAGCATTCAGCATCCAGTTTGCCCATCAAGCCATCCTCTTTTGTGTGCCGGTAAGTAGCAGCGCCACGTCTGCGCTACATGATCCCGCCGTCAACAAGATTTGTGTCAAACGTGTCTCTTTTGAGTGCGAACCGCCACGAAGCTCCTAAAAGACCCTTTTTCTTGGAACAAGCCTCGGAGCAGCCGTCTCAAGAATGTCCACTGAGAAGATCGCTCCCATTGGGCTTAAGAACCAAGAGTGCAAGCGCGGAAGAGGTGGCGAGCAAGTCCCTATCCATCATGTGACGGATCAGGACCCAGTCCAAGAAGCTTTGGACCTCAAGCCCAAGACCCTCAAGTGCACCCTTGCAAATGGGTCAGAAACCTGAGTCACAGTTTGGTCTGGACACGGTACCAACAAGCAGTTTGTACTGAATGTGAATAAGGCGTACAGTACTGCCAAGAAAATGGGGTTAATTCCCGCCTTTGATGATGCCATAAGCGCATATGACTCGAAAAAAGGTGATTGGAAGGCTGTTCTACATGAACTTGCCAATGACCCCCCCAGCAAGACTGAGAAAGAGAAAAAGACTGCAGAGTCCTTCTCCCTAAAGGCTGACATGCTTGCCTTAAGGACAAAGATGACTGACTTGGCCCTAGAAGTTTTTCAACTCTACACCAACCTTCTCACTGAGGAGTCACATCAGCCCTGGGACTTAATTGCTAAGGAGCAGATGGAGTCAAGTCCCTTTCACCACATCTTCGGAGTTGAACGGAAGAAGTCACTGGGCAAAATGTCTGAGTCATTCAGGAGGTGCCAGTTACTCCACCTCCAATCGTGTTTCACACATGACGCGGGCTAAAATTTGAAATTCTATATTTCGAATTGCCTCAAAAAGCCCAACAAGGTTCGGGTGCATCAGTTTGTGCAGCGCGTGATGCAGCTGAACAACTACGTGGAAGACCTCCCGTGTTTGTACTACAGCCCGAGTGCAAGTACAATGACCCAACAGGTCTTCTCCTTCACTGACGCGGAGCTTGCATGCCATATCTTGCGCATGTGCCCGTTGAAGTGGCAGGACCAGTACCACTTGCTTGAGAAGTGCTATCCCAAAAGGGTTAAGCCTCTATTGCTCATTCTTGAGCGAATTGAGGTGGCGCACCCAATGGATGAGAGGCAGTCGTCTTCTAAGCCAACAAAGGCCCAAGGAGTCGAACAGCCTTCCAAGAAGTTCACACAAGGTGCAAGCATTCCCAAGAAGCCCAAGCAAGCATGCACGTAGTATACGCGTGTAGACAAGAACTGCGAGCTATGCAAAATCATGGGGGCACGCACACCACTCATAACACCGCGTAATGTCGCCGTTACAACAAAGTCGGAACTCCTACGCAAAGTACTTTTGGGCAAGCTGCACGAAAGTCTCGCAAGGATAGTCGCCCCAAGAAGTCCTACGCCCAGGTCTTGGCTCGTATGGAGAAACTTGAGAAGTCTCTCAAGAAAGCCAACAATAAAGGCAAGAAACGTTGCCATCGCAAAGAAAGTGACAGCAATTCCGACTCATCCTGAAGTGTTGGGTCGGGTAGTACAGGGGAAAATGAAAATAGATGTAAGAAAATTAAAACTAACCATGAGTTAGCTGATTACACTACCCCTGGTCCGATAAAAACTACCAGTGACCAAAAATTAGAATTAAATGAGAAAAAATTAATTATGGATTATTGGAGTCTCCTAGTGGACGTAACTCTGAAAAATCTCGAAGACACCTCGAACTTATCCACTAACTTTGATGTAGAACCCAACTCAGTGATGGACACCATCAAAGTCAATTGAGCCATCTAACCCACACAAATCAATGGACTCAATAACAGCAGTACTTGCTGTGCAAAAATTAGCAACTGGAAGTCAGTGCTTGACAAAATTCAAACACTTGTCCAGGAGTCTCAAAACAACTTCTTGAGAGTACTATTAGACACTGGTTCTGATGGTGACCTCATGTTCCATGAAAAAGGAACCACCAAGCGTTTTGCCTACTTGACTAGGCAGATGTCAAAGTCTTTGCACACGTCGAATGGGTGCTTCCAAACCGAAGGAAGAGGCAAAGTTACTCCAAAACGCCTAGAGTACTCTAACAGCAAGGAATACACAGTTAAACCTGATGTTGTTGAGTATGATGGAAAAAGATGACTAAGCCAGTGTTTGACCTCATCTTAGGTGTGAAAACACTAAGACAGCTTGGAATTGTTCTAGATTTTTGAACAAAGGATATTACCATTGATGAGATCACCTTGCCGATGAGAGACATCAACAGTCTGTCAACTAGCTCCAAGATTGAAAAAGCTTGGTCAGTTAACCACAGCATGATTTATGAACCACGTAGTACTGAGGAAGCCACTCAGCGTGCTGTTCACATCTTAGATGCAAAATATGAAAAAGCAGACCTCCAATCAGTTGTCGACAACAATTGTGCTCACCTTAGTCTTCAAGATCAAAATATGTTGTTGGAGCTCCTCCTTTAATATGAGGACCTCTTTGATGGTACACTAGGTGATTGGAATACTGAGCCTGTCTTCTTCAAACTGAAGGAAGGTGCAAAACCGTACCATGGCAGAGCCTACCTAGTACCACATTGGGTCAAAGAGACTCTCATGAAAGAGCTCAAACGACTTTGTGACCTGGGGGTACTACAGTGGCAGCCCGCATCTGAATGGGCTTCACCATCGTTCGTAGTACCAAAAAAGATTGAACTGTACATTTTCTAAGTGATTTTAGAGAAGTAAACAAAAGGATTGCTAGAAAACCATTCCCTTTACCTAAAATTAGTACAGTCATGCAAGAGTTAGAAGGTTTCACTTTTGCCACAGCCCTTGATTTAAACATGGGTTACTACACCATTAGGTTGGATCCAGATGCATCCAAAATCTGCACCATTATATTTCCATGGGGTAAGTACTCTTACCTCAGGTTGCCAATGGGAATCGCTGGTTCTCCGGACATATTTCAATCAAAAATGATGGAACTAATGGCCACCCTTGAGTTTGTAAGAGCTTACATTGATGATCTACTATGTATCACCGAAGACCACCTGACTAAATTGGAATTGGTCCTCTCCAGACTGCAAGATATGAACTTAAAAGTAAATGCTGGCTAATCAAACTTCTGTGCCATTGAAACAGAATATCTTGGGTACATCCTCTCACAAGATGGAATAAAACCACAACCCAAGAAGGTACAGTCGATACTTGCACTGACACCGCCCAAAAATGTCAAAGACCTCCGTAGATTCCTTGGCATGGTCCAATACTATGGAGATCTTTGGGCACGATGCAGCAAGATGCTTGCCCCACTCACAAGCCTAGCAGGCAAGTGTGGTCACACCAAACAATCCAAACTTCTCAAGGTTAAAGAGAAACCCTGGAAATGGACTGAGGAACATCAAAAAGCATTCGATGATGTGAAGGCCAGTATCGGCAAAGATGTGTCCTTGGCCTACCCTGAGTACTAGAAAGGGTTTGAGGTTTGTACTGACGGATCCAAGATACAACTTGGAGCTGTCATTACTCAAAACAACCAGCCAATCGCATTTTCCAGCAGAAAGCTCTCTGTCCGTCAGCAAAAATACAGGGTAACCAAAATTGAACTTCTAGCCATAGTTGAAGCACTCAAAGAATTCAAAAGAATGCTGTGGGGTCAGCCAATTGTAGTCTACACAGACCACAAAACGTCATGCAGGATGCACTCCGTTTAACCTGTGACAGCGTTTACCGTTGGCCTTTATTCCTAGAGGAATATGGTCCTGAAATCATGTACATGAAAGGAATCCACAACACTGTTGTGGATGCGATTTCACGCCTTGACTTTGGTCCAATAACGGACGTCAAGGAAAACTGGATGACCTTCACAAAATGCTGGTGTTATTACACTATGCAAGCAGAAGAGGACCCATCCCCAGTAAAAAAACTCAGACCTCATGAACTTTGTGTTTGCTAACCACAGCAAAGAGAATGCGATCTATCCCCTGACAGTTTGGGAGATTGCCGCAGCTCAACACATGGATAAAACGCTAGACAAACTCAGCCTGCTGGAGGCATACAAACCTCAGCTGGTAGAAAATGTGCAAGTACTGTGCAAAGATGGCAAACTTGTCATCCCACATGAACTCCAGCAGCAAACAGTACACTGGTACCATCACTACATGCAGCATCCTGGGACAACCCGTCTCGAAGAGACTCTTCGCTGCATGTATTGGAAAGGTTTGACACTCGTCCGCACCTTTGTCAAAAATTGTCATAAATGCCAAGTCAACAAACACACCAAACAAGTACGTAAATTACCTATAAAATTTGTTATATCAAACCCCTGGGAGGTACTATGTGTGGACCTAATAGGACTGCATACACCCTCAAGGGCAAAGACGACACTGAAATTGACTTTATGTGTGTCACAATGATAGACCAGCTACCAGTTGGTTCGAAATTGTGGAACTACCGGTAACTGAATTCAATTCTGTTGCTCCCACGGGTAAAAGGGCCACAAGGGTACTAACACACATAACCAACCTAAAGAAGCTTACTTTGATAAATTATCAGCACAAGTGAGCTCTTTAGTAGACAAGATCTGGTTTAGCCGTTACCCACGTTGTCAAGTAATTACTTACGACAATGAAAGCGAGTTCAAGCTCAATTTTGAAACCCTATGTGATTCATACGGCATCAAGTGTAAGCCAACCAGCATCAATAGAACCCCCAAGTTAACGCAATACTAGAACGAATGCATCAAGTAATCATGAAAATGCTCCGTACTGCTGAATTAGACATGGCAAATACAGTGGCTCCTAGTGACATAGCAGACTTCCTCACAGATGCTGCATGGGCCGTTCGCTCCACATACCACACGGTACTCAAAGCCTCTCCAGGCGCAGCAATATTTGGCAGGGACATGCTGTTTGCCATTCCCTTCCTAGCTGACTGGAACAAAATAGGAGAAAATAGGCAACGCCAAACCAATCGCAACACTGAACGTGAAAACAAGTCTTGCATTAATTGGGATTACAAAATTGGTGATAGAGTACTTCTTCACAAAGAAGGTATCCTCCACAAATCAGAAAGCAAATACCATAAAGATCCTTGGACTATATTGACAGTCCATACAAATGGTACAATCAGGGTTCACTGCGGAACAAAATCAGAAAGATTAAACATTAGGAGACTAACACCATACTTTGACACTACAGACACATAAAATAAAATAAATTCAGTGAATCACTCATACTCCTCTTTCCACCAACACTTACGCTTAAAATTATGCTTCGTAGTCACTACTCAGCCAGGAAAGTCTTGTATCACCAGTATAACTTGGTACACATAAACAAGTGTCTTCCTCTCCAAAAGGCCAATCCATTTTTCCTTTCTACATGAAAGCTTTTTTTACACACAACTCACCTGATTCTCCATTCGTGGGGGCGAGTGACATAGGCCAATTATCTACTCTACAGTAGTAGTCTAAGGGTACCCTTAAAGATACCCTTATTTTCTCAGGAGATGCTGGACATCCCTCAATGATTCAAAGTCTTGCTAATAAGCAAGAATTGCTTCATTACCCAAAAATACCATTTGGGACAATATGCTCTATGTCATCAACTAATGACATTGGGGCCATACTAGATGGTGTAGAAACCTACACAGCATCTCTTTGTGCCATTAGCACAAAACATACCAATTCTGTGTAGAAACCTACATAGTCTCGTTTTGCCAAAATGAAGCATGTTTGCTTCATCATGGTGTATTGATACTTCACAAATGTAACTAAATTAACTCACAAAAATACAAAGCTGAAAAGCATACTACAAGATTTTCTAAATGATTCCGGCTTAGGTCACCCCGGGGGGGGGGGGGGTGGGGGGGGGGGGGGGGGGGGTGGGGGGTGTGTGTTGTGTTGGGGGCGCCGGCCCGCCCTTTGTTGGATATTTTTTTTTTCTTCTAAATTCTAATTGTAATTCTTCAGTGACTGATGTGGAGTAGTTTAACATGGCTTTTGTTTGCAAACATACACCTGAGTGATCTTGCTCTGTCAACATCTTGGTACCATTGATTTTTCTCCACTATGTAAGCCTCATTTGGACTATGCAATCCAAGTCAAGATTAGGAAGGATACAGTTGATGAACTGCCAGTTGGAGCACATATCATCCATCTCCATGTAGAGGACACTGTTGTCGATTTGTCATGTAATTTTATTGTTCCTTCTTCAGGGATTATGTTGGCTTTCATACACACTGGATACTAATGTGTCCATGGAAATAAAGGGGATTGTCAAATAAGAATTGTCCACATCTGCCATGCCTTGTTCTGACCTGGAGTCCTAAGTGTTTTGTCTGAGAAAAATTATGTGCTTGTGGTTTGTGTCATGAATTTCCCCTGGTTCTCAATGAGATAGGCACCAACCATGATACAGACTCTGTTTGAGTCAGCCTCAAGTGCCTTACAGTTCACAATATTGCCTTCACACATCACAGTTTGATCTCTTTGAACTTTCTTGAGTCATAAAGAAAAGTCTATCACCTCCCTCAGTGCCTATAAAATCTTGAGCAAAATGCCCTAATTCCTTGCCCATTGCCTTTGTCAACACGTCTCTGATCATTGGCCAGCTTCTGTCACTGTGTTTTGTAATTGCATCTCATGTGAATGAGTGTGCACTGACATTTGTGATATCTATGAGTTTGTTGCCAGCTTGCAGAAGAGGCTGGTTATTTCTGAGGTTGTTGAAGATGAAAAGTTTTCAATTGTTGTCTTATTTGTAGACCAATGCCATGATATAGTGCTGTGCTGGAGATGCCACTTGATGTGTTTTGGTCACAGACATGAGTATATCTTGTGGTTGTGAAACATGGGCCTTGGCCTTGTTGGTTTATGTTTCCTTTTGTGATTGCTGTTGATTAGGATTTTTTTGTACAAGTGCCAATGCAAACTATAGAAAAGCAGTGAGTAATTGTTGTCATTGATTTGAATAGTAGATTGTCAGTTGCATGGAATAGGCATTGGAGGAGGAACTGTATTTCGAATGTATCAGTCCCCTCAAGCTAGTCTAGTTTACAAATGGACTGGATTGTAAATGGGTTGGTCCAATGTCAGTATGGCACAACACCTCAAGAGCAGTTCACAGTTACATATTCCATCATCTGAACATGAGCAAAACCATCCGCACATGTGTTAATGACTGATGCTTGCAAAACAACTAACAAACATACCCCTAGATACATCTCCCTCTTTTGCTAACATCCAACTATACCATCAGAATTGAACTAGCACAGTCGTCACTTGTTTGACCAAACTAGGTCAGATATAATCCAAACAGGGTAGCTTTGCCTCCCTTTGATCAATTGCATAGGCTGAATAAGTTAGATAGATGGGACATCAATGTGTCAAATTCACACCTTCTGTGTTGAACAATTCTGCATTGTGTATAGCACTTTGCAAGGTTGCACATCAAATTGCAGTCAGTACCATCACTTGAGATCATCAGCAAAAATTCCGTGCAACCTCAGCAAACATTCTTCTTTTCTTGGAACAACAACAGTTATGTTTTGGTTGTCAAGAAGCCTGAATGACACATTCCTTTCAGACTCTCATCCTTGAAAACATTGCAATAGGCAACACATTTATTAAACACGCACATAATTCATTACAAAACATTACAAAACATTACAACATTTGATCTCACAAATCCAACACCTCCCAGGCCTCTTTACTAACCAGCTATGTTCTACCTGTTTTGTGAAAAGTTGCTTCAAGCTTGTTAATGCAAGAATTTGAGTGCTTCTTAATATTTCAGACCCTACACAATGTTGGACAGTTCTAATGTTGGATAGTGAATGATTGCAGGATTCACATATCGGGACATAACATATTCTCAGACTTCTCTTAGCATTGAGTCTGTAGACTACAGACTATAACATGAATCAGTGTCTCTCAAGACTATAATTTTTCAACATCAGGTTGGATGATTAGATGCAAAATCATATGATGTGCATCTGCTAGAAAAGCAAGATTTCTGCACTGACTTCCATAATTGGGCAAAGAGTGGAGTCTCTATAGTATCAAAAACAGAAGAATTCTGTTTTGACACCAGACTGAAACTTTCAGGTGAAGAACATTTGCCAGACATGCAACACAACCTGAATTCCTGCTGATTTGAGACACATAGTGGCTTCATCATAAGTAATGACAAGTCCCCTGAACCATAAGGAAGAAACGATGAATGGCAAAATGAGTCGTGCCATCCGGGTAGTATAAAGAAGAATTAATTATTCATTTCTGTTCACAACAAACAAAGACTATAATTGCTCTTATTAAGTTTGGCACCAATGGAGTCATCAGCAGTCCCTACTAGATGCCAACTATGTTGAATGACATTGGTCATACCTGAAACTCCAACAACATTGGTTGCACTCATACAAAATTCAATTATACAGGTAAGAATCAATGTCAAAGCAGGGGTCCCATTCCACTTCTACATGGACAAATGGAACTCTGGCTTGTAGCTACCTGCTGCCTCATCAGGTTGCAAACAATCTAATGTGGGTGTGGGTTACACATAATATTTGTTAGCACCTGAAAGCAGAACACCATGAAAGAATATCAATAAATGTGCCCATCAGTGAACACACCAGCCCACACACAAGTCCTCATGACGAGACAATTCATAACCCGCTGAAAGACAAGGAGAGCAAAAAGATGTGAACGTTCACTAACAGAACTACTCAAAAACACAGAGTAGAGTGGTTTGTCTATTGAAAAATGAATGGGTCCCATGGCAAATGACAAGCCCTCTTCATCTTCATGCACAGTGACCACATGAAGTATGTATTGTAAGTCTCTGACAACTATACAATATTTGTACATGCAATCACATTTCATGGGAAAATATGGGAAGCCTGTCTAGATGGTAGAGATTTGTGAGAGTATGCAATGATTCTGCCAACCAAACATGATCAAAATCATATACTCATGGACAGTCTGTTTTTTTATTACACAGTACACTTAATAACAGTAATGATAGGTTACACCCCACAGATGAACCCACACCACAGCTTCAAAGCCTTCCACAGTCTTGGACCAGTATACATGGCATAATACATGCACCCAGCTTATCAGCTGGTGCAATACCATAGCTTTGACCACACAACCAATATCACATAATAGCCAGTGAAAATGCTGGTCTTCAAGTTCACAAACAGGGGAGTCAGCAAGTCCAACCAGGCACTCATAGCAATCCAGCTCTGCAGATCTGTTATCATGATCAAGTCATTTATTTTTGATTGTTCACTACCATTTCATGTGAAATATAAAGCAACAGCTCGCTAGGGTCCCCAATGAACACCACAATACAAGTGTCAATGGCTCCAGGTCGAGTGGTCAGTACTATGAACAAAGCCCAGCTTCAATAACAATCATGCACAATCATGCAAGGCATAACAGATGTTCAACTTGACTGTCATTTTGTGACTCCTGCAGCCAAAGGGGGCAGTTATATGGAATCATGTGACTTTGTCAGACAAAACAACCCACTTCATTAGGCAAAGCATTTTTGTCAGTGAGGTGTCAGTTTGGTGTCCAACTGATGCCATTTCAAGAAAAGGTATCCACTAGATTTAAAAACAAATTCGAATTTTACCAGGCGAAAGCACATTACGCCAGACAAAATCGCCAAAAAAGTCTTTAAGGAAAAAATAATCCACATGCTTACACTGGTAAACAAGGCTTCGTATGACAAAACCATGCTATTGCAAAATGACAAATAAAATTTCAAACCCTGATCCATAGGTTCTGTTATGGCGCCCTATACGGCAGAGCCTTAGCACAGCCCAGAGCTGTTGATTTTTTTAAATATATTTATAGCAAACGTTAATTTGAAAGTTGATTTTGGACACCTTTTATCTTATATTCACGTCTGCATTTGAACATACCCCCAATCTCTTTCGTCAGATGAAACACCTAACAAATTTGGTTCCATCTGATGAAGCCACTGGGTTCCGTATAACTGCCCCCATTATGCAATAAGGCAACCAAGCCAAGTGTCTTGAATGCATTTCCACTGGCTGGAAGCACACTCCCCTCAATTGAGGCAACACCAACAAGACAGCTGGACTCACCTTCATTGTAGCATGCAAGCTCATTTTTTGATGGTGATGGAAAGAACAAGACACATCTAGCTGCTGGTATCTACCATTCTGGGCCCAAAACTGCCTTTTTACCATAAGTCCCCAACCAATCCCAATGTCAACAGAAACTCAGAGCACACCCTTGAGTGTAGCCAATAATGGATCTTACCACCAATAACTGCTCCCATGGCCACTATGCATTCCATCAACACACTTCCATCTAGTAAACTGATGAGCAACATCACACAATCCGTCAAACAAACAGCAACAGCAGGTGAAGCAAGGAAGACAAGAAAATGACTGGAGGATTTGATAGCCATGACCCCATTTGGATGTAGCAGCATCAAGCTTAGATTGACAGGTTGGGTTGCAGATTATTTAGAGTATGGATCGCTTGGGATGCAGCCACTATCCTGCAGTCAATTTTGCATAATCCCCATTGTTGTCCATCAACATCAACATCAACATCAACATCAACATCAACATCAACATTAGTATCCATAGAGGGAAACTCTTGAGTCATAACTTGCTATCGTCCATTGAGTATCAGATACAATATCAGAACAACATAGCTTGTGGGGAGCTGTAGTACGGCAATAATTTCTCCAGTCTTTTTATGGTAAGCAAGTTGTGGAAGCCCTTCCCACATCATTCCATAATTGTATACACAACCCATGCTTTTTGATATCTCACACAGCTAGTGATATGTGGATGATGACATGGCATGGAAATGTAGGTGACCATAGATGACATCTTGTCCTTCATTTTAGATGGTGACTTTTGGTGATGATGTCTTCAGCCTGGAAAATGTTTGAAGAGATTAGGCTTGGCTCGTGCTGTTCACTGTTGGAGCTGAATGGATTGGCTGATCTTGGAAATTAGTGGCAACACAATGATGTGGTTGCTTTGTGGTGCTCATTAAGTTCAAGGAACTAACTGCAAAGAAGCAAGGTGATGCAATTAGCTCGTTTTAAAGACAAACTTGTTAAAATAACAAGCATAGGCTACAGTAGATAACAGACTTGAAATGCTACTACTATGTGCTAAAATGAGCAACAGAACTCTGTCTCTTGAATTAAAATCTGCTACTTTTTTAGAGTTGTGTCTCGTTCAGGATTAAAAACCGGGATGACGGGATATTCCAGCCGGGCCATCCCGCCACCCTTGATCCCAGGATTCCCGGGATTAAGAGTTACGTACTTAAATACTCCACGTGCAGAACTTGGTGCAATATGTATGTTCATACGTCCGGATTGTTCAGATGGTATGTTATGTACTATACCTATGATTAAAATAAGATTATTGTAAGTAGGATTTACGCCAATAAAAGATAAGATCTTTGCAAACACAATTATCCCGTTTAATCATATGCACAGATATAGGAGGTGAGGGAAAATGCTATATTTTACTATAAATGCCAAAAGTACCATAGCAATAAGCGCTTTATTGGTATCGTTTGGTACAATTTGGTTCTTACCATATTATATAAAAACTATACCATACCATACACTCTATTCATTCTCTTCAGAACTTACAAAACGTGACATGAATGACATCGCCGAAAGAAGAAAAAACATGTCAACTTCTTGAGTATTTACAAGGCCAATTACGTGTCATTCAACTTAATCACAATATTCAGGCATTATATTATAATGCCGAAGCATTAAATGCTACGTGCGGCATATAATGCGGATGTCAGCACTTAATGCTGATTTCGGCATTTAATGCTGATTTCGGCATTTAATGCCGTTCGACATAAGAATCAATACAATTTCTACAGAAAATGACAGAATCATGCTGATTTCGGCATATAATGCCTCAAACAGCATAGAATGCCTCAAACGGCTGTTAATGGCTGAATCGACAGTAAAATACGGCAAGTTCGAAACAAGACTTTTAGTTCATTGAGCATCATCGAACTTCCTCGAAAAAATCATTTAACATCATCCATCACATTAACAGATACTTAGAACCTCTTCGAATTCCAATTGTCTTTTTTGTTACAAGACAGTGTCTTACTTAAATCACACTTTCGCAACAAAGATGTGTCCTTGAAACATTTTCCCTGGAAAAAAGCTGAGTCTACTAATAATATCAGCATTAACTTGTCTCATTCCCTCAACTTCATATTGTGTATTGCACCTGCTAGCAGGTTTGTTACGCATTTGTGAGTCTTTCGTTCGTGAACTTTTCGTGCAATATTTGAACAGGTATCCATCATCCCAGCTATATCACAGTACATCCCGGGAAAATCCCAGTCAATCCCGGATATTTGGAAGTCCCGTCGAATGCCGGGATGATCCCGATCCTGCTGGGTCCCATCCAGGGACAATCCCAATCTCGGCGAAACGTTCGGGATAAGAACGGGACACAACTCTATTACTTTTTAATACCTATTAGAACTTGATTTAATTGTTCCTCTTCACAATTTCTTCCCTAACCTTTTTATAACCGCGATCAATTTCGGTATCATCTTCATATTTTATTTCACCAAACCTGAGGGCAGCCATGCCTATTGTACCGCCAGCGAGCAATTTTTTGGGAGGTGCCCTTTACCATGAGACCTGTATGATCTAAAGAAAAGGCTGAAGGCGGCCAATGATTTTTTATGGAATAGTTGTTGACGATAGGAACAACAATCCTGACTAATCATCCTTTTACCTTGCTTCTACAGAGCTCTTATAGCTGATGAGGATGTAGCGGAGATGGAGCTGACACGAGGGAATGCTAGTTGTTAAATAATTATGTGCGACAAACAGAACGCAAAAGTTTATCACAATCTAACTGAGTGCCCCACAATGGCCGCATGCCTACCACACCGAAGTACGTCAAGTTTTAAGGGCAGCCCTCGGTGCCAAATTGCCCATCCCGCTCATGATTTGCGACGCCGACACATCCAAATTTTCCCCCGGAATGAACCCCTTTGCCCTCTTACTTAACGAATTATCCGCTGTGTCATGCTCTAAATGAGAATCCTTCGAACCATGTAATGGACCCAATACTGAAGACCGTCTACCATGTGTATTCTCATCCAGAATCTGAGAAGTTATGGCAATCGCGACTCCACCCCCCGCAATGTTATTTTCACTTAACAAGTGTGTGGACCTTTTGGCAAAATGATGTGCACGACTTTTCGCACCCAAATCGAAATTTGACTCTACTGCCTCAGCATCTGCCGCTCCAGCAGCTAAAGCCAAATCCCTCGCCCAACTTGTATATTGCATGGCGACGTTTCGTAGTTTGTTGGGGTCTTTGGTACGTGCAACACGCTGGCGTTTCTGTTCTTCCAGCACCATCTCGATTGCGAGTAGGACAGATTGTTGGCGTGCCTTGCCTTCAGAGGAGGAGACAATGTGTTCAAGCCCTCGACGGGAGTGGCCAAACTTGCACCACCACTTGTTGCCGAAGTCACTGTTGTTGTCCGCAGACACGTTGCCATTGCTTTTCTTTTCTCTGCCGGTGTACTTTTCTAATGCTTTCGCGTAATCAGAGTCGAAGTCGGTTTCTTTCCCGACTGACATTTCATTATCAGTTTCTTGCTTCGTTGTTGTTGCAGCATCGCGAGATTGTTGGCCCTTGCCCCATGCGTTGGTGCTGGTGAGCCAAATTTCAGATCCACCACACTCCATAGCTTTGGAAATAATACGCCCAGTCTTTTTAAAGTCATCATAGTCAGATTTTTGCCACCACACCTGGGTTACGATTTGCGTACAAACAAAGACATCGTCAGACAATATTCCAAAGAATACACACAACTACAAGCAAAAGGAATCCAGAGTAACTCACTTGGACCTTTTGACTCAGAGGAATGTCTTTCCTACTCGGGATAGTCAACACTCTGGCCATGGGATTAAACGCAACCGATCTTTCCTCTCTTCCTCCCTCTCCCCTTTTGGATAAAGCAGAATTCTTGGGCTCATACGCTGGGAATAGGTGTCGTTTCGCTGAGGCCGAAGAGGGTTGCTTCTGATCTATTTTATTTGACGAGTTGGAAGCTGTACCATTGTTGGTGGAACGGTTGGTACATCGTTTTACTTTGAGGATGCTCCTAATGTCGGCTTGTTTACTATGATTTTCGTCGTTGTTCAGTAGAGGTGGGCCTCGAGGGGGTTCAGCATCACTTTTTGTTGCCTGGGACTGTTCCTCTGTGCCTGACGTGACAGAAACGGCAAGAGACTTGACGCAGGAGTCATCGTCACTGATGCCAGCATTGTCTTGTCCAGCACTAAGATCGCTTCTTTCTAATCGGGTAGAAGTAATTCCAGCGGCAACATCATTTGGTTTTTGACACGATGCACACCCACGTGCCATTTCATTCTCAATCACAGCTTGCTGAGATTGGGACTCAGCATGGCCCGTTTCAGTCTGTTGTAATAATAATTGCTCTGGGTCGGCAGCTTGCTGGTCCCTCTGATCTAAATTCTGCTCTTGCAACGGCTGCTCTTGCTGCTGCTGCTGATTATTATTCTTACTATTCATCCACGGAGCAAAGAAACAGCAAAATATATTTCTATTTTCCTTTCGTTGCATAAATGGTATTCCATCGGTGCCGCGGAAGCCGCTGCTGTATCCATCATAGTCATAGTTGTACGGGCTGGAGAGGTGCGGTTTGTTGACAAAAAAAGGATTTGAGGACTGGTGTGAGGTGTCGGCGATTAAACTACAAACGCAAGCACAGCCGAAGTCAAGTCGCATCGGCACTACACGGCTGGGTTAGATCTCGAGCTTGCGTGGGTAGAAACAATCACGGTGCCCGGTTGTGTTGATTTATTTGATTGTGTAAACAGCATGAGACGAAATATGTATTCCACAGTCCAAACAAATCACTCGTGTCAGTTCTGGGTCGTCGCCATCCTGCAGGCATGCTGATACATCGCATACCCACAGTACATGACTGAAGTCACAAAGAAACAACTGATGTAGGCTTTGCGATGCTTGGCAATTGATGCGACACACAGAGACGAGGCAGCTTGAACGACAGTCATGCCCAGCTTCAAACTCAAATGGCAAGACGAGGCGAGAATCGACTGATGACACCTACCTGAAGTCCTCGGCGTAATAATCAGTGAACCCCTCGTACTGAAACTGATAATACATGCCTGCTGCGGATTCTGCCCTGCTGCTGGAAGCGTCATGAATACTAGCAGCGCTGCTTGCCGAGCTAGCGTGCACATCGATTGGGCTGATCGTGGAAGAGGGAGGAAACGTAGACAATGAAAATCTCAGAATCACGAATTCAGAACAAACCAACACAATGACATCGACTCACTCAGCCTCCTCGAAGCGACCGTCGCCATCATTCAGGCCAACGCAGCACTGCTGCTGCAGGGCGTCTTCGTCTCCCAAAAACAAAAAGGTCCCCCCGCTGCCGTCGACGCCCCCACTCGACTCAGCGAACGCGAGCGAACCACTGCCAAGCTGACCCCGATCCTCGAAAGATGAACTGAGGGAGACCAGGTCCCTCATGCTCCCGCCGCCCTCACCCTTGCCGTTGTCATCGTGGACCAGACTGGCGAGATCGGCTATGGAGTCACGTGCGATGCCGCCTAGGCCCATTTCGATGAGATGCGATCAGTCGTGTTGTCTTGGCAATGGTGGTGTATGGTTGGCGGTCAATGCGCTATCTCGAGTCGGTCCAATCTTTGCGGTATATCTCAGTTGTTTGTGTTGCTCGACCTTCAGTCAACAGCGGATAGTCTGACAGTTTGGTATTGTATTGTATTGGCGCAGGTTTGATCCATGAGAGCCAATCAGACCTCAATGAGATGCAGTGGGAACAAACGAACGCGTAGATCGTCATGTCGAGGAACACGGACATATGACATTGACGTGTGCTCTGTACGATAAGGTATTGTACGATACCATAGAACAATAGATACAACATATCATACTCGAACACAACACACACACACACTCAAGGAAAAATGAATGCACACGAGCACACGATAAGGCCCCGTCCATTGCAAAAAAAATTTAGGAGCAATAACTCAAAAACGTACGTCTGTTTTTCTATTCTTCTTGGGGTCTGTTTTTGCTCGCCCCGTAGCCATCCATTGCAAAATATATCTTGTGACGTAAAACGTACTTCTAAATCAGTAGATATTATCTAGTGTTGAAAAGCGAGCGATCCACCAAAATCGACCATATTAAATATTGCTATCAACGACTATTTGCATCATCGACACCTCGTCGCATCCATTTTCGGCCTCGCTCACGCTATCTTCATTATGACTTATTTGTAGCCTGTTGACGCTAGTCAGCCACCCATCTCTCACTACGCATAACCAGTTCAATGTTGGTATGCAGGTATCGACGTAATGCTGAGGTATTTGCTGCCCACGCCACATCGGCTGCAGCCATGCACTTTATAAGTGGCAAGAATGCGATAAAGAGAGGGTCTCGGTATGGTGCACCAACGAATACTCGACGGAGACGCACTATTCAAGAAATATACATGTGCCTTGGTGCCAAGTATTTTCAGAGGGCATACCGTATGAGTTATGAATCCTTTTGGAAGTTGCATGAAAAACTAAAGGAGGGCATTGTACTGGCGCACAAACAGTATTTGGAAAAGATGAGGAGACAGAGGAGAGCGCGGCGTTCTCGTAGCAGTGTCTGTGGCCGCCGCCGGCTCAATAGCCCTGCCCCGCCACCAATTCCAAATGGCAAAATTGAGAGTGAAGTGCGGTTGGCTTGTGCATTGAGGTACTTTGCTGGAGGGTCTCCATACGATATTATGGCCAAATATGGCATGTCTCACAGTGAAGTGATGAATAGCGTTTGGTATGTGGTTGAAGCGTCAAACACTCAGAGTGATTGGTACATTTCTTATCCCGAAAGTCACGAAGAGCAATTACGAATTGCAATGGAGTTCAAAGATAAGAGTTCTGTCGATTTTGAATGGTGCGCTGGTGCAATAGATGGAATTATCATCTG
Organism: Cyclotella cryptica; assembly: GCA_013187285.1. Taxonomy (NCBI): domain Eukaryota; phylum Bacillariophyta; class Thalassiosirophyceae; order Thalassiosirales; family Thalassiosiraceae; genus Cyclotella; species Cyclotella cryptica. The sequence goes on along the minus strand of JABMIG010000199.1, from coordinate 138,784 downwards.
GATGAATAGACCTACATTGAAGGAGGCAGCTAAAGTGGGTGTAGATCAACAAAAATTCTTCTGTGGTAGGAAGCACAAGTTTGGTTTGAATTGTCAGGCGGTATGTGATGTGCGTGGAATGTTCTTAGACATATCAATCACCCATGGTGCATCTGCTGCTGATTGTTTGGCTTTCGAGAACAGTGAACTATACAAACGACTGCAGAAGGGTGTTCTTGCCGAGGATCTAATACTGTTTGGTGACAATGCCTACATCAATTCTATCTTCATGGCAACCCCATATCCCAACACGAGTGGTGGGTCAAATGATAATTACAATTTCTACCATTCACAATTGAGAATCAGGATTGAATGTGCATTTGGCATGTTGGTACAGAGGTGGGGTATTTTACGTATGGCAATGCCAATTGGAATCACCGTCAAGAAGACCATTGCACTTGTCAATTGTCTTGCTAAATTACACAACTTTTGTATTGAAGAAGTGGATGCGGCAGCAGAGGGATTGAGAGAGGATGACAGTCATATACAGTGCAGTGATTCTGGCTATGTACCGATGGTTACAAATAACACCATTAGGGATGTATTAGGTGCCGAGGTACAAACTCCTGATTCGTTGATTGGAGGTGGTGATAACTTTGATGAAGTACCTCTCTCCATGCGCCGCGACCGGACTTCAGCATCAGCGGAATTCACATTGCCTCGGACTAAGCTTTGTAAGCACGTTGAGGACATGCACATGGTTCGCCCTGTTAGTAATAGGAGGTATTAAGTCCATAAGCAACTGTTAATTTCATTACACTTCTGATGTGAGCATCCCAATTCTACTTTCTTTGAAGACTTAACTATACTAGTACTTTAAAGAAAGTAGCATCCCAATTCTACTTTCTTTGAAGACTTAATTATACTATTACTTTAACTGGGATGATTAATTCTACTTTCTTTGAAGACATAATGTCAATTTCCAACTAAGGTAAGTAGTCTGAATGTGCAATTATATTTGCAATTATATTTAGGTCCTAGGACGAACGATTGCTTCTATGAGGTGGGGTTACATTGCTTTTTTGTGGCGTTGTCTGGTGTGCATTCATCTTCCCATCTAGGTCCTCCAATTCCTTTTTCTTACTTACTAACTGTACGCCGATGCTATCCACAAATTCCTGCATCGACAATGTAATAGGATCTTCATCCGAATTGTCCAACCTCTGCCGCTTGCTCTTCAACAATTCCCATTGGTATCCACGTTTCTCTTTCTCCAGAGACTCAATCTCACGGCTGATCCTTTCTTTTGTCGAATGGTACTCGCTGAGTGTGCGTTCTTTTGTCACATGCTTTCGGTCTTTCTCCTTCTCCTCTTCCTCGAATTTTTGAAGCGCCTCACTCCGTTTGTTGAACTGCTTGAGGTTAGCAGCAATGTCGGCAATCTCCTTCGAACCTTTTGAACCATTCGTGCCTTTGGAATCAAACGAACAAATAGAAGATTCATCCACATCTACCTGCTCAAAAACAGAAGGCACATCTTTGCCACCATCACCAGCTGCCACCTTGGGATCAAGTGTTTGCATACATGATCGCGTGAGGTCGAACAATTCTGCCACATCCCACAGGTAGAGAAGATACAATTCCTTATACTTGAAAAACCTCGCCCGACTGGATAGAGCATACTCAGATCGCTCGTCAGACAACATACCCAGTTCAAACTGCACAGGATTGTCTTCATCATCATCGTTGCCACCATCACCTTGTCCACTGGCCTCCCAGTTTTGAATTATCCTTTTCAGCTGACCCATCATCTCTGACATCTTGGTCTTGCATTTGTCTGGAGTTGCAGCAGCTAAATGTTGAACGGAGGAATAATTGAGGTCAATCTCCTCTCGGAACTTATCTTGGCCTTCAGTAAGGAAGATCATAGTCTTGGGGTTGTAGTTCTTGTCGTTCCATTTATCTGACATCAACTCCCAGCAGGTACGCTCCCTCCTCTCTGTCGAGTTACGATTCTCGAGTTCTGATCGATCCATCGAATCAGATCTGTGAAGGAACTTCAGTTTAATATCATCGTGGTCGACCACGGTATGAATCAATCGAAGCATGGGCTGACTCCCACTCCACCTACCCTCCAGGGCAGCATTCTGCTCCTCAATTGCATTTATCCCATCCATCATCAAAGTCTTTCTTTTAGACATCTCCTCTGATACAAACAAAACATCCAACGCAGCATCAGTAATGCCATTGTCTTCCCAATTAATAGGATGGGGAATGAGCCAATCCATGCATCTCTTGACAGTCCATGCCTTGTTAAGCGGCCTTCTCTTTATATGGTCTGAAAAGCCATAAACATCGTAGCGCCGCCAGACCTCTGCGCGCAGATGATCAACTGATGGCTTCCAATCCCTCACTCTCAAATGAGTGGAGGACCACGGTTCTTCATTCTCGTCGTACAAGGGGGAGCCATTATCATCTTTCAACCCTATTGACATTGCGATGAGGGCTTTGATGGCGTTATTACTCCTCTCGTAATATGGCCTTGCATAATTAGAAACAACATCTTCAGTGTTGTTAGATGGAGCCGCAACGGCTGGCAACGAAGGAACGGACACGTCAGCGGGTGGCTCTTCAGCACCACTGTCGTCAGAGGAAGGGTCTGCTTCTTTCAGAGCAGAGTTTCTTCTAATGACAAAAGATGCTATGATAGCATCGTCATCACCGTCAGCATCCATCATGGCGATAGGCCGAAAGTCACGCAGCGATCTGCAGTATTATTTGCGAGCGATCTGCAGTGTTATATTATTATTCGCGAGCGATCTGTAGTATAATTCTCGGCGATGGGTGCGATCGGCCTGGAACTCTGTTTTTTCACAGGCAAGCATATACTCCTACCTTGCCTGTGAAAAAAAAACAGACCCTTAAGAACGACGGACAGGGAGAAAAACCGAGTTCCAGAAGTACGTTTTTGAGTTATTGCTCGTAAATTTTTTTTGCAATGGACGGGGCCTAAAAGTATCTTCTGAGGAGAAACCTAAAATAGTATTCTAAGAGTAATACGTGGTAACATGCAATATCGGACGTACGATATGGTATCATACAATACGATATAGTACCATACTCTCTAGCCACCAACGGAAATCACGTAGATTTCCATACAACCAAAACGAATCGACCCCCAAAAAGTACAGAAAATGAAAAGGACACGAGGGGAAACGGTGCTTCTGAACAATGAAATCGCCATTCCCGTTCAACTGTCTGAGTCTTCGTATTTCGTGCAATGTTTACCGAGAGCTCTCTGGCATGTATTGTGTATAGTACAATACCATACATAACCTCGAGAACTCGAAAGGTATTCATTTCAGTCCTATGTTCAACATGTTCGAGTAGAAAAGACAGAACGATACGTCAGCTCTCCAGCCCGACAGATGTTACAGATATTGAGATTTATCTTTGTCCCTTACAACTGGAAGTTGGGTCATGACGAATGGTCATCATTCAGCATAGAGAGAGTGAAGTCATCCAAAAAGAGGATAGCTATTTGAAGCATCTTCCAAGTTGTACATAATACGATGGGTCATGCCGACTCATGTAAACGAAAATGTAAAGAACACTTTATCTATTAGAAGAGAACACAACTCTCAGTTGCGACAGATGCTGCATGCATCAGTGGGAGTAAGGTGCGTGCTTCAGATACCAGTCCTGGATGTAGTGCTATGATGTATTTAGTATGGTGTCGTGTCGTGTGAAGTTAGGGTGAGAACTCACAGTCAGGCACTAGGACCTACTGCGCGATCTGATTTTTAGGGCATAATGCGCTGTCCGGACTTTCAGGGCCTACTTGGGCAGCATGGTATTGAATACAGTGTCCTGTTTTGTGTGCGACACTGTATTTAGTGTAACTTGGAAGATGCTCCAAATAGCCAACCTCATTTTCCATCAAGTCTCTATAATATTTTCATCTTTATCATCATAAAATTATAGTACACCTATTCAAAAATACTCGTATATGTTGGATCCCATTTTTTGCTCTGTCCCAGGTCCAGCAAGTCATGCAAATTTCAACTTTGGCTATAAAAATTGCTCGCTTGACTAGTTAGCTGTCATCAGATGTCATCAGGAAATTTTCTGTGTTGTCCCCAGACAGTCTCATTGATTATCACAGGTAGTCACCACTTGTTGTCAGAGTCATCTGGGATGCCTTTTTATCATCACGTGGGTCATCACAGTGTTGTCCGGGGTGGTCTCTATGATCATCACACAGATTTGCCACACCATCAGTTGGGGTCATTGGTTGTCCTTGTCCTCACCTTGTCATCCTTTTAGTCACCTTGGACCATCAGCCACTCTATCTATTCTTGAAAATTCTTTGCTAATGCTAAAGGTCATCAATGTTGTCACAAGGATCTTCAGTGATGCCATAAAGGGAAGTCATCAGGTAGTCACTAGTCAAAAGAAGGGTCGTCCGAGTGTCTTCACCGAGGATCATGAGGGTCATCAAATTGTCATCACCATAGGATGTCAGAGTCATCAGAAAGTCATGAAAGGAATTCAGATGAGCCAATTATTTTGCAAAGTCATCACTTGTCCTAACATGTTGTCAGCTTGTCTCACCAAAAACTTCCAAGTGGCAAAGTTGCCTGTTCACAAAGCAAAGTGTGCCTGTTTGAAGCAGTCTGTTAAAGACAGGGTGGAAAATTTGTATAATCCCATTTCTAAGCCTACTGTCAACTGGCCCCATAAGGGGGAATATTTGCCCAGTACCAGCACTGGGCACAAGAACAGTCCCAGTTCTGGAACCAGTGTGATGTATGATGTCAGAAGGGGGACTAACATCTAACATGTATAGGAAAGCTATAAACTCAATATAGCTTCTTGAAACAGCATTCTGAGTTGAGTCACTTGACACTACCTCAGGAGACAATTCCACAGGACTGAAGAATCCTCCAACAAAGTCTTACTCATCTTTTGATTAGACATTTAGAAGTAAACAACATGCCCCCTTCAATCCAGTGACATTACCTTTTATGATCCTGGCAATCAAGTTATTATCATTAGTTCTGCAGTGAGTGATAACTCTTTTGGATGCCATATTTTTTTGTTTATGTACCCTTGTATTTTGCTGTGTTTGGAAAGGTGCCATGATCATGGTTGTGTCCAAGAATTGTTTTGGTGATTGATGTGTGTAGCTCAGCACAAAATTGAGAATTGTATTCATAACTCCCTCATTCAGCGATGCAAATGTTGGTCTTCATCATTACATGTGTCTATTTGTTGCTACCTTTTCTTTTATCATTTATTCAATGGAAAAGTAACTAATTGATGTGAATCATGCATCATACCAATTCTCTTATTTTTCTCTATATTCTATTTGTTCTGCCTTCATACCAATCAGGCATCATGTCTTCTGATTAAAAGGGGAGGAAAAGCTTTACAGTGTTTCATATCTGAAGTTAAAAAATGTTTGTACCATATCCAGGACATGAAACATCACCATCACATGCAGTCATTAACACACCCTTATATGGCCAAGAGAATGTGTCTATACTCCAACAAACTATAGCCAGTAATTACGTGTACGAACAGTGTAGGCCACACCATCAGAGATAGGAAAATTTGAAGATAAATCACAAAGTTAAAGTTAGAAGGGCCCTTTTTGATCAAACTTACACTTACACTACTTTTTGAAATGAAGGAAATTTGAATTTAAACTTAATTTGAATTTAAACTTATCAAACATTTAAAATCCAAAAAACCAAACTCAAACTTATCAAACTTTTTGAAAATAAAATGATCCATCTTAAACTTAACAAACTTATTTGTCCGTGCATAAAATTGAACCTAAACTTATCAAACTTTCTTTTTACCACAGAATCATAACTATATTTTCATTTAAAAATTTAACTTTTTAGACTGAGGGTATTGTTTTGTGAATGTCCTACAATATATTCACGGTGATTTGATCATTCAAAATGTACTTATGTGCAATGCTTCACAAGTTTGTTATCATTTGCATACATACCATTCAACAAAAAAATCAGTACCAATGAATCAATAATTTTCGTCACCATCATCATCACCATCACCATCATTATCACCATCATCATCATCAGCTTTGTCATCTTTGTCATCTTCTTCTTCATCCTCCTCACTCTTGTCATCCTCTGTCTTCTGGTCCTCTTCAGAGTCTGCACCCATCAGTCTGGATTCACACTTCTTGTGGATCAACATTTGCACTTTCTGACAGCACACAATAGACTCTTTTGTAGAATGTGCACTCCCAGTTGGATTTTTCAACTTTTTGCACATCTTCTCCACCCAGGGACACTTGATGTCATCCTTTTCTGGACTTCATCTTCAGAGGCCCTGTCTTTACATAAAGTTGTAACTTGTTCCCAGGCATCAGCCCCAGAGTGCAGGAGAACTGTGATGCCATTAGAAGACTTTCCTTCTTTTCACCAGGAGCACAAACCATCATGGAAAAACACAGTGTTCATTGGACGCTGATGCTCTGTTTATAGCTGCAACTATATGTTTGTGTCTGTGATTATAACTGAAGTGATCACGTAATTTGTTGAAAAGTGTGTCAATTTATTGAAAAGAGTGGGACAAGTCACCAAGACAGCACCTCTAAATGTTTGGGGACCCCCTACATCTATTTTAAGATACTGGATGGGCCAGACCCTTTTTCAATTTTGCATGACTGTTAGGGTTAGGATCACCCTTAGTGATGATTTTGGAGAGCTTTTGAGCCCCTAGATGGTACCAAATTTTTTACAATTTTTTCAGGCTCCCACCTGATCTGATTGAATTAATTTTGAACTTGAACCAAACACCTAAATTTGTGTTTTTCATAGACGATTTAGTCAAAAAGTTGGCAAGATCAGACAGGGAGAACCTGCAATTTGAAAAGAAGGAAGCGTGATCAGAAAAAGGTCAGTAAAGCAGAGAAAATGGCCAAATGAATACAGCACAAGCACTCCAATGAAATCATGGGTGAAGTAAAGATATTTGCAACCTTATATGATTTGAAAGATTTCTTTCCAAGCTTTCGAATGGTGGTGTCATTTTGTTTGTTTTGAAACGCCTATTGTGGGTTATTTTTGGTTGAATACAATGGATTAGAAAAATCCAATCCATTCATCCTTGTAGAAAATTGGTATGTTTTTACTGTATTACATTGAAGTTACTCCATAGGCACCAACATCCATTTTTAATTTACTTGAAACCAGTTTTTTGAAATCCGGTATAACAATAATGATGATACCAGTAGCATACATATTGCTCCTATTGTATTTAGCTGCCTTATATTCATGCAAATGTTCCCACAAAAATCTATCTCCAATCTTGTGCACTGTCCATTCCTAACATGAATTTTAATGGAAAAAAGGGAAAGAGTAAAAGGACATCACATTGAAATCTCCTTGAACACTTGTGTTGATATTCATTACACTACGTAGGAAAGATGCAATGCTGCCAAACTAGATTGAATTCATTTTGACATCCTTGAACACCCTTGATTTTTTTGAAAATATTCAAAAATGGTTAAATATTTGGGCTCATACATTGATGAATGTCATCAAACAATTTTGAACCTATTGGAATATTATTGAACTTATTTGAACATATTCAAAAATGCAAAAGGTGTTAAAAATATTCAAGAATCATTAGCATCAATTCTAAAGTTGTCACCAACTCAAGGTGGGCAAAAAATGAAATTAATAGATGTAGGGGTGATTTTAGAACCAACTTGCAATACGCACCTATTTTCTGTTGAGGTATCCAGTGCAAGAAAACCCAGACATTTGAAAGTTGAGTTTTGTGTTATCTAGTAGATTGACCAACCAAAGGTCCAGTGCAATTATCCTTCTAAAATTATTCCCTCATTTCACAATTTAATGGTTATTCTATCCTGTTTTTTTGACTTAATTGTGGTATACACTTACTTTTGGTTTGTGTCAAAAGACATTGCGGGTTTGAGCATCAGTAACCACACAGTGGTTGCTGACATTGGCATGCATGTACTCGTTTAGTTCGGATTAACCAAATTTGAATGGTATACACGTTGCACTGAGATGTTGACGCTAATTTAGAGTTTGTCCAAGTGGCACGAATGAGTATTGTACTTTGGACTTGTTATTTCTGTAAAAGTATACATTGAGTGTCATATCATGAAGTTAAATTTGAACACCACATTCTATGCCTACAACTTTGACTTTGATCTTAACAAGACTTCAAGATTTCAAAACTGACTCTCTCTCTAACACACTTAAACACATTAAGCCAACAAAATTGTGTACCACAACCACACAAACTTACAAACCAATCATCAAACACCGGAGTACAGAGCACTAGTCATTATCTTCATTGTTATTTGTCCCAATTCCTTCTTTATCTGTCCCCCTCTCCTTTGCTCTCTTCAGCCTTTCCTTCCCCTCTCTGCTCTCTTCCTCCTGTCTCACTCTGCCTCTGTTCATCATTGCTATTCAAATCAAATGGAGGAAGAATTGGAGAAACAAATGACGTTTACATATGATGTCGCATCATTGCTAGCATAATTGTCATAATAAATTGCGACTGATGCCTAACTGATTCTTGATGTATTTGAATCTGAATCCCTCATTCTCCTTGTTGGTCTTCATACCTTGCTCTGTATTCCTCTCACTCTTCATCACATTCTTGTTGCCGCTGCATCTCATCTTGGTGTTGTTGATTTGAAATCATCAACATCACTTGGGAGAAAGATGGTTCTTCCTCGTCGTGGGCAGTCCATCTACGGCATCGTCCCCTGGGGTTAGAAATTGGAGGGACACTCTATGCATGAGGAAAGAACAAAAATGTAAATTGAACTGAACAAGCGACAAATGAAAAACTACTCATTATATCCCAGCAAGAATGGCCCTCCCAACTTCATTTGCCGTTCTACCTGACCTAGCTTATCCTCATTCTCATCCCCATTACACTTAGTCTCATCAGCATCTTCTGCTGCAAAGCCTTTGTCCTCCAACTGAATGGCCCCCCTTGGACTTCTGGATTATTAGCAACCTTAATTGAACATGTGATGGCTTAGGGTTTAGAAAACACTTCTCTAAAATCAGGAATAATTTTTGAAACGGGAACACCTTTCTAGCCTAAAGTAAAAAAGAACATAGAAAAATAGTGTATATAGGGACTCAATAAATATTGGGAAGGCATATGTCTCATGACAGAAGTAATGGCGCCTAAGCTTGGGTGTCAACAAGAACTGTTCCAGTAAAAGTCTATAACCAACCAAAAAGCACAACTCCAACAATGACCCATAGTAAGTTGAACGAACCATTATTCCCAATCGTTTGTGTCGCACTAAAATGACCGCCTCGCGCAGTTTCCGGTTCTTCCTTCAATTGTAAATAAGTTAATAACAAATTAAAGTTTGCCCATCTTTGCCCGGTGAAGGGTACACTACTGCCAAGGACACCGGTCAAAATTTCAGACACAGTATTGATAAATGAAACATCTTGCAGTCCTCCATCGACGAATTGGTGTAACTGATCAATGTAGCTCCACCCATTGTCATCGTATGATTGAATTCTCTCCACCTCAAGATTTTACATGGCATTAAAAATGTGTTAAATGCGACTTATTGATTAAGCGGTGAAGGTCAATACACTACACTCACCCACTCAAAAAGAGCAATATCCCAAACTATCATTCCACTTGTATTTGTCTTCTTACATATTGCGTCAGGATTAGAACCTTAAACAGCGCAAGCATTCAGATAGTAACTGAATATGACACGAAAAACGAGATGGCGTGTAATGGTAATGACTCACAGAAATCGATGTCCGGGTACATAGCTATACGTCCTTCTCTTGAAGCTCGCGAACCCAAGTAATAATTTAGTTTACCTAACATGCAGACTCCTTTGGTCATCAGTGCTCCCCTAGACAACATGCGGTGCAAATTATGATTCAGACAGAAAATGAGTCTCAAACAAAATACTTAAAGCGCAATAAGAGTTTACCTTCCCCAGAAACAGCACCTTACGAAAATACGAAAAGACTTCAGAATTTTCAGGATGACATCGCAAATATAGAGGAACACAGCGTCACTTTGACTTACCCTTCAACGTCCGTTCGATTTGCTGAATTGGGATAAGGAACATTATTAACAACAGCAGAAGACCTCGAATCAAACACTCCAGTGAACGGTTCGAGCGCTTTACTACGGCAATAAAAACTTGGTCGGTCAAGTTGGTGTTTGCCACCACCAACAGCCACTAGATCCATTGTTGACAACACTGGACATTCCATTCCGGCATCTAAGCCATCGCACGTATAGTCCTGGTAACTGTTGCCAAAAAAGACGGTCAAGCGAGTTTGTACAGAACCAGGGATATTTACATACCAAGCTCACCTGTTGCCAAACTGACCGCAGCTATTTGATATTGCATAGTTTGTGCCAGTTGAATCCAAGTGAAATTCTTCGCATGCATCGTAAGAGATACTCTCTGTGATGGATTGTGATAAAAATGCAGCTAAATTGACAAGCCCGTATTTCAAGCTTGAGCTGTTTGTGTAAAAATTTTTCCCGGCATAACCAACGTCGACTGAAAATGCTAAACTTTCCAATAAGCTTTCAAACGTGTAGGTCTCACTCTGTACCTTTATCCCATACAGATTCGTGTAAGAGAGAACCTTTTGTTCCAATATCTCTTTTTTCTGCTTCAGTTCATCCACGAGTTGTGTGAGCACAGAAGGGCTTATGTCTGGGGTTGCAAGTGAAGGTATCGGCACTTGCGGTGCATTTATTGAAGAGGAGACAGGAGGAAGAGTAGAAGGTGGCCTCTTTTCAATCCCAACAGAAGGCAAACCAACTGCTGCCAAGATGCTTTCAAAATTGGCTCGTCGTTCTAGTAATCCGTCGACCTCTCCTGTTGCACACGGAGGATTGTGACAGCCTCTATTCACTATACCCGATACAGAATCAATGAATCTCATGTCACTCATGCCTCCATTAACAAATTTGTGCAGTTCTGTTAAGTAATACCATCCATCTTTGTCATAATTCTGAGTGTATCATCAAATCCAGATCAAAGCATCATTATTTGAGAGTCGACATAAACATGAGAACATCCCGTGTCATTCACTCACTTGCACGCTTTCCATCCAATAGAAAAAGCCTGAAAATGTAACGATTACAGTAAATATTAATAATCGTGTACTTTCGAACAAAACCGAAGCGCCAAACAGAACCTCACCTGCAATCCACTTCAGTTCCGGGTGATTCGAGTCCACGCAAATAGCATCGGGCGTTTTACAAAAATCTATATCCGGATATTGGCTGCTTCTCCCGTCTTGAGCCGCTTTCGCTCCAAGATAGTAGTTTAACTTTCCATAGTTACTAGTGTCCGAGGGCGCGGGTTGGTTGATGAGTCATACGTATTGCGAAACGTTAACGTGGTCAAATTGAAATATCTTACCATGGTCCTGTCGTTTGAATGACTCCCCTACCCCACCAACTAACACCCAAAAACAAAAAATCAAGTGAATCGAAATCCTAACTGAGAAGCATCACGATAGAAGAGTCACGATGGTACAACATTGAAAAGAAACGTCACATACCAGCATCCTTCAACGTCGGATTTCCCCGCTCTGTTTGCAACGGCCACAGTATTATCAAACCTCCCACTCTTTTGTCCCTCGTAAATATCACAATATTCTGGTGGGTCATTCCATGGATTATCGCACCAGTAGGTGTAATCCCAAAATCCTTTCGACGCATCCATGACGACGACAATAATGGCGTCAATGAATGAAATTGCTACAATAACGAGAGTAGAGGAACAGAATGAACTTACCAGTAAATGGATAAATCGTCTTTGGAGCGCAAAAAAGACCCGGGGGAGCTCCATACCTGCGATATGGAATGTCCGAACGAAATCAAGTTAGATTTGCCATAGACAACTTTTGACGACAAATCACAACTAATCATCGAGCAGCACCACATAAGTTACCATGTGGCATGAGTCGTTGCTGTGATTTGCATCATAGGTTCTATTGAGCATTGCATGTGTTGTTCCCCTGCGGCGCAGTTATAATCTTGATAGCTTTGGCCTAATGGGTTTCGAGTTTGGAATTAAGTAAACATGTGAATTACTTCCCAATACTTTGAACGCACATTCCAATGCGGAAGGATAATCTTTTCCTTACCCAATTGTCCACAAGCATTGGATAATGGATACTGGTCATTGTAAAGATCCTTGAAGGCAACATAGAAAATGTCATGTGAGAAGACATATCGAAGGAGCGCAATATTGATTATGAATACCAATACATAACGAGGCATCCATGCACTGACCCAATTATTTTCGTCACATGCATCGTATAGAATAGTTTCTTTCATAGACTGCGCCAAAAAGGCCGCCAAGTTGACCAATCCGTACTCCCAGCCCAAATCAATGCCATCCTCTCCAAGATAAAACTTGGATCCCGCCACGCCAATCTCATTGCTGGAAACAACGGAAAGAGCGGCGAGCAAGTCGTTGAACTTGTATATCTTGGAAGGCTCGTAGAGCTGTGTCAGGAAGAGCTTGGTGTCGAATGTGCTTTGGAGGGGGAGCAGAATTGATTCGATTTTTGACAAGAGGTCCATGATAACATGACAGTCTCCAATATCATCCGGTACAAAAGTTTTTTGCTGATGGCAGACAACATCGTATGGTACCCTATACATTAATGTTAAAAATCCACAAGATGAGATTTTTTGAGCTGTAGTCATTCCCGCGTAGGAGTATATAATGGCCCCCAATATCGTTGTCAAAAATCGGGATATCTACATAGTCCATAATCCACACTTGTGGATTGTCACGTGTATTAATACACCAAAAAATTAGCAAGCAAAATAAGATGGATACGTCTGGCCATCCTCAGAAAATACACAAACCTGAAGAGAACAGGAGGCAGCGGGAGTCATTTTGAGAAGTCTACGTTACATCATGATAAACGAACAACGATATCATACAAAGTTTGTATGATGGAATACCTGTAATGAGTATTTACCTGGAGTAGTAAATGTCATAATTTTTACGATCGAGCTTCGAGGTCACACATTGTACATGATAAACAATAATCGTAAGATATTACCTTTCTTAAAACCATATTTTTGTTATAATTCCCCATTTTATATGTAAATAATGCTAGGTCATACTATTGTCATGTGAAAAAATTAGCAATAAAAATTCGAAATGATATCTGATAATAGATAAAACTGACACCTTCTAAGGATTAGATCAAGGCGATCCTGAGTTACTCGTAAAAATAACGTCCCAGTGAAAAGTCTATCTTACTATTAGCATTGACCTCCTGCCAATCCATCCCTTCACCTGATTGAGGGGGATTCCATTATGCACTGGTTTCAAAAAATCACACTCCCTCCAGCGAAAAATGTCATTTTTATAAACAGCCAAGCTTTAGCCAGCATGCTACCACATTTCATTCACAAATGCAATCATTATTTGACTGAGAGCTCCAGTAGATGTATACACAGTACCAGTCACAAAACTGGCCCTCTATATAATATATGTATCTCCTGCCAGTTCACTGGAAAATACATACTCACATCATCCAGATGCCACTCTACATGAGCCCAGTTCTTTGGATGATCAAAAGCAAACTCATATCAGTTGCACAATCACAAGTTGAGGCCCTTCTTGAAGCTAATCCTTCAGGTTCCAAGGCGCTGGTTGTGGTCTGCATTGGCAAAAGGGGGTGCTTATAATGTGGATTTGTGATCCCAACTCACAAGTTGCACAAATAAGAAAATGATCAATAATGGACCACTGCCAAAACCGTCGTCCACTTATACGTCACTTGACATGGGCATATTGATGTTGGTGCAGCCGGATAAATCCTTTGTGGATCATGAGGGGATGAATAAAATATGAGCCATCAAGTAAAAAATCTTCATGTCATCGTCAGATCACAAAGTGGCAGCAGCATTGCTGTTCCCCCACCTGATTGACCAATTTAAAAATGCAATTCAACTCATCACAACCTCAGTCAGACTTTGGGGGGTCAGTTCTTGCCTCATAGCGTCCGCAACCCAATGCAAGCTTTTGGAGGGGTTGGTTGTTGTCTGTGGAGATAGGGGAACAGGGAACACAAGCTGCCTAGTGAAAATTTGACAAATGAATAATTAGTGGCTGTAAGTTGTTACTACCACATCTTAACCACAAATTCAATTACTATGTTCTCCAAGGGCCAACTGTTTGAGGAGTTGACTGTGCTCTGTGCAGTGGGTAGTATGGGAAATGACTGAAAGCATGAATTGAAAAATATAAAAATTTGGAAATCAAAGTAAAACAAGACCCAAGACAACACCCCCCGCCTCTTTGGTCCCTAAAAGGATCATTCACCCTGCAGTATCCCATCAGTGCGATGAAGTGGATTTTTACACGTCTGCAATGACATGTGCTAAGGCTACTACAAGTGCACGAGCAGTGTAAATGTACGAATGAAATTAGCTAGTTAAGAATATAATTCACAAGAGGGGAACAGCCATGAAAGGGTCAACAATCCCAGACTAATTCATGAAAACAATGTGAAGAAAAATTATTTTGTGAACAGGTGAATACCAAAATGAGTACTAACTCTCTAAAGTTGACTTTACTGTGCTTCTGCACAAGTCTCCCTAAAGTTGACTTTGTGGTGAGTTGATCATGAAAGCCAAGTCTCCCTAAAGTTGACTTGACCGTGTGTAGTGAAGCATGGTAAAAATAATGTCTTAGTGATTTTTTCGCTCTCTAGCTATTTCGCGAAATAGTTAGACCTTTGTATGTCAACGTGTTTATAAACTATGTATTAAGTCGATTTTGAGACTTAGTAGGTATGACCGTGTGGATCACACAGTGTATTTTATTTTAAGTATGTTCACATTAATGTTAAAAATCCACAAGATGAGATTTTTCTTGAGCTGTAGTCATTCCCGCGTAGGAGTATATAATGGCCCCCAATATCGTTGTCAAAAATCGGGATATCTACATAGTCCATAATCCACACTTGTGGATTGTCACGTGTATTAATACACCAAAAAATTAGCAAGCAAAATAAGATGGATACGTCTGGCCATCCTCAGAAAATACACAAACCTGAAGAGAACAGGAGGCATCGGGAGTCATTTTGAGAACTCTACGTTACATCATGATATTATACGAACAACGATATCATACAAAGTTTGTATGATGGAATACCTGTAATGAGTATTTACCTGGAGTAGTAAATGTCATAATTTTTACGATCGAGCTTCGAGGTCACACATTGTACATGATAAACAATAATCGTAAGATATTACCTTTCTTAAAACCATATTTTTGTTATAATTCCCCATTTTATATGTAAATAATGCTAGGTCATACTATTGTCATGTGAAATAATTAGCAATAAAAATTCGAAATGATATCTGATAATAGATAAAACTGACACCTTCTAAGGATTAGATCAAGGCGATCCTGAGTTACTCGTAAAAATAACGTCCCAGTGAAAAGTCTATCTTACTATTAGCATTGACCTCCTGCCAATCCATCCCTTCACCTGATTGAGGGGGATTCCATTATGCACTGGTTTCAAAAATCACACTCCCTCCAGCGAAAAATGTCATTTTTATAAACAGCCAAGCTTTAGCCAGCATGCTACCACATTTCATTCACAAATGCAATCATTATTTGACTGAGAGCTCCAGTAGATGTATACACAGTACCAGTCACAAAACTGGCCCTCTATATAATATATGTATCTCCTGCCAGTTCACTGGAAAATACATACTCACATCATCCAGATGCCACTCTACATGAGCACAGTTCTTTGGATGATCAAAAGCAAACTCATATCAGTTGCACAATCACAAGTTGAGGCCCTTCTTGAAGCTAATCCTTCAGGTTCCAAGGCGCTGGTTGTGGTCTGCATTGGCAAAAGGGGTGCTTATAATGTGGATTTGTGATCCCAACTCACAAGTTGCACAAATAAGATAATGATCAATAATGGACCACTGCCAAAGCCGTTGTCCATTTATACGTCACTTGACATGGGCATATTGATGTTGGTGCAGCCAGATAAATCCTTTGTGGATCATGAGGGGATGAATAAAATATGAGCCATCAAGTAAAAATCTTCATGTCATCGTCAGATCACAAAGTGGCAGCAGCATTGCTGTTCCCCACCTGATTGACCAATTTAAAAATGCAATTCAACTCATCACAACCTCAGTCAGACTTTGGGGGGTCAGTTCTTGCCTCATAGCGTCCGCAACCCAATGCAAGCTTTTGGAGGGTTGGTTGTTGTCTGTGGAGATAGGGGAACAGGGAACACAAGCTGCCTAGTGAAAATTTGACAAATGAATAATTAGTGGCTGTAAGTTGTTACTACCACATCTTAACCACAAATTCAATTACTATGTTCTCCAAGGGCCAACTGTTTGAGGAGTTGACTGTGCTCTGTGCAGTGGGTAGTATGGGAAATGACTGAAAGCATGAATTGAAAAATATAAAAATTTGGAAATCAAAGTAAAACAAGACCCAAGACAACACCCCCCGCCTCTTTGGTCCCTAAAAGGATCATTCACCCTGCAGTATCCCATCAGTGCGATGAAGTGGATTTTTACACGTCTGCAATGACATGTGCTAAGGCTACTACAAGTGCACGAGCAGTGTAAATGTACGAATGAAATTAGCTAGTTAAGAATATAATTCACAAGAGGGGAACAGCCATGAAAGGGTCAACAATCCCAGACTAATTCATGAAAACAATGTGAAGAAAAATTATTTTGTGAACAGGTGAATACCAAAATGAGTACTAACTCTCTAAAGTTGACTTTACTGTGCTTCTGCACAAGTCTCCCTAAAGTTGACTTTGTGGTGAGTTGATCATGAAAGCCAAGTCTCCCTAAAGTTGACTTGACCGTGTGTAGTGAAGCATGGTAAAAATAATGTCTTAGTGATTTTTTCGCTCTCTAGCTATTTCGCGAAATAGTTAGACCTTTGTATGTCAACGTGTTTATAAACTATGTATTAAGTCGATTTTGAGACTTAGTAGGTATGACCGTGTGGATCACACAGTGTATTTTATTTTAAGTATGTTCACATTAATGTTAAAAATCCACAAGATGAGATTTTTCTTGAGCTGTAGTCATTCCCGCGTAGGAGTATATAATGGCCCCCAATATCGTTGTCAAAATCGGGATATCTACATAGTCCATAATCCACACTTGTGGATTGTCACGTGTATTAATACACCAAAAATTAGCAAGCAAAATAAGATGGATACGTCTGGCCATCCTCAGAAAATACACAAACCTGAAGAGAACAGGAGGCATCGGGAGTCATTTTGAGAACTCTACGTTACATCATGATATTATACGAACAACGATATCATACAAAGTTTGTATGATGGAATACCTGTAATGAGTATTTACCTGGAGTAGTAAATGTCATAATTTTTACGATCGAGCTTCGAGGTCACACATTGTACATGATAAACAATAATCGTAAGATATTACCTTTCTTAAAACCATATTTTTGTTATAATTCCCCATTTTATATGTAAATAATGCTAGGTCATACTATTGTCATGTGAAATAATTAGCAATAAAAATTCGAAATGATATCTGATAATAGATAAAACTGACACCTTCTAAGGATTAGATCAAGGCGATCCTGAGTTACTCGTAAAAATAACGTCCCAGTGAAAAAGTCTATCTTACTATTAGCATTGACCTCCTGCCAATCCATCCCTTCACCTGATTGAGGGGGGGGGGGATTCCATTATGCACTGGTTTCAAAAATCACACTCCCTCCAGCGAAAAATGTCATTTTTATAAACAGCCAAGCTTTAGCCAGCATGCTACCACATTTCATTCACAAATGCAATCATTATTTGACTGAGAGCTCCAGTAGATGTATACACAGTACCAGTCACAAAACTGGCCCTCTATATAATATATGTATCTCCTGCCAGTTCACTGGAAAATACATACTCACATCATCCAGATGCCACTCTACATGAGCACAGTTCTTTGGATGATCAAAAGCAAACTCATATCAGTTGCACAATCACAAGTTGAGGCCCTTCTTGAAGCTAATCCTTCAGGTTCCAAGGCGCTGGTTGTGGTCTGCATTGGCAAAAGGGGTGCTTATAATGTGGATTTGTGATCCCAACTCACAAGTTGCACAAATAAGATAATGATCAATAATGGACCACTGCCAAAGCCGTTGTCCATTTATACGTCACTTGACATGGGCATATTGATGTTGGTGCAGCCAGATAAATCCTTTGTGGATCATGAGGGGATGAATAAAATATGAGCCATCAAGTAAAAATCTTCATGTCATCGTCAGATCACAAAGTGGCAGCAGCATTGCTGTTCCCCACCTGATTGACCAATTTAAAAATGCAATTCAACTCATCACAACCTCAGTCAGACTTTGGGGGGTCAGTTCTTGCCTCATAGCGTCCGCAACCCAATGCAAGCTTTTGGAGGGGTTGGTTGTTGTCTGTGGAGATAGGGGAACAGGGAACACAAGCTGCCTAGTGAAAATTTGACAAATGAATAATTAGTGGCTGTAAGTTGTTACTACCACATCTTAACCACAAATTCAATTACTATGTTCTCCAAGGGCCAACTGTTTGAGGAGTTGACTGTGCTCTGTGCAGTGGGTAGTATGGGAAATGACTGAAAGCATGAATTGAAAAATATAAAAATTTGGAAATCAAAGTAAAACAAGACCCAAGACAACACCCCCCGCCTCTTTGGTCCCTAAAAGGATCATTCACCCTGCAGTATCCCATCAGTGCGATGAAGTGGATTTTTACACGTCTGCAATGACATGTGCTAAGGCTACTACAAGTGCACGAGCAGTGTAAATGTACGAATGAAATTAGCTAGTTAAGAATATAATTCACAAGAGGGGAACAGCCATGAAAGGGTCAACAATCCCAGACTAATTCATGAAAACAATGTGAAGAAAAATTATTTTGTGAACAGGTGAATACCAAAATGAGTACTAACTCTCTAAAGTTGACTTTACTGTGCTTCTGCACAAGTCTCCCTAAAGTTGACTTTGTGGTGAGTTGATCATGAAAGCCAAGTCTCCCTAAAGTTGACTTGACCGTGTGTAGTGAAGCATGGTAAAAATAATGTCTTAGTGATTTTTTCGCTCTCTAGCTATTTCGCGAAATAGTTAGACCTTTGTATGTCAACGTGTTTATAAACTATGTATTAAGTCGATTTTGAGACTTAGTAGGTATGACCGTGTGGATCACACAGTGTATTTTATTTTAAGTATGTTCACATTAATGTTAAAAATCCACAAGATGAGATTTTTCTTGAGCTGTAGTCATTCCCGCGTAGGAGTATATAATGGCCCCCAATATCGTTGTCAAAAATCGGGATATCTACATAGTCCATAATCCACACTTGTGGATTGTCACGTGTATTAATACACCAAAAAATTAGCAAGCAAAATAAGATGGATACGTCTGGCCATCCTCAGAAAATACACAAACCTGAAGAGAACAGGAGGCATCGGGAGTCATTTTGAGAACTCTACGTTACATCATGATATTATACGAACAACGATATCATACAAAGTTTGTATGATGGAATACCTGTAATGAGTATTTACCTGGAGTAGTAAATGTCATAATTTTTACGATCGAGCTTCGAGGTCACACATTGTACATGATAAACAATAATCGTAAGATATTACCTTTCTTAAAACCATATTTTTGTTATAATTCCCCATTTTATATGTAAATAATGCTAGGTCATACTATTGTCATGTGAAATAATTAGCAATAAAAATTCGAAATGATATCTGATAATAGATAAAACTGACACCTTCTAAGGATTAGATCAAGGCGATCCTGAGTTACTCGTAAAAATAACGTCCCAGTGAAAAAGTCTATCTTACTATTAGCATTGACCTCCTGCCAATCCATCCCTTCACCTGATTGAGGGGGATTCCATTATGCACTGGTTTCAAAAATCACACTCCCTCCAGCGAAAAATGTCATTTTTTATAAACAGCCAAGCTTTAGCCAGCATGCTACCACATTTCATTCACAAATGCAATCATTATTTGACTGAGAGCTCCAGTAGATGTATACACAGTACCAGTCACAAAACTGGCCCTCTATATAATATATGTATCTCCTGCCAGTTCACTGGAAAATACATACTCACATCATCCAGATGCCACTCTACATGAGCACAGTTCTTTGGATGATCAAAAGCAAACTCATATCAGTTGCACAATCACAAGTTGAGGCCCTTCTTGAAGCTAATCCTTCAGGTTCCAAGGCGCTGGTTGTGGTCTGCATTGGCAAAGGGGTGCTTATAATGTGGATTTGTGATCCCAACTCACAAGTTGCACAAATAAGATAATGATCAATAATGGACCACTGCCAAAGCCGTTGTCCATTTATACGTCACTTGACATGGGCATATTGATGTTGGTGCAGCCAGATAAATCCTTTGTGGATCATGAGGGGATGAATAAAATATGAGCCATCAAGTAAAAATCTTCATGTCATCGTCAGATCACAAAGTGGCAGCAGCATTGCTGTTCCCCACCTGATTGACCAATTTAAAAATGCAATTCAACTCATCACAACCTCAGTCAGACTTTGGGGGGTCAGTTCTTGCCTCATAGCGTCCGCAACCCAATGCAAGCTTTTGGAGGGGTTGGTTGTTGTCTGTGGAGATAGGGGAACAGGGAACACAAGCTGCCTAGTGAAAATTTGACAAATGAATAATTAGTGGCTGTAAGTTGTTACTACCACATCTTAACCACAAATTCAATTACTATGTTCTCCAAGGGCCAACTGTTTGAGGAGTTGACTGTGCTCTGTGCAGTGGGTAGTATGGGAAATGACTGAAAGCATGAATTGAAAAATATAAAAATTTGGAAATCAAAGTAAAACAAGACCCAAGACAACACCCCCCGCCTCTTTGGTCCCTAAAAGGATCATTCACCCTGCAGTATCCCATCAGTGCGATGAAGTGGATTTTTACACGTCTGCAATGACATGTGCTAAGGCTACTACAAGTGCACGAGCAGTGTAAATGTACGAATGAAATTAGCTAGTTAAGAATATAATTCACAAGAGGGGAACAGCCATGAAAGGGTCAACAATCCCAGACTAATTCATGAAAACAATGTGAAGAAAAATTATTTTGTGAACAGGTGAATACCAAAATGAGTACTAACTCTCTAAAGTTGACTTTACTGTGCTTCTGCACAAGTCTCCCTAAAGTTGACTTTGTGGTGAGTTGATCATGAAAGCCAAGTCTCCCTAAAGTTGACTTGACCGTGTGTAGTGAAGCATGGTAAAAATAATGTCTTAGTGATTTTTTCGCTCTCTAGCTATTTCGCGAAATAGTTAGACCTTTGTATGTCAACGTGTTTATAAACTATGTATTAAGTCGATTTTGAGACTTAGTAGGTATGACCGTGTGGATCACACAGTGTATTTTATTTTAAGTATGTTCACATTAATGTTAAAAATCCACAAGATGAGATTTTTCTTGAGCTGTAGTCATTCCCGCGTAGGAGTATATAATGGCCCCCAATATCGTTGTCAAAAATCGGGATATCTACATAGTCCATAATCCACACTTGTGGATTGTCACGTGTATTAATACACCAAAAAATTAGCAAGCAAAATAAGATGGATACGTCTGGCCATCCTCAGAAAATACACAAACCTGAAGAGAACAGGAGGCATCGGGAGTCATTTTGAGAACTCTACGTTACATCATGATATTATACGAACAACGATATCATACAAAGTTTGTATGATGGAATACCTGTAATGAGTATTTACCTGGAGTAGTAAATGTCATAATTTTTACGATCGAGCTTCGAGGTCACACATTGTACATGATAAACAATAATCGTAAGATATTACCTTTCTTAAAACCATATTTTTGTTATAATTCCCCATTTTATATGTAAATAATGCTAGGTCATACTATTGTCATGTGAAATAATTAGCAATAAAAATTCGAAATGATATCTGATAATAGATAAAACTGACACCTTCTAAGGATTAGATCAAGGCGATCCTGAGTTACTCGTAAAAATAACGTCCCAGTGAAAAAGTCTATCTTACTATTAGCATTGACCTCCTGCCAATCCATCCCTTCACCTGATTGAGGGGATTCCATTATGCACTGGTTTCAAAAATCACACTCCCTCCAGCGAAAAATGTCATTTTTATAAACAGCCAAGCTTTAGCCAGCATGCTACCACATTTCATTCACAAATGCAATCATTATTTGACTGAGAGCTCCAGTAGATGTATACACAGTACCAGTCACAAAACTGGCCCTCTATATAATATATGTATCTCCTGCCAGTTCACTGGAAAATACATACTCACATCATCCAGATGCCACTCTACATGAGCACAGTTCTTTGGATGATCAAAAGCAAACTCATATCAGTTGCACAATCACAAGTTGAGGCCCTTCTTGAAGCTAATCCTTCAGGTTCCAAGGCGCTGGTTGTGGTCTGCATTGGCAAAAGGGGGTGCTTATAATGTGGATTTGTGATCCCAACTCACAAGTTGCACAAATAAGATAATGATCAATAATGGACCACTGCCAAAGCCGTTGTCCATTTATACGTCACTTGACATGGGCATATTGATGTTGGTGCAGCCAGATAAATCCTTTGTGGATCATGAGGGGATGAATAAAATATGAGCCATCAAGTAAAAAATCTTCATGTCATCGTCAGATCACAAAGTGGCAGCAGCATTGCTGTTCCCCCACCTGATTGACCAATTTAAAAATGCAATTCAACTCATCACAACCTCAGTCAGACTTTGGGGGGGGGGTCAGTTCTTGCCTCATAGCGTCCGCAACCCAATGCAAGCTTTTGGAGGGGTTGGTTGTTGTCTGTGGAGATAGGGGAACAGGGAACACAAGCTGCCTAGTGAAAATTTGACAAATGAATAATTAGTGGCTGTAAGTTGTTACTACCACATCTTAACCACAAATTCAATTACTATGTTCTCCAAGGGCCAACTGTTTGAGGAGTTGACTGTGCTCTGTGCAGTGGGTAGTATGGGAAATGACTGAAAGCATGAATTGAAAAATATAAAAATTTGGAAATCAAAGTAAAACAAGACCCAAGACAACACCCCCCGCCTCTTTGGTCCCTAAAAGGATCATTCACCCTGCAGTATCCCATCAGTGCGATGAAGTGGATTTTTACACGTCTGCAATGACATGTGCTAAGGCTACTACAAGTGCACGAGCAGTGTAAATGTACGAATGAAATTAGCTAGTTAAGAATATAATTCACAAGAGGGGAACAGCCATGAAAGGGTCAACAATCCCAGACTAATTCATGAAAACAATGTGAAGAAAAATTATTTTGTGAACAGGTGAATACCAAAATGAGTACTAACTCTCTAAAGTTGACTTTACTGTGCTTCTGCACAAGTCTCCCTAAAGTTGACTTTGTGGTGAGTTGATCATGAAAGCCAAGTCTCCCTAAAGTTGACTTGACCGTGTGTAGTGAAGCATGGTAAAAATAATGTCTTAGTGATTTTTTCGCTCTCTAGCTATTTCGCGAAATAGTTAGACCTTTGTATGTCAACGTGTTTATAAACTATGTATTAAGTCGATTTTGAGACTTAGTAGGTATGACCGTGTGGATCACACAGTGTATTTTATTTTAAGTATGTTCACATTAATGTTAAAAATCCACAAGATGAGATTTTTCTTGAGCTGTAGTCATTCCCGCGTAGGAGTATATAATGGCCCCCAATATCGTTGTCAAAAATCGGGATATCTACATAGTCCATAATCCACACTTGTGGATTGTCACGTGTATTAATACACCAAAAAATTAGCAAGCAAAATAAGATGGATACGTCTGGCCATCCTCAGAAAATACACAAACCTGAAGAGAACAGGAGGCATCGGGAGTCATTTTGAGAACTCTACGTTACATCATGATATTATACGAACAACGATATCATACAAAGTTTGTATGATGGAATACCTGTAATGAGTATTTACCTGGAGTAGTAAATGTCATAATTTTTACGATCGAGCTTCGAGGTCACACATTGTACATGATAAACAATAATCGTAAGATATTACCTTTCTTAAAACCATATTTTTGTTATAATTCCCCATTTTATATGTAAATAATGCTAGGTCATACTATTGTCATGTGAAATAATTAGCAATAAAAATTCGAAATGATATCTGATAATAGATAAAACTGACACCTTCTAAGGATTAGATCAAGGCGATCCTGAGTTACTCGTAAAAATAACGTCCCAGTGAAAAAGTCTATCTTACTATTAGCATTGACCTCCTGCCAATCCATCCCTTCACCTGATTGAGGGGATTCCATTATGCACTGGTTTCAAAAAATCACACTCCCTCCAGCGAAAAATGTCATTTTTTATAAACAGCCAAGCTTTAGCCAGCATGCTACCACATTTCATTCACAAATGCAATCATTATTTGACTGAGAGCTCCAGTAGATGTATACACAGTACCAGTCACAAAACTGGCCCTCTATATAATATATGTATCTCCTGCCAGTTCACTGGAAAATACATACTCACATCATCCAGATGCCACTCTACATGAGCACAGTTCTTTGGATGATCAAAAGCAAACTCATATCAGTTGCACAATCACAAGTTGAGGCCCTTCTTGAAGCTAATCCTTCAGGTTCCAAGGCGCTGGTTGTGGTCTGCATTGGCAAAAGGGGGTGCTTATAATGTGGATTTGTGATCCCAACTCACAAGTTGCACAAATAAGATAATGATCAATAATGGACCACTGCCAAAGCCGTTGTCCATTTATACGTCACTTGACATGGGCATATTGATGTTGGTGCAGCCAGATAAATCCTTTGTGGATCATGAGGGGATGAATAAAATATGAGCCATCAAGTAAAAATCTTCATGTCATCGTCAGATCACAAAGTGGCAGCAGCATTGCTGTTCCCCACCTGATTGACCAATTTAAAAATGCAATTCAACTCATCACAACCTCAGTCAGACTTTGGGGGTCAGTTCTTGCCTCATAGCGTCCGCAACCCAATGCAAGCTTTTGGAGGGGTTGGTTGTTGTCTGTGGAGATAGGGGAACAGGGAACACAAGCTGCCTAGTGAAAATTTGACAAATGAATAATTAGTGGCTGTAAGTTGTTACTACCACATCTTAACCACAAATTCAATTACTATGTTCTCCAAGGGCCAACTGTTTGAGGAGTTGACTGTGCTCTGTGCAGTGGGTAGTATGGGAAATGACTGAAAGCATGAATTGAAAAATATAAAAATTTGGAAATCAAAGTAAAACAAGACCCAAGACAACACCCCCCGCCTCTTTGGTCCCTAAAAGGATCATTCACCCTGCAGTATCCCATCAGTGCGATGAAGTGGATTTTTACACGTCTGCAATGACATGTGCTAAGGCTACTACAAGTGCACGAGCAGTGTAAATGTACGAATGAAATTAGCTAGTTAAGAATATAATTCACAAGAGGGGAACAGCCATGAAAGGGTCAACAATCCCAGACTAATTCATGAAAACAATGTGAAGAAAAATTATTTTGTGAACAGGTGAATACCAAAATGAGTACTAACTCTCTAAAGTTGACTTTACTGTGCTTCTGCACAAGTCTCCCTAAAGTTGACTTTGTGGTGAGTTGATCATGAAAGCCAAGTCTCCCTAAAGTTGACTTGACCGTGTGTAGTGAAGCATGGTAAAAATAATGTCTTAGTGATTTTTTCGCTCTCTAGCTATTTCGCGAAATAGTTAGACCTTTGTATGTCAACGTGTTTATAAACTATGTATTAAGTCGATTTTGAGACTTAGTAGGTATGACCGTGTGGATCACACAGTGTATTTTATTTTAAGTATGTTCACATTAATGTTAAAAATCCACAAGATGAGATTTTCTCTTGAGCTGTAGTCATTCCCCGGGGATAATGGCCCCAATATCGTTGTCAAACGGGTCTACATAGTCCATACCACCTTGTGGTTGTCGTGTTAACACCAAAAAAACCTTCCCCCCCTTCCGAGTATTTACCTGGAGTAGTAAATGTCATAATTTTTACGATCGAGCTTCGAGGTCACACATTGTACATGATAAACAATAATCGTAAGATATTACCTTTCTTAAAACCATATTTTTGTTATAATTCCCCATTTTATATGTAAATAATGCTAGGTCATACTATTGTCATGTGAAATAATTAGCAATAAAAATTCGAAATGATATCTGATAATAGATAAAACTGACACCTTCTAAGGATTAGATCAAGGCGATCCTGAGTTACTCGTAAAAATAACGTCCCAGTGAAAAAGTCTATCTTACTATTAGCATTGACCTCCTGCCAATCCATCCCTTCACCTGATTGAGGGGGGGGGGATTCCATTATGCACTGGTTTCAAAAAATCACACTCCCTCCAGCGAAAAATGTCATTTTTTATAAACAGCCAAGCTTTAGCCAGCATGCTACCACATTTCATTCACAAATGCAATCATTATTTGACTGAGAGCTCCAGTAGATGTATACACAGTACCAGTCACAAAACTGGCCCTCTATATAATATATGTATCTCCTGCCAGTTCACTGGAAAATACATACTCACATCATCCAGATGCCACTCTACATGAGCACAGTTCTTTGGATGATCAAAAGCAAACTCATATCAGTTGCACAATCACAAGTTGAGGCCCTTCTTGAAGCTAATCCTTCAGGTTCCAAGGCGCTGGTTGTGGTCTGCATTGGCAAAAGGGGGTGCTTATAATGTGGATTTGTGATCCCAACTCACAAGTTGCACAAATAAGATAATGATCAATAATGGACCACTGCCAAAGCCGTTGTCCATTTATACGTCACTTGACATGGGCATATTGATGTTGGTGCAGCCAGATAAATCCTTTGTGGATCATGAGGGGATGAATAAAATATGAGCCATCAAGTAAAAAATCTTCATGTCATCGTCAGATCACAAAGTGGCAGCAGCATTGCTGTTCCCCCACCTGATTGACCAATTTAAAAATGCAATTCAACTCATCACAACCTCAGTCAGACTTTGGGGGTCAGTTCTTGCCTCATAGCGTCCGCAACCCAATGCAAGCTTTTGGAGGGGTTGGTTGTTGTCTGTGGAGATAGGGGAACAGGGAACACAAGCTGCCTAGTGAAAATTTGACAAATGAATAATTAGTGGCTGTAAGTTGTTACTACCACATCTTAACCACAAATTCAATTACTATGTTCTCCAAGGGCCAACTGTTTGAGGAGTTGACTGTGCTCTGTGCAGTGGGTAGTATGGGAAATGACTGAAAGCATGAATTGAAAAATATAAAAATTTGGAAATCAAAGTAAAACAAGACCCAAGACAACACCCCCCGCCTCTTTGGTCCCTAAAAGGATCATTCACCCT
The DNA here is from genome assembly GCA_013187285.1 of Cyclotella cryptica. Taxonomy (NCBI): domain Eukaryota; phylum Bacillariophyta; class Thalassiosirophyceae; order Thalassiosirales; family Thalassiosiraceae; genus Cyclotella; species Cyclotella cryptica. The sequence continues at coordinate 111,341 of JABMIG010000199.1, read as the reverse complement.
GCAGTATCCCATCAGTGCGATGAAGTGGATTTTTACACGTCTGCAATGACATGTGCTAAGGCTACTACAAGTGCACGAGCAGTGTAAATGTACGAATGAAATTAGCTAGTTAAGAATATAATTCACAAGAGGGGAACAGCCATGAAAGGGTCAACAATCCCAGACTAATTCATGAAAACAATGTGAAGAAAAATTATTTTGTGAACAGGTGAATACCAAAATGAGTACTAACTCTCTAAAGTTGACTTTACTGTGCTTCTGCACAAGTCTCCCTAAAGTTGACTTTGTGGTGAGTTGATCATGAAAGCCAAGTCTCCCTAAAGTTGACTTGACCGTGTGTAGTGAAGCATGGTAAAAATAATGTCTTGGTGATTTTTTCGCTCTCTAGCTATTTCGCGAAATAGTTAGACCTTTGTATGTCAACGTGTTTATAAACTATGTATTAAGTCGATTTTGAGACTTAGTAGGTATGACCGTGTGGATCACACAGTGTATTTTATTTTAAGTATGTTCACATTAATGTTAAAAATCCACAAGATGAGATTTTTCTTGAGCTGTAGTCATTCCCACGGGGAGTATATAATGGCCCCCAATATCGTTGTCAAAATCGGGATATCTACATAGTCCATAATCCACACTTGTGGATTGTCACGTGTATTAATACACCAAAAAATTAGCAAGCAAAATAAGATGGATACGCCTGGCCATCCTCAGAAAATACACAAACCTGAAGAGAACAGGAGGCATCGGAGTCATTTTGAGAACTCTAACGCTACATCATGATATTATACGAACAACGATATCATACAAAGTTTGTATGATGGAATACCTGTAATGAGTATTTACCTGGAGTAGTAAATGTCATAATTTTTACGATCGAGCTTCGAGGTCACACATTGTACATGATAAACAATAATCGTAAGATATTACCTTTCTTAAAACCATATTTTTGTTATAATTCCCCATTTTATATGTAAATAATGCTAGGTCATACTATTGTCATGTGAAATAATTAGCAATAAAAATTCGAAATGATATCTGATAATAGATAAAACTGACACCTTCTAAGGATTAGATCAAGGCGATCCTGAGTTACTCGTAAAAATAACGTCCCAGTGAAAAGTCTATCTTACTATTAGCATTGACCTCCTGCCAATCCATCCCTTCACCTGATTGAGGGGATTCCATTATGCACTGGTTTCAAAAATCACACTCCCTCCAGCGAAAAATGTCATTTTTATAAACAGCCAAGCTTTAGCCAGCATGCTACCACATTTCATTCACAAATGCAATCATTATTTGACTGAGAGCTCCAGTAGATGTATACACAGTACCAGTCACAAAACTGGCCCTCTATATAATATATGTATCTCCTGCCAGTTCACTGGAAAATACATACTCACATCATCCAGATGCCACTCTACATGAGCACAGTTCTTTGGATGATCAAAAGCAAACTCATATCAGTTGCACAATCACAAGTTGAGGCCCTTCTTGAAGCTAATCCTTCAGGTTCCAAGGCGCTGGTTGTGGTCTGCATTGGCAAAGGGGGTGCTTATAATGTGGATTTGTGATCCCAACTCACAAGTTGCACAAATAAGATAATGATCAATAATGGACCACTGCCAAAGCCGTTGTCCATTTATACGTCACTTGACATGGGCATATTGATGTTGGTGCAGCCAGATAAATCCTTTGTGGATCATGAGGGGATGAATAAAATATGAGCCATCAAGTAAAAATCTTCATGTCATCGTCAGATCACAAAGTGGCAGCAGCATTGCTGTTCCCCACCTGATTGACCAATTTAAAAATGCAATTCAACTCATCACAACCTCAGTCAGACTTTTGGGGGTCAGTTCTTGCCTCATAGCGTCCACAACCCAATGCAAGCTTTTGGAGGGGTTGGTTGTTGTCTGTGGAGATAGGGGAACAGGGAACACAAGCTGCCTAGTGAAAATTTGACAAATGAATAATTAGTGGCTGTAAGTTGTTACTACCACATCTTAACCACAAATTCAATTACTATGTTCTCCAAGGGCCAACTGTTTGAGGAGTTGACTGTGCTCTGTGCAGTGGGTAGTATGGGAAATGACTGAAAGCATGAATTGAAAAATATAAAAATTTGGAAATCAAAGTAAAACAAGACCCAAGACAACACCCCTCTTTGGTCCCTAAAAGGATCATTCACCCTGCAGTATCCCATCAGTGCGATGAAGTGGATTTTTACACGTCTGCAATGACATGTGCTAAGGCTACTACAAGTGCACGAGCAGTGTAAATGTACGAATGAAATTAGCTAGTTAAGAATATAATTCACAAGAGGGGAACATCCATGAAAGGGTCGACAATCCCAGACTAATTCATGAAAACAATGTGAAGAAAAATTATTTTGTGAACAGGTGAATACCAAAATGAGTACTAACTCTCTAAAGTTGACTTTACTGTGCTTCTGCACAAGTCTCCCTAAAGTTGACTTTGTGGTGAGTTGATCATGAAAGCCAAGTCTCCCTAAAGTTGACTTGACCGTGTGTAGTGAAGCATGGTAAAAATAATGTCTTGGTGATTTTTTCGCTCTCTAGCTATTTCGCGAAATAGTTAGACCTTTGTATGTCAACGTTTTTATAAACTATGTATTAAGTCGATTTTGAGACTTAGTAGGTATGACCGTGTGGATCACACAGTGTATTTTATTTTAAGTATGTTCACAATAACAGCTGGTAACAGGCTCAGGTATGGTATAAGTATGTATCAGTAGATCTTATCCATATATTATCCCTATCGTATCCTCATCTACAACTCACTATGGATGATTTCTCGCCTCCATTCACAGTGAAGTACAATTAGTATGGTACAATAAAACAACACGACTTGTGTCACCGATAAATGGGTTACCATGCACCCCCCAGTCTCCAATCGCCCATGACTTATCGCAATTCTCCCATCTCGACCTCTCTCGACGTGCTGGCGCGAAGACTTCTGACCATCTTTTTCGTCGATTACAAAAACACCCAACGTCGATTTTGAATGACTCCGTCCGGCGGCGACTCCACAGCAAGAACGCCAAATTGAAAAGGTCCAGCTCTTCACAGTGCCTCTTTCGTGTGTCGGTTGGGGGAAAATGCCTAGTGTTTTGGTGTTCCACCTCTCATGGTACAAAATAGAGTGCTTCTGAACTTCGCCTCGCGTTTTTCTTCCCTCATGGCCACAATACGCAAGATCCCGCGTTATGAACTACACCTTTTACACTATAAACAAGAAGACTTAAATGTACCATTCGGTTTCCTGCCAATCACATCAGACATCGGTCTCTTGCGTGCTCTTATGGTGAACTCGTTACATTTATAAAAGAAAATTCACGATGACCAAGACCAACGCACAGGACAAAAACAGGAATGTCCTTCTATAAGACCAAGATCATTTCCAAATGTTGGTATGCATGCAAGTCTTCCATGTGGAAAAGATAACATTCAATTATCATCTATCATGATCAAGACCGGGGCTGAAATGAGACAATGAATGGAAGAGATCCCAATACATGAGTATGAATAGAGGGGAAATCCAAACAACTTGGGCTTCATCTCATAAACCAAAGTTCCATCGGACCGCAAATCAACACCACTCACATACATCCCAGATACAAATATGGCCAAACTTTCCCCCTGGAATCAGCATTTCTCCTCCAATACTTCAAATGATGACGAGAATCCGGCCACTGCTGTGAACGACAGCTCGCCCACTGAAGATGCCGACGGCAGCGCGAACACTGGGGGCAGCCTTTTACTTTCCAAGGCCATCAAACTGGGTTTGGTACTGGTTGCCTTGTCAGTAGGAGTCATTTGTATCACTCAGGCTTTGTCTTCTAGCAATACCATCGACTCCACCTCACAAATGAAAGGACTCACCAATGTTGCGTCAAGGATAATTGGTGGGGACGAAGTAAGTGAATCATGCTCAAGTTCAAATTTTTAGTTCTCATACTCTTTGATCGACTGATATTTCCAATTTTGCAATCCTGTTTTTAAGACCCAAAGTTGGCAATATCAATACACTGTCTCCCTACAAGGCATGGACAGTAGTCTATGTGGTGGCTCTCTCATTGCCCCTGACATGGTCCTAACTGCCGCTCACTGCCAAGGAATCTCCAACACAGCTGTCATCGGCCGTCACAACCTAAACTCGAACGACGGCGAATCTATACCAATCAAGAGGGAGACTCTTCATGCTGAGTTCAATGCCACAATCATGGATAGTGATTTGATGTTGGTCCTTCTTGAACGGCCAATCGCTTTGGATGTCCCTCTGGTCAAGGTGAATTCGGATAAGAATAGGCCACGAGTTGGAGAGAGTGTCACAGTTATGGGATGGGGTGATACGGCTCTGGATGATTCCATTTTTAATGACTCGGATGCGCTCATGTCCGTTGATATCAACGTCATTTCAAATCGGGATTGTGATAACAGTCGTGGGATCGTTTACTCGGAAGAATATAGCTACAATGGGCAAGTTACTGAGAACATGATGTGTGCTACTGATGAAGGGCAAGATTCATGTCAGGGAGATTCTGGTGGTCCTCTTGTTATTCAAGGGATCAGCGGTGATGGAACTGATGACATACTTGTTGGTGTTGTTTCATGGGGATTGGGTTGTGGTTTGTCTGACTTTCCGGGAGTTTACACTCGAGTTAGTCAATTCTATGATTGGATCAAAGATGAGGTTTGCAATCAGAGTTCGAATCCACCGGCCGAGTTTTTTTGTGGCAGTATTTCTAGCAGCGATATGCCAACTCTTATGCCAACGAATGAAGATCGAGAAAAAAGTGATCAAATTCTGGATTTCAATGACTTTATGTCAATGACATATTCAATGTCAATGCCATGAGTGACATGACTTCTGTTCCCCTACTTTTGTAATGGATGGGGTTTATGTCATTGACGACGTTGGATGAACTGCCACCACTTCACCTACAACCACACCAAAGAAAAATGTGATGACTAATCTTTGATGGTGATGCTGTATTTGTAGAGTTGCTGACCTGGATATTTGCGATGTAGTGGAATGTAGTACATTTTTAGAAGGTTCAAGCCCTCTGTTTTTGGCTTGCTGAAACAAGGAGTGGTATGGCGTCTTTGAACCATTATTGTTTATCATACAGGAATAAAGATAGTCTAGAATGAGGAGAAACCACAACTGGTGTAACACACATGTATGAACGGTCTTAGCTGTTTAATGATCTTATCTGAAACTGCTTCATAGATCTTTGTGGCTGAGATCAATCCACTTGCATGACACTAAAGCCCATCTGGCTCACTTTATTGAACAGCATATTATAACAAATCATTAAAACATAGATTGTCTAGAAGAGCGGAAGGATTAATAGAATATTGGTCCCACCACACCTATTGCCTGACCATTTTGTACATTTGAGTGGAGGGGGACTTTGTCAAACATCTCTCCCAGCATATCTTTAGAGAGTGCATCACTTGTTTGGAGCATTATGAAAGTGAAATTGGTCCCATTTGCTTGTAAACACACAAAATCCACAGAAACTCATATAGAAAATTGACCTACCTCATATGTGGGTACCACTGTAATAAGAATTTCACACAATAAGCTTTCATATGGGAAACTTCTTTATGATGATGGCAGAAGGGGACGAGACACTAGACAATAAGTATGCATGAAGAACCACCAGCAAGCTTCATTTTGGAGGTGATTACCTGCTGATGAAGCAAAGGCAATTCTTATGATATGAAATGTGAGCAACAGGACAAATATGGAGAGATCCAGACTAATCAAGCTCTAAAACCAACAGCAATCTAGCTTACGTGAAGGATCACAACAATAGATTCTCACATAACTCAGTTTCTGTCTGTTGGTTTTGTGAATTTGAGTGTCTGTCTGCACAAGCAGCCCTGTGTAGTATGAGTGTGAGGTGAATTTTGTTCAAACTCACTCCCTGCATAACAGTGGGTGGTTGCATCACTTGTTTGGAGCATGAGAAGTTAAAATTAAAGTGGTTTCTGCTGCATCATACAATCCAAAAGTCTGCAGGACCAAATAAAACATTGATTCACCTGATCTGTGACTGAGGTGTACTTGATATAACATAGTAAAGGTAACATGTATTTAGCCCAAAAAGCTTTAGGATGGGTATTTTTTCTGTGACGATGAAAACCCTGGTCATCTAAAACTATGCATTAAGAACATGGTAAGGCTTCACAAAGGTGTTGATAGGGACATCTTTGAATATCATGGCACACCTGGATTGGGTCAGGGCAAGAATGGCAGCACCTGACACCAGTAGAGAGCCAACGCCTCCGGTGCTGGAAGCGGCTCTGCCGCCTCCATGAGAGGCCACTTAGTCGCCCCTCCTGTCCTAAAGAAGAAAGGGACATCAGTAATTTCCAAAGCAGACAAAAGAAAGCAGAGGAAAACTGAAGTCACTGGTACGGAAATTCTTGAGAAGTGGAAGGATGGCCGCCTAGCCAGCATCTTCGACATCCTGGGATCGCACTCCAGGCAGAACGTAACCCTCATCAAGAAGAAAGCAACTCGATGCTCCACTTCTTCCTAGAAATAGATGAGAGGAAGACCTCCCTCACATGATTCGACCTAACGGTGAAGAATAAAAAAGGTGAGGAAGGACTATTTGCTCCCAGCTGCTGCTGCCTTAAAAACCCAGTCACAGGCAGCCAAATTGTCATGGACCTCGAAGAATTCATGACAATTTGAGCGGTTATCAAGATCATGTAAATGACTACAACAAGAAAAATGCAAGGGCTTAATCCTGTCAGCCACACAGCTGGAAGTTAAAGCCCGTAAAGACAAACTTCAAGGCGAAGCACTTGACACCCTCATCAAAGTCACCACCAACCTAGTCATCGAAGAGTACCTGAGAGACAAGTCAGAAAATCTCAAACATGTGTACAACAATAAACAACTCTGCTTCAAAATTGCCCGCCACTATCTTGGAACCATTGATGAACCTACTCGAAGCAACCTCTACTTCGAATGAAGTGCAGATTACAAGGAAACCATCGACAAACTCATCAACAACTGCAACAGCGTTGATGTCTCTGACTTCACAAACACAGCAACAGAACACAGCAAAAGAGTTGCATCCAAAGTGAGAGCCACACACTCAGACCTATTCCTAAAAATAATGGTCAAGCTGTGGTCAATCTCAAAGAACGTGACCTACTGCGTCAAATCAATGCAGAACAAGCTCTATTCAACGAGAAAACAAATATCAAAGCAGCCACAGAAGAAGCAACAGACATGATAGCAAAGGCTCCCTTGATCCCTCACTCTCAACTCAAGGCAGACATCAGTGCAATGTTCACGCAACAGCTCAATTCAAGCAAAATGCAAGCACGAAAAAAGTTCTTTGGCGGACTCCAAAAACCAGGAGTCGAACGCCACAAGAAATGGTCACAATTCAAACAAGGTATCAAAGCAAAAGCACTCCAAATCTTCCAGAAAATCAGTCACATTTCACCATTCGCTAAAGAGACAGAAGACGAGCCACCAAGCGAACACTGAAAACTGAGAAAAAAGATATCAAAGCAGCCACAGAAGAAGCAACAGACATGATAGCAAAGGCTCCCTTGATCCCTCACTCTCAACTCAAGGCAGACATCAGTGCAATGTTCACGCAACAACTCAATTCAAGCAAAATGCAAGCACAAAAAAAGTTCTTTGGCGGACTCCAAAAACCAGGAGTCAAACACCACAAGAAATGGTCACAATTCAAACAAGGTATCAAAGCAAAAGCACTCCAAATCTTCCAGAAAATCAGTCACATTTCACCATTCGACAAAGAGACAGAAGACAAGCCACCAAGCGAACACCAAAAACTGAGAAAAAAGAGATCAACGCAGCCACAGAAGAAGCAACAGACATGAGAGCAAAGGCTCCCTTGATCCCTCACTCTCAACTCAAGGCAGACATCAGTGCAATGTTCACGCAACAACTCAATTCAAGCAAAATACAAGCACAAAAAAGTTCTTTGGAGGACGGACTCCAAAAACCAGGAGTCGAACGCCACAAGAAATGGTCACAATTCAAACAAGGTATCAAAGCAAAAGCACTCCAAATCTTCCAGAAAATCAGTCACATTTCACCATTCGACAAAGAGACAGAAGACGAGCCACCAAGCAAACACCAAAACTCACCCCAAGAACGGAAAAGTTGCAGGCCCGGAGGAAGAATGGACAACAGACGACAGGGCAATCAAGGAAGAGGGAAAGAAGATCAAGGAGGTGTGTGTTAACAAGGAAGAGGAAAGCGCTCATCAAGCTAATTGGAAGAGAAGAAAAACACCAAAAATTAGTGGATCACCAAGTCAAGCAAAAAATAAACTCATTCAAGCAGCTCATGATCAGGCAATATGGCTTTGTAGCCAATCCCTCTATCCCCACCTGGAAAACAAGCCAACAAGTCATCCTCCAAACCCCCTCAGAACTCCACTTTGTCTAACGGCACAACAAAGCAATTTTCAACCTGGCAAAAACTCAAACAGGGCTCCCTAATGGCACATAATCCCTCCTCAGCCCGGGGCTCAATTCTGCATCAAGTCAAGCTTCCGAACAAACAAAATCAACACATCACTTGACAGGTTCGAAAACAATGTCAGGACAAAGTACCTGATGCAAGATGAGATAGACATGGGGTTCAACCCCAAATAGTACATCCGAAGCCCCAACTGGGATCCCCCAAAGCAAGCGAAGAGGTAGAAACAGCCCTGAAGAGTGCCAGAAAAAGCCTGACTGAGGAACAAGCAAAAAACAGCAAGTATTCAAGACCCAACATCACCCCCCTCCAAAACTCTGCGCTCCGCAACCTCACCAATCACAAAAAATTCATCATGATATGGGCAGACAACAACATGGGGGTCATCATCATGCAACGAGATGCCTACATCAAACAGTGCATCCATGAACACCTCGGGAACAAGCAAGTCTACAAAAACATCACCGACAACTACCACGAAAAGTGCAAGACCTCAACGCAAAGTTCGACGACTTCACATCCAAGAACAGATGAGCCCTAGGATGGCCTGTACTCACCTTCTTTGAGTGCAGCTGAAAAATCCATGGAGATATTCTTGCCCGTTTTGGCGCCACCGCCAAAGTTCACAAAACTCCAGTAAAGCTCAGGCCCAGTGTTGCAAAAATAGGCACATCAATAGAATCAGTGAGTAAGTGGCTGGATCACCAGCTGCAAAAACTGATGACACACCTCCCGTGGTGTATCAAAGATTCTGACTCCTTTAGGCATGAGGTAATAAAAACTTGAGTACCGCCCAATGCAAAACTCATAACTTTTGATGCACAATCCATGTATTCTAACATATGTTTAGACCATTCATTGCCAGTTATGCAACACTAGCTAGAGCAAATGTACACAGGACCAGTGATAAGACCCCTCGTTCAAGCTATCTTGAAGGGTCTTGAACTGGTAATGCGTCACAACATCATGAAGTTTGGCAATTCCTACTTCCTACAGTTGACCAGGACTGCAATGGGTACATCAGTTGCAGTAGTATTTGCCAACCTTTATTTTGGCTGGCATGAGAAGGAAACTCTACTCCCTAAATACTGTGACATCCTGAAAAATTCTTTTCCATGCAAAATTCATCGTTGAATATGGATCGGTGACATGGATTCTACATGGGACAACCTAATTCAAGACTACAATAACTACGGTATTCTCAAGTGGGATATAACAAGTCCCAAAACAGCTGTCAACTTCCTTGATCTGACCATTGCAATTGAGAATGACCGCCTGACCACGAAGACATTCCCAAATCAAAAAACCCATATCTCTAGATTCCACCGCACTCTGCCCACACCCCAGGAATGATCCACAGAATAATCTTCAGTCTTCTTCGGACATACTCTCATCAAAACTCGAAGTATTCCGACTTTGTGCATTTCTCAAACCTTCTCTTTAAGCGCCATGTCATACAAGGATGGGACCCAGCAGTTTTAAAAGGCATCTTTGCTTCTGCACTCAAAAAGCTACTTAAGCCCAATCAAGTCCCACATCCAACTATGACTGGCCTAGCCTCATCACATGACCAACAAAGTCACTTATTCTACTACATGGAATTCCACCCCGGAGATATCCCACGTTGCCTAGTAAGACAGATATACTCCAGAAAATGTGAGACCACATTCAAGGCTGAGATTGGCATAGAACAGTCCACACTGGCCTACTCCCGCCCCAAAACTATTGGGAACATAGTAGCAAAAGCCAGCCTGTTCCAAGAAAAAGGTAGAGAAGCAAGTAAATTCATTACAAGGGAGCTAACTTAATCTCTAGACTCCCCCTTCTTTTTCCTTCTCTACCGTAAAATGCGGAGCATAAGCACCACCAGTGTATAAGCCCCAAATGTCCGATTTTCGGAACATTTACATTTTTATAGTGTTCTAACCTATAAATTAAAACTAAAACCTTCTTGGGTAGTTTCTCCACATCATCAGCAACACGCCCATATGTAGCGCTCCCCGTGACTCCTGATGGTTGCCGAGAAACCTCCGATTCCGTCGGAAGTCACAAACATCTCGCGCACATGGTGTCGGAGTTCTCAGCATGGACGAAGCATGGAGGGCGAATTGTGATGTGTTGTGACGTAAGTACAATATCCCTACCTCGAGGTAAGTTTTAAGATACCAATAATTTTTCACCGTGTTAATATCACTAGCTTGTTACAGTGTATAAGCCCCACTAAAATGTATCTTTTAACATTTGTGGGTGCTTATGCTCCGCATTTTACGGTAGATCTGATGCTTATGCATCACATCCCTATACTTCCTTTACATTCCTAAGCAGTCATTTCAGGCACAAATGGCCCCCGAACCAAGACAAGAAAGTAAGATACACACCAAGAAGGTCTCGAAGTACCGTTCTCAAGTGTGTCACATCATTTTTGCATATGGAAACTAAGCAAAAACAGTACTCAAATCCACAAGATCTTTTTGGTTGCAGATACTCCACCTCATATCACGTCATATCCTAGCAATCCATCAAGATTATTACAGAAGATGCTAGTAATTTAGGGTGCAAGTGAAAATCATTTATTTTTTATCCCAGCAGCTCACAGTTAAGCAAAGCAACAGAAGAAGATTTCGAAACTGCAAGTCCTAGCAGTCTTGCTTAAACTAAAACTGTCTACCTGATTAATTGTTGATTATTTTATTCTACAAAACTTCATTACAAGCACAAGTATATCAAACAACTGAACAAACAGCTAGCATACATACCTGCGATGACTCTGTGTATGAGTCAACCTTCTCAAAGCCAAACACACTTTATCCACCTTTTGCACCAGCATGCTCTTCCTCTTGGCCTATTCCGTATCCCCTCCTCTTCCATTGCCCCCGCCGATACTACCGTAAAATGCGGAGCATAAGCACCCACAAATGTTAAAAGATACATTTTAGTGGGGCTTATACACTGTAACAAGCTAGTGATATTAACACGGTGAAAAATTATTGGTATCTTAAAACTTACCTCGAGGTAGGGATATTGTACTTACGCCACAACACATCACAATTCGCCCTCCATGCTTCGGCCCATGCTAAGAACTCCCGACACCATGTGCGCTAGATGTTTGTGACTTCCGACGAATCGGAGGTTTCTCGGCAACCATCGGAGTCACGGGAGCGCTACATGTGGCGTGTTGCTGATGATGTGGAGAAACTACCCAAGAGGGTTTTAGTTTTAATTTATATGTTAGAACGCTTTAAAATGTAAATGTTCGAAAATCGGACATTTGGGGCTTATACACTGGTGGTGCTTATGCTCCGCATTTTACGGTACTGCGGTTACTGCATCCATCTACAATCCTATTGGTGTCATCGATGCTTTGCTTTGTTTCGCCCTCGGACAATGCTGCTTCTTCTTAGGCGTTTCTTTCAGCAACGAGTGGTCTCTTTCTTTGGGGAAGCCATCCGGAACCGGAAAACAATTTGAAGGTTGGTTTGGCATTGCCAATGTTGCCGGAACATATTAGAATGTTGATGTCTAGTTCGGGGAGGGGGGTGGAGAAGCTCCATCATGGTGAACAATGAGAAGGGGTGAGTGTCAAGAGCTCGGATTTAGTATAGGAATAGACCAGCTTGGTTGTCGGGATGGACTCCAAAGGAGACTGGCCTGGGGGACAGCCAATCATAAGGCGAAGTGGTTTTTGTTCCCCTTTGTCAACCAGATGGTGTCATTATGCTATTTACTAGCAGTACCATACTCTCTACTACAATACCTATTTATGACCTCTCGCCTACCACATGCTGTATCTTACATTACCAGCAGCCGCTGCAAGATTTCTTGTAGCGAGTAGACAGAATGAGATTTGTATCTAGAGGTAGTATGGGATAGTTGCTTGTCTACGCTTAAAAGTAGTAAGTAGCAGTTGCCAATGGGCGCGAGCGCCTCGCGCTTCGGAGCGCATCGCTGCGTTTCGCCCATTTTTAAAGTAAGATATATGACTCTACTATTTTTTACTTATATAAAAGTACTAGTTTACAAAGGTTCCTTTTCAGTTTATGTAAATCATTCTCTTGTTAGACTCTCTTTTGTGACAAGATAACGTTCCCTTTAAGTTTATAGAACCATTTTTGTACATATTATTAAAATGATTTGTGACACTTTAATGATCCCTTCAAGTTTCCAGAAACATTCTAGAAAAAAAGGTTATATGATATAGCGCTGTTCTGTAAGCTATTCACAAAGATTTATTTTTTAAGGTAGGTAGATACTTAAGAAACTATAACTACCCATGTAAGTCCAAGCAAAAAATGAATTATTTACAGGTAACTTCAGATCAACTTTATAGTCAGTACCTGTTTTGGCAAAAAGTGAAAAACTCTCTCACTGAAGGAGAAGAAGGAGAAGAAGGAGAAGAAGGAGAAGAAGAAGAAGAAGAAGGAGAAGAAGGAGAAGAAGGAGAAGAAGGAGAAGAAGGAGAAGAAGGAGAAAAGGTCTCAGTTTCCAACACAACTAAGATTTTGAAAAAATCTTGATATGACAATCGATATTAATATTATGTCTAATAGATAAAAAATATGATTACACACAATGGTAGATGATGGTACAATACTTTATTGTACCTATGCGAGATACCTATCCGGCCCCCTCAAAATCGCCAATCGCCAATGAGAGATGTTCTATTCGATCTCGACCAGATCTACTAGTGGAGCAAGTTTCAATGTCATTTTGACATTACGTAGAACTGTACCAACTTTGACTGTACAAAAGCACAGATAAATCTAGTAGAAATGCCTACGAGCCTACTCATACATCACGGTATGTACGTAACAAAAAACGAACGAACAAATAACAAACACGTGAACGGGGTTGAGGGAAAATTGTTATTCCTAACATAATTTCCACATGTACTGTTTGAGTCACAATTAGAGTCCAAAAATCACATTGAAAAATACAACATAGGGTTACAATTCACCAGAAATAGTGGATCTCCATGTTCAATTGAAAGTTGAATCAGGGAGGCACAAGCACATGTCTTATTATGATCCCATGCTGTGTGAGGTGATGACCAAAATGGATAAGTTTTTGAGACGATGAGAAGGTGCGACTGAGAACATGAGCGAGCGAGGGAGTCTTTTTGGAAACACGTGTTACCTTCGTGAATGACTCTTTCTTGTGAAAATAACGCTAGCTTGTGAAAATAACGTCATCTAGGCTGTTATTTTCACAAGCTCGCGTTATTTTCACAAGCTCGCGTTATTTTCACAATGTGAAAATAACGTAGTCATGAGAAAATAACCTAGTCGTGAGAAAATAACAATATTTTACCATCTTATGTACTATGGTGTTGTGAAAATAACCTAGTCGTGAGAAAATAACCTAGTCGTGAGAAAATAACATAAATTATTACGTAATATTCTCACGGCAACGTTATTTTCTACAGATTACGTTATATTCAAAATGTGAAAATAGCCACATGATGTGAAAATAACGGATTCTTTCGCTGACGCACCAATTCAGTCACACCAACACAACTGACCACACCATGTGACTAAAAATGGTGCTGTCAAGGAAAGCACCACTGCTATAAGTAGTGAACAAGGTGAAAGCTGTCTCACCACCTGTGTCACAGTTGGTGGATGTTGATGACTTTATAGGGTGGGTAGTGGTATGATTATTTGTTGAGAACATGAATGAGAAATTAAGTACCTCTAAAACTGTGTAAGCCCTATCACAGTAATTTTAGTGGTTAGTAAAACATTGTGCTATTTTCACACAAAACTTGAATTCCCTCAATGCCAACAAAGGAATAAGGAACAATACAGGCACAACCCTTTCGACTGCCTCGCTCCCCTCTCGACACATACATCCCTGCCGGGTATCTGCTGTACTGGGGCACTGCCTTGAAATAATGGTGCATCACCATGAAGAACATCAGTATAACAAAATAAATACCTTGCAAATGCAAGCACTGGACAGATCCATGGAGCTTTTGGATTGGCATACACATGCCATGGACCAAATTCATCACCAGTCTGATTTCCTTTTGTCTTGGCAAACTCAAAACTAGTGCATCATCTCTGAAAGAGATGTGATTAATTTTAGCCCCTACACAATTCTCTGCTCATTTCATTAAGCACCAATCCAAAACAAAAAAGAGGTGACAGAAAACATCCTCCTTCTCTCCACTGAAGAAAAGCTTCTTTGCAATGTTGTTGTATACCTTCAAAGGCATGGGCAATTTCCCTTCAGTTAATTTCAAACCAAGATGTTGCTTAGCTGCTTGGGTGATTCGTTTCATCCCTCCCATGAACTTGTTCATTTTTGGGATGTACGGCTTTGGCCTCTCAACCCCAGCCAATTTGTAGAGTTAAGAGATTGAACTACGAATTGCTGAGAAGGTAGAGTATGACTGATAGAGAAACAACGTGACTTTGCCTGTACCCTCATCCACCATGTCATCAGTGATTGCATCGCCATTATCAATCTCATTCAAATACTTCTGTGCAACGTTACGGTCAACTTTAACGGTGTTCGTTTTGGTTCGCATGAAGTCTCGCACTATCTCATATGTAATGGCACCCTCTCCATCAATTTTAATGGGTGAATTGTGAGGTTGTTGACTGGTTGCTGGATGCACTGCCTTCAGAGCATTTTGCATATACTGTTGGACTCGGCGGCTTTTCTTCCCAGTTGTCTCTTTTTCTTTGTCATATTTGTGATAATTAAGGAGTTCATCATGATGGTCATCGGCAATACACTCGGGATGGTTCTCTAGTAGAAATCGAGAAAATAAGACAAGCTTTTTGTGGTAGGTACGTTTGGATCCATCTGACACAAATCCCTTTTCAACACCCTCTGCTGAAACTCTTGCATCAGCCAAAAGCAGAAGCCGCTGCACCCACTGCAGTGGCAGCTACAGCACCAGCCAGGGCACCCATGGGAGTGCCAATAGCATTGTCTTGGGCAACTGTTACAACAACAGAAGATGCCAGGATGAGTGTTTTTAGTGCTGTTGATAGTACCCTCATGATCATATAGAGTGGTTCTATTGGCAAAGTGAAGGTGATGATGTTGTGGTGGTGATGGTCGTGATGTTAGCTGTTTCTTAGCTATTTGTTATGGATAACATACCTATTGACCACACCAACCTGAATACTAGTGGGTTAGGTAAGATACATATAATAAATATAGATGTATATATATATATATATAAATAACAATATATTATGTGTTATGGTATGGTACCTACCATACGGAGTGGTTCGCCCACCAGTGAGACTGAACTGCGTAGGAATAGTACCACTTAAGGCGACGGTGTCGTTTTTTTTGGCATTTTGGCGCGAGCACGCGAAATTCTCGACATCTCATCGTCCCGCCCAAACCATTTTACACGACCGCACCATGGTAAAAAGCCGCTCCACATGATCGATCATATCTCAAAACCACACGTGCCAATAAGATTCCGGAGTTCATCCGTCTGTCCCCTTGACGTGCCCCATCATCCACCACAAACCTGTCCTTCACTAAGTTTCGTTTTGTGCTGTGACACTTCACGGCACAAAGCACAATTCCACGCACGCAGATTGTCAACCCCTGTCTCTGCCTAGCAAAAACAGCACTTCTCTTGAAAACTCAAACTCCATATTAGCAACCTTCTTCGGGACATTATTGGGCAAGTACTCTCCTATCCTCCATCGCCTTACTCTACAAAAGCAAAGCAAATTGACCAAAATTCTCATCAAGTTCGATACAACTGGGAATAAATGTCAATCATCATCATCTCCCACTGGACAAGATGAAAAGAAGCAGGTACGTCCGTATATCATGCATTAATCCTTTCAGTTCAAGATTTGTTTAAAAGTTTTCATTTGCTTATTGATGTGAAAAGTCAGGGCAAGAAAACAGAAGAGAAAAGAGAGCGAAGGCGAAGAAGGAGAAACTTAAACCAAGAATTTCGCCACTTTCTTGATTTCATCAAGGATAACCCAGAGGTCTATCGATCCAAACGCCTTGAAAAATACCTCCGTGATTTTGTGAGTATTGTGTCAAACGTTTTCCAAAACATTAATGTGGATGGAGGGAAACGACGACAACAACTATGCCTTTGCCTCCATCAGATAGAAATTTGTTTGGTGTTGAACGAGAAAGGGTATGTCGGAGTCGATAGCCAACACAAGCTAACGGACAACGGAGGGCATGCAACAATCCAATTTTATCGGGTTCTTGTCATCAAAACCTTCCATAAGACTGACGAAAAAGCAATTTTGCGGAGCACTCCGCAGTCTCTCAAGCCTTTACTGACTTGAAACTCTGTCGATGGTGATGGCCAGATTCATGCACGACTCAAGCAGAACTCTTGTTGAGGTAGGACGCCGTTGGAGAGGGGTGACAACTTGATTCGGTTGGATGTTTTCACCTCGTTGCGTTACCGAATCTCCCTATAATTGGAGAGTTCTCCGCGCAGTCCCATGCTCTTCATACACGCAGCTATCACGGAGTTGGTAAGTGTCATTCTTCAAGATTCGGAGGTACAGACGGAAATGTTGGCATGCAATCAAATGCAAACATTGCAAGAGTCAGCCACGCGAAGAGGATTGATTATGTGGTAGATCCCCCAAAACGACGACAAACCATGTTGCACCAAAGGGACAATCGGCTGCGTTGAATGGGGCTTCGTTTTTCTTTTCAATTTGCCTGGTGTTTGTGATGCCTTCCCTATGGGCAACAATTTGAACCTTGAAACAATCAAGGCCGATTGCTACTTTTGCACAGATGATTTGGCAGAGCATGGAGCAACACCCAACAAAAACGCAAGTATGGGTGTATTGGTGGTATGCAACAAATGTTCCTTATTGCATAGTTGGGAAAGGGGGGAAAGGTCGAGCATCTTCCACTTTGTCTCGAGTATGCTATCCGGAAGAAATGGCCCACCCCGATGGATCTACCATACAAAGGTAATCGCAAGCGAAGAAGTAAGGGAAAAAGAGTTCTTTAAATTCTAGAATTTAATTGTTGCAATTATACCATCTCTTTCTATATATCAATAAAAAACTAGATGAAATCACCAACTGACCATCCATAATTATTTGGCTTGTGCTTTTACCCCTGGGGTTGTATAATTCTTCAGACATGAGACCATCATCCCATGCCACCCTTTTTGTTTTTTTGGCCTTGGAACTCTGTTTCTTCCCCCCTTTCGGTCCCATAGTGCTACTACAATCTCTTTGCACTATGACCACTTTGTTTGCATTTATTACAAAACTTGTGTCGCCCTTTTGACACTCCCCTTCGTTAAGGGAACTATCTTGGTGATGATTCTTCTTAGATCTTGAGTCTTGTTTTTGTTCGACGATGATCATTCTAGTCATCTTGTTTCGCTGTCGTGTTGCCCCTTCTTCCATGCCTTATCCGGTTCTTTTCACGAATTCTTGCACTTACTGCGGGAGTTTGTTTCTATATCAGTAATGTATAAACCCAATAGATTCGATTCAATTCCTTTCTTGATTTCTCTTTGTGGCCCCGACCATTCATGCAATAACAAAGCTGCAACATTGAATACCACAAATCTGTTCCACACCGGCTATTCTCTTACCCTCGCTTAGTTTTACCAGCTCAGACCAGAAACTCCTTTCACAATGATTGCTACTGCCTAACTTTTGGCTATCCTTATCAATTGTTTTGGCGTTGAACCTCTTGTTAATGATTTTTCGAGAACAATAATACCCTCCTCAGACAGATCCATTGCCGTCTTTGTGCCTCTTAGATCGATTGATTGCTTCTGTATTGACTTGATCTTCTGTCCATTCCGGTGTTCATTGCGAACTTTGATATAGCTACAGTCTCGTGCTTGCAGTAGGTACCTGTTCATTGCAATGATGTCGGATAATTGGTACGAAGTTGTTCCAAGCACTCAGTACGTTTAACGTCGTGTCCAACGTGATTTAGCTGTACTTTAACAGCCTTGGTGAATGTCCGGGAAGAAATACTCCTTATTCGTTGGTTTGAGAGACAGTTCTTTCCACGGAAGGACGTGTCTTTGTCTCGAGTTTGTACATCTCGCTGTTATTATTCACGGTGTGACCTATGTCTGGAAAGTGTTCGCCTTGTTGTTCGACAACAGATCCTAAAATCTCGTGTTGCTTACCGATGAAGTTATTCGGTCCTGAAGTGTCGTTATCTGCAACAACTTGATTGATAAATACACAAGTTGAGGCATCTCGTGGCTTGCCATCACTGTCTAGGAGGAGATTTTGTGCAGCCTTGGGATACCTTTCGAATTCTTTTCGGCATTCCCAGAGGAATAGTTAGATCCCTTTCGAAATAACAAATCTTTTCCTTCATGGATTTAAAAAGCGGAATCTGTGTAGGTCCTCAACAGTGAATTCATTTCCCTTGTGCCTCCCACTCTTCTATCTGTCTGTTTAATGTTAAAGTACAACGGATACATTTATTCTTTGAAAAGAAGTAGTGCAAATGTTAATCTGTGTCGATGTAAATCAAATACAAAGCATGAAATGAAACGGCACTCACCTCCTGCGAATGTACTAATGCAATTGGGACACGGAGCGACACCACTCTGTGACAATTAAAGCAGTTTCACTGCTCTTTACTTTGTGATCATAACACCGCTGCACTCCGCAACCATCCATTGCTGCTGGACCCGGTGTTGCCTGGACACCATTTCACCATTGTAGAGGAAGTATATTGGTTCATAATCCGGCAATTGCTGACAAGCTTCAACGTGCTCCTTGAGATTCTCCTCTTGCCTCTTTTCATACAACTGTGAAATTGCATGCAACGGATTTTAAGTCAATATGCTTTTGATTCCGGGACATGGTTTTTATGACCAACTGAACCTTGTAGAAAGCCAATGAGCTTCTCATGATTTATGCCGTTGACTCTCTAAGCTCCCATTGCCAACTCAAGATTAAGAGCAGGTTGTAGCCTTGACCAACCCTTACCTCTTTGTACCTACACTTCTAAATCCACTTGCAGTTTCTCAATCGAAAGCGCCCTTACAGCGACAGGGCACGTCCAGTATTGATCGATTCGGCCCATAACGTTTGTCCATCGATGTGGATCTCAAGAGGTGCAGGAGCATTGAGCAGCGTGTCGGGTTAGATTTGTAATGAACTCAGTCATCATGCGCAAATTAAAAATACCATAACCATCGTTCTCTACTATGTGAGAGAAACTCTTTGCTGGTTCCAAATTGGGATGAAATTCATAACAATCACCGGAGTTTGTCATTATCATCTTCGCAACAGTCATCCTCATAAATTGACTCATCATCGCTACAACATTGTTCAAAGTCAACAAGTCCAATGGAATCACTCGTTGTTGATTGAATTGCATTTGTCATTTGCAATGTCAGAAATCTTTTGTATCGTTGTCGGCATCGCCACCTTCCCAGTATTCCGCTCTCAACTGACATTCTCTAACTGCAGATTGAATAGTGTAGAGCTGCAGTGTTTCCTGTTGATTGCGTAAAGCCGCTGCCTGGACTTTGTATTGCGAATGGAGAATCATTATCAAATTGTACAAGTGCTTGATTTACCGTCGCCAACATATTTGATGTTTGTTCGTTAACTTTGAAGTAGTCTCGTTGTGGTGTGGATAGGAACGCTTTTGATCCTTTATGAATAATTCGTTGATCACTGGGAGTCCCGCTTTCATTTGAATAGATGGCCGGACGATAATACGGAGTTTCTTACCATCATTGCGCCAGTCAAGAAAGACTCGCCTCTGTTGACTTTTTTCACTGCCTCTCCAATTATATTCGTCGTAAAGAGCTTTATCCACATTCCACAGTGGACAAGCCCCTTATCGCGCATCTCTTCAATGGTGATCCAATACAATGTTATTCTCACGTGGTGTTTGATTCAAGTTGAGTAATCAAAATGTACTTCATAACATCTTTTCCAGTTTGATGTGAACTCATGATAAGCTGAAACTAGGGTTTATCAGCAATACACCAAGAATTTGGTCAATTTGCTTTGTTTTCAAGTAGAGTAGGCGATGGAGGATAGGAGAGTACCTTGCAATAATGTCGAAGAATTGCTAATATGGAGTTGATTTTCGGTGAAGAGAAGTGCTGTTTTTGCTAGGCAGAGACGGGGTTGACAATCTGCGTGTGGAATTGTGCTGTGCGTGAAGTGTCACAGCACAAAAACGAAGATACTTAGTGAAGGACGGTTTGTGGTGGATGATGGGGCACGTCAAGGGGGACAGACGGATGAACTCGGAATCTTATTGGCACGTGTGGTTTTTGAGATATGATCGATCATGTGGAGCGGCTTTTTTACCATGGTGCGGTCGTGTAAAATGGTTTGGGCGGGATGATGAGATGTCGAGAATTTCAGTGCTCGCGCCAAAAAATGCCAAAAATAAGCGACACCGTCACCTTAATGTGTATGTTGTTTAGTTACAATGTCGTAAAAACATTGAAAAACTTTTTAAAGCCGCATACGATTAGCATGCACGTGAACAGCTAACGTAAGAAATACAAAAATATTTTAGCGTATTTTAAATAACGATGGCATTTTGACATTGACTTTCCGACTTGCAGGCGCGAAGACTTCCGACAGTTTCTGACCATCTTTTTCGTCAATTACAAAAACCAACGTCAATTTTGAATGACGCCGTTATGCGGCGACTCCACAGCAAGAACGCCGAATAGACAAGGTCCAGCTCTACACAGTGTCTCTTTTACGAAGTGTCGGTTGGTGGAAAATGCCTAGTTTTTCAGTGTCCCGCCTCTCATGGTACAAAATAGAGTGCTTCTGAACTTCGCCTCGCGTTTTTCTTCCCTCATGGCCACAATACGCAAGATCCCGCGTTATGAACTACACCTTCTTTTACACTATAAACAAGAAGACTTAAATGTACCATTCGATTTCCTGCCAATCACATCAGACATCGGTCTCTTGCGTGCTCTTATGGTGAACTCGTTACATTTATAAAAGAAAATTCACGATGACCAAGACCAACGCACAGGACAAAAACAGGAATGTCCTTCTATAAGACCAAGATCATTTCCAAATGTTGGTATGCATGCAAGTCTTCCATTTGGAAAAGATAACATTCAATTATCATCTATCATGATCAAGACCGGGGCTGAAATGAGACAATGAATGGAAGAGATCCCAATACATGAGTATGAATAGAGGGGAAATCCAAACAACTTGGGCTTCATCTCATAAACCAAATTTCCATCGGACCGCAAATCAACATCACTCACATACATCCCAGATACAACCATGGCCAAACTTTCCCCCTGGAATCAGCATTTCTCCGCCAATACTTCAAATGATGACGAGAATCCGGCCACTGCTGTGAACGACAGCTCGCCCACTGAAGATGCCACCGGCAGCGCGAACACTGGGGGCAGCCTTTTACTTTCCAAGGCCATCAAACTGGGTTTGGTACTGGTTGCCTTGTCAGTAGGAGTCATTTGTATCACTCAGGCTTTATCTTCTCGCAATACCATCAACTCCACCTCACAAATGAAAGGACTCACCAATGTTGCGTCAAGGATAATTGGTGGGGACGAGGTAAGTGAATCATGCTCAAGTTCAAATTTTTAGTTCTCATACTCTTTGATCGACTGATATTTCCAATTTTGCAATCCTGTTTTTAAGACCCAAAGTTGGCAATATCAATACACTGTCTCCCTACAAGGCATGGACAGTAGTCTATGTGGTGGCTCTCTCATTGCCCCTGACATGGTCCTAACTGCCGCTCACTGCCAAGGAATCTCCAACACAGCTGTCATCGGCCGTCACAACCTAAACTCGAACGACGGCGAATCTATACCAATCAAGAGGGAGACTCCTCATGCTGAGTTCAATGCCACAATCATGGATAGTGATTTGATGTTGGTCCTTCTTGAACGGCCAATCGCTTTGGATGTCCCTCTGGTCAAGGTGAATTCGGATAAGAATAGGCCACGAGTTGGAGAGAGTGTCACAGTTATGGGATGGGGTGATACGGCTCTGGATGATTCCATTTTAATGACTCGGATGCGCTCATGTCCGTTGATATCAACGTCATTTCAAATCGGGATTGTGATAACAGTCGTGGGATCGTTTACTCGGAAGAATATAGCTACAATGGGCAAATTACTGAGAACATGATGTGTGCTACTGATGAAGGGCAAGATTCATGTCAGGGAGATTCTGGTGGTCCTCTTGTTATTCAAGGGATCAGCGGTGATGGAACTGATGACACACTTGTTGGTGTTGTTTCATGGGGATTGGGTTGTGGTTTGTCTGACTTTCCGGGAGTTTACACTCGAGTTAGTCAATTCTATGATTGGATCAAAGATGAGGTTTGCAATCAGAGTTCGAATCCACCGGCCGAGTTTTTTTGTGGCAGTATTTCTAGCAGCGATATGCCAACTCTTATGCCAACGAATGAAGATCGAGAAAAAAGTGATCAAATTCTGGATTTCAATGACTTTATGTCAATGACATATTCAATGTCAATGCCATGAGTGACATGACTTCTGTTCCCCTACTTTTGTAATGGATGGGGTTTATGTCATTGATGATGTTGGACGAACTGCCACTACTTCACCTACAACCACACCAAAGAAAAATGTGATGACTAATCTTTGATGGTGATGCTGTATTTGTAGAGTTGCTGACCTGGATATTTGCGATGTAGTGGAATGTAGTACATTTTTAGAAGGTTCATGCCCTCTGTTTTTGGCTTGCTGAAACAAGGAGTCGTATGTTATCTTTGAACCATTATTGTTCATCATACAGGAATAAAGATAGTCTAGAATGAAGAGAAACCACAACTTGACTCACTTTATTGAACAGTATATTATTACATATCATTCAAACATAGCTTGTCTAGAAGAGTGGAAGGATTAGTAGAATATTGGTCCCACCCACACCTATTGTCTGACTATTTTTACATGTGATCTGTTTGTGTGGGCAGTTCTGGCTACTATGAGTGTGAAGTGGACTTTGTCAAACCTTCCTCCCAGCATATCTTATAGGGGAGCGCATCACTTGTTTGGAGAATTATGAAGTGAACTTGGTCCTATTAGATTGTACACACACTAAATCCACAAGAACATATAGTCATATAGAATATCAACCTAACTCATAGGAGGGTATCACTGCAATAAGAATTTAACACAATAAGCTTTCAGATGAGTAATTTTCCTATGATGATGGCAGAAGAGGATCAGACAGTAGACAATAAGTATGCAAGAAGAACAACCATCAAATTTCATTTTGGGAGGTGATTACCTGCTGATGAAGCAAAGGCAATTCTTATGATATGAGATGTGCATAACAGGACTAATGTGGAGAGATCCAGATTTATCAAGCTCTAATGCCAGCAACGATTTAGCTTACAGGAAGGATTATGACAATTGTGGTTCCTCATAACTCAGGTTCTGTCTGCTGGTTTGTGAATTTGAGTGTCTGTCTGCACAAGCCTTACCATGAAGTATGAGTGTGAGGTGAACTTTGTTCAACCTCACTCTGCATAACAGGGTGGGGGTGTGTGTATCACTTGTTTGGAGCATGAGGAGTTTAAATTAGTCCTGCTATTGATTCACCTGATCTTTTGCTGAGATGTACTTGGTATAACACAGGAAGGGCAAAATGTATTAGCACAAAAGCTTTAAGATGGGTAATTTTTCTATGATGATGGAAACCCTGGTTTGTTACTATGATATGGTAAGGCTTCACAAAGATGGTGATACGAATATCTTTGAATATCATGGCACACCTGTATTGAGTCAGGGCAAGTGGTGATCTTAATAAACATTGAGCTCATGCTCCATATTTGGGTGGATGACTTACTTTTCACAACTTAAAAAAGGATGCTGTAACTAACTATGAAATTTAAAGTAAAAAGTGACTAAAATTATACACTACTCTTAGTTTTGGTGATGTTCTGACAGCGGTGTTACCTTTACCACTCAATAAACAAATGAGGCACAGTAGTCTGTCTAATGTATTTGTATCATTGCCATCTGTCTGTTCTCTTATCCACTTGAAATCTTCCATCAATTAAGCTAGGTACCCAGTTTTGGATATGGGCTGGACATGGATACACCACTTGTTCCTTTGCTGAAAAACCTTGTTCTATCATAGTTGAACAAACTGCAGTAAAAGTGGGATAATATGGAATTGCTGTATTATCAACACCTTTAGAAATAAAAGGTGGTATTCCTTGAGTTCACTATGGGGAAGTGGAGAGCAAGGTTCAATCATGCCAGCAGCCGTTCTCTGTCAAATTTTGCTGAACATCATAATTGATGCCAATACATTCTGCAAATCCATGAACATAATTTAATGTGAGCATGGCATTTCTAAGGACTTGCTTTATGATACAAAGACCAGTAGTTCCTGTTGGCATTTCTATAGACTTGCTTGATGATACAAAGACCAGTAGTTCCTATTCCCACCTTACTGCGGTTCACAAAAAATGGCTTACAAATGGAGAGGCTCTGCCTGCTAAGTCTGAGTCTTTCTTTTATAATGTAACTCTGCAGTTTTGCCATCACAAATTAAAAGAAGACTTACCATTTTTCTTGGCGGGCAGTATCATAGTGACAAAGATTTTCAATTTTGGTTTTTATGCAAAAGGGTACTCTGTGTGAAAGATTATACATTACATCCTCAGTATTCCATTTGTACGTGTGTTTCCCAGATTAATTTGTCTCTTTTATTATTGATGTGACTACTTCTCCAATTAAAGGAGACTCTGTCCCAGATCTGTTCTCTAATTACTTCTCCAATTAAATCAGACATAGTAATTAGTATGAAGCTTATTGACTTCAAGAACAATTAAATTTGTGAATCATGAGAGTTGGGTTGTGCACTTTCCCAAGAGCATGCTGAACCCGAGAGCATGTTCCCTATTTAGCTTTCAATTTGCACAGAGAAGCTTATCATAAGCATAATGGTTGTAGAATGGTGCATTGGCGCTTGTTAGTCCAACATTAATGGGACATTCAGACATATTCATACAAGTGGTCCTGGGATGCTTCCTCCTAAGACTGGGGGTGGTAGCCACTGTGACTTGTGTGGAGTCCATCGCAGTCACACTTACCAATGTCTGGTCAACAATGCCTTGGGATTGCATTACAGATAGCTGCCTGAACAGGATGGATTTAATCGCATGAACTAGTGTCTGGTGCTTATGAATGGAATTCAATTGCACATTCTTGCTGGTGGATGGAACACTCTTCATATGGAAACTATGGATGAGCCATGAGCCATTGGAATGTGCCCCCCCAAACCCAATCTGTGTTTGATAGTATGTGTACACAAGGCTTGGGCAAAGATAATGCAAATGCAAACATGGGATGAATTTTCTCATATGGGATGCAGGGTGTTGTTATTGATTCTCCTCAACCCAGCCACATTTGAGGCAGTTTCAAAACATGTGAGTTCAGTGATTTCTTTTTTGTTGACCTTAACAATCCATGGACCAATTAAAATGGCCGTTTTATATGCATTTCCCATTTGACAGCATTCCATAGCATTTGTGAGACAGCTTGATTGCTGGTGAGCTCACTCTTGATCTTGTCAGTTGTGCATGGTTCGGTGAAATCATTTGTGAAGTGTTTCTTGCAAGCATTTTTCACCACTGTGCCCCAAGACTTGTTGATACGGAACTACTTGACACACACTCCAATATTTGATGTGACAGTTGAATGCACAGTGAGTTGTCAGGGTTGCTCCCTGCAAGACAGGAAACTCTACCAAGTTTAGGCAATAGAATAGATATTGCTGGTTGATAGACTGTCAACCAGCTAGAGTTGAATTTTTGCCCTCATATCAACAGCTTTTATTTCATACTGTTGACCACAAAATTGATGATATTGACAATTGATGAAAAGGTCAATAGTTTGTTGGCTGTTTGTACAATTAGCTTAGGTATTGCTTGACATTTACGAGCTCTTCTTATATGTGGTTGATAGCTTGTCAAGACGAGTTGTTGATAATATCAACTCACCCATTTAACACTCTTGATGAAAAAAGGCAATATTTCACCCTTCTATTGACATTTTGGCCAACACAACATGACATTATCAAGTATGAAGTCAATGCTATCCACATCTTTCTTATTTCCAATCCTGTCAAGTAATGGTCAATAACATAGATACATGGCGGATAGTTGACCAATTTTTGGCAAAGTTTCCTGTCTTACTGGACTCACATAGCAGATTATGCCTTCCAGACTTATCTGGTGACTTGTAGATGTGTTAATGTGAGAATTTTGCTTGTAGATCCAGGATCCAGAAGTTGTAGATCTTGCCGCTGTTTTTGAAAATCAAGGCAAACCTCAACGGTTTTGCAAAAGATCAAGCATGCTAGGCCTTTGAAGAACATGATATAAATATAATTATACTAATGTAGTTTATCCAGTTAGATGGATGTGAACTTTGTCATTGTGGTTGCTTTGTGGTTGTCTTTGTGACTGGTCTCCTACAAATTTCAATTCATTGGAAAACCCAAAGCAGTTCACCTCAGGAATGTTACCCATCTTGTTTGTGTTTACTGTGTTGTGTCCCACTGACATGACATGTCCAAATAAGAAAGTACAAAAATCTAAGTCTATTAAAAGCTGCCTTCTAAGGAAAATTCATCTCCACGAGTGGTCTTTCAAGGATACACCATACTCACCACCGACTCTGTGTGCATATCAATGCATATGGCACGAAACAGGAAATAACAACACTTCCTTACCAATGTGAAATGCCCGATGCCCATCAGCATTCATGACCTCACAATTCAATCCTTCTATTTCACTGCCAGAGTCAATCAATGAAACACTAGCTTCTTCCCGCTAACCGTCCCCAAAAAATTTACATCATCTCTCTTCCATGCTCACACATCTGGATTCCAGTAACCATGTCCTCCATCATCTCCCACTTGTAACGTAGGGTATTTTCTGGTCACACATATGGTTTGATCCATCAAGGAAGGAGTTCCAACTGCTGGATGGCTCTCAAGCCCCACACATAAAGGTGGAATAGCACCACATCATGTATAACACAGACCTCACAGATCACCTCTTACACAATTGTCTCACAGGCCTCTTTCCTTCCTATTTCTTTTGTAATCTGCACAGCCTCTGCCACCTCTGGGCTTACCTCAGCACTGGCTCAGGTTGCCACTACCTCTGCCCTCATCATGATCTAGAAACCATTGGAAGACAATGCCGTGACACAGGATCAGTTTCCAGAAGACTCTCTCCACCACAAAGCAAGTAATTGCTCTCACCCAAAACAACATCTTGGCAGGGTTCTATGCTGGAACACACTTGTAAAACATATCTGCTCCATCTTGCAGCCTCACTGCTGCATCCTCACTAACTAGGATGAGTTCCTCCTCTACCATATAAGCAAGGACTCCTGGTTCCTCTGCACTGAAAACACATCCTTCAATGAGGGTAGCATGTTCACATACATTGTAAATGTCACTGCCACTGATGTACCTGCCTCTTTTCACTCAGTGCCCACCTTCAAGGCTAGCAACATCTTAGAAACCAACACCCTCAATGTCAATGATTCAGCCTCTAACAAGGTCACACTTCTATCCCTCACTCTCCTGATTCCCTTTGGCATTGACACCACCACCAAAGGCTCCATCACCAAGTCCTCCATCAACATACTTGACACCACAATTGATGGTGGTGCCTTCTGGGCCAATGACACCTGTCTGAGAGCGCAAAAATCCATCTGGGTGGGTGTAATACAATGTATATTTTTGTTAGAGATATAAAGAAGTGTAAGGAAAACTCATACGATGTATAAGTACTAGTCGCAAAACACATGAGTAATTTACTGACAGTTGATGTGTGTGGTTACAGCAAAAAACTTTCTATAATCATCGATCCCTATGTTGTGTTGTTACTCATGCAATGCACAAGACAGAAATTATCAATTATATATGTAACTGCTGTTGTTCATCAGCAGTAACAACTTTTAGAAATATGTGTTGATACTTGCCATTTTATTGTGTTGTTACTCATCATGCAGTATCAATTATTACAATAATTACATCAAACTGAAGTTGCACAAGATAATAGTCTAAATGCCAAAAATCCAATGTGATAGATCAATGCTAATGATAACTTTATTGGTCACATACACTACTATAAAATGCTAGAAAAAACAACAATCTACAAACAACCAAACGAGACATCACGGGCTAAGATAGTAACCATGGTGCACACAATGGTGAGTAATTAATTGAAAAATGAAAGCATAATATGATGAGCACATATTTACTTACCTTGTCCTCATACACCCTGCTCTCCATAATTGTTTTAAGAGATGATTGAACTTCATTTTTCTCACCTTGCGCTCATTGCCCCTATACCTTGCTGTTTGCAGCTTGGCAGAATTCAGCCTGGAGGCTGCGATATCCACTGTGAAGTGGACAGTGCAAATCAATCACATGAAAAAATCAGTCATGAAGAAGCATTGTAAAAAGTCGACCTTCATCTTTTCTCACTTTGTGCTTGGTGCCCCTGTTCCTTTTTGTTGGTTGATTTGAGGCGATTGTAGAAGTGGTGTAAAATTCAACCTGGGGCTGAGATATCTACTGTGGTGCTGACACTGCAGAACAAATTGAAAAATTTGTGGTGAAAAAGTATTCTAAAAGTGTCGACCTCCATTTTTTCTTACCTTGCTCTCGACGTCCTTGATCCTTTGTGTTGTTGGCTTTGCAGCAATGGAAGCTGTGCTGCCAAAGTCAGCCTGAGGAATAAGATATCCACTGTGGCCGGAATAGTGCAGAACAATTGAATTGAAAAATCAGTGGGGAAGGAGCACGGTAAAATAACGAACACCATTTTTTCTTATCTTGCGCTCGGCGCTCCTGTTCCTTGCACTGTTGTTAACTATTTAGCAATGGGAGCAGTGGTGCCAGATTCAGCATGGAGGCTGATATATCTATGGTGGCACGGACAGTGCTGAAGACTTTAATTGAAAAAATCAGTAGTGAAGAACGATAAAAAACAAACACCATTTTTTCTTATCTTGCACTCGGAGTCCCTATCCCTTGCTGTTGTTGGCTTTGCAGGGATGGGAGCAGTGATGAAAAATTAGGCATGGGGCTGAGATATCCACTGTTGTGTGGACAGTGCAGAGCAATTGAATTGAAAAAATCAGTAGTGAAAAGGCATGGTAAAAATATCAAACGCCATTTTTTCTTACCTTAAAATTGGCGCCCCTCATCCTTGTTGTTGTCAGCTTTACAGAAGGAGGAGCAGCAGTGCCAAATTCATTCTTGGGGCTGAGATTGGAGGGTTTGACTTGGACAGTAGCAAAAGTCCATTGTGGATATGACTACCTAGTGTGATAAAATTTTTGGGAGGGGCAGCAAAAAACAATGTATCTGCAATGGGATGTATCATGTCGGGATTCTAAAGAATGACTTTCCCAGCAGGAAGTGACTAGGCTTGTTCAAAAATAGCACTATAATAATATCCTTAAGTCAGAGCCTTTCATTTCCCAATTACAGTCTAACATAAATGTTAACCATATGTATCTGAAGCACCCACACAAATAATATATTAAGTATATTTACAGGAAATGCTTAATGTTGTTACTATTAGACTTAAGACTAATGAAATGCACAAGATGTTAAAAAATCTGGCAATACTACTTTTGGCATATGCAACTCTTCACATGCACCTACTTTTCTGACATACAACATGTAAGTATACCCACAATATATGTATGATATTCCTCCCATCTTGAGTTTACTTTTTAAAGCAGACTTGAATTTTGGATGCATGAAGACATTGCTCATCTCGAGACTAGAATAAGAATAAGGAGGCAAAGGAATAGCACTGCCACTCCCATCTGCATCCCCATCTTCAAATTCTCTTCATTTTTGAACATATCCTGAGAAGAATACAAATCTGAAGGCAAAGGAGTAGCATGGCCACACTTGCCTGCTTCCCCATATTTTAAATCATCATCATTTATGTTGTTATAGTTGAGACAAGTTATGGTAAATGGTGGCAAGAGAGCAGCACAGCCACTTTCATCTGCATCACCATTCCCAATGAATGTTTCAATTAATCTTCTCCGTTTTCTGGAAGTGCACTTGATTAAGTAGTACTGGGTCCTCTGATTTCACTTGGTTCCTTGTAGGGTTCTTGAGAGAAGAATGGGTTGTCCTCAGGAATTCATGGAGCAAAAGTACAGAATATACCTTGTTCATAACATCTGTGTCAACTTCTTGAAGATTGGAATATTGGGGAACATTTCTTTTTGTCTTTGTGGCATTTCATGCAAGAAGTGTGTAGTCTGCCAGCATTCGTCATGACCAATAGATGGATCAACAGTTTGCAAAGGACAAAACAATGGCCATAGACTAATTGCAATTGAGCCTTTGGTTGTGATAAATCCCTTGATTGCAATGGATTTCACAATTATGACGGATTGCTTGATTGTCATGGATTGTTTGATTGCCACAGATTGCTTGATTGTGATGGATTGTTTGATTGCTATTGAGGGATCAATTAAGATGTATCAATCAAATGCAAAAATTGCTCGATTGCAACCAATCAAACGATTTCCAATGGATTGATCGATTGTGATGAATCGACTGTGATGGATTGATCAATTGCAATGGATCAATTGATTGCAATTGATTGATCAATTGCAATGGATCGATTGATTGCAATTGATTGCTCAATTGCGATGGATTGTTTGATTACAGTGCATCGCTCAATGTAATGGATCACTTGATTGCCACGGATCGCTTGATTGCATCAGATAGATCAATTGCAACCGATCAATCAACTGAGACCAACTGAATGATTTGCAATAGATTAATGATTTGGGATAGATTGATTGAATGTCATAATTTACTAAGAAACGGCCCTTTTTTCCAAAACGGCTATTTTCTATAGGTATTTGTAGATCAATGTTGGTCCATTTGGAATCTGCGGCTCTTCTAGTAGCATTTCCATCAGCAGTCCGTAGATGATGTTGGTGGTAACCAGTTGGGTTGCTGCACGATCTGTTACCAATTGAGGGTCTTGTGAAGCATCCATCTCTTGAGTCATGTTGTAAACAGTTCGTACCTTGCTCTAATATGGTCCCAAAGTTGGCCATTTGATGGCAAATGAAAAACTGGTGAGTGAAATAAATTGTGAAAGGATGGTATCAACATTATGTGACCACACAAAAGTGGAGCCTTTCAAGAGGTCTTTGTCTGTCTCGTATAATGAGTTGCCAATCAGATACATTGCACTGCGATGGTGAACAGGAACAGCTCGCATATCCATGTTGGCGGCATCTGATTGTAGCCACTTCTTTCCTGACAGGAGGATGACTTCTACACTGGGATCATTGAAGATCAACACGCACGATCAGGAAGATGCACGTAAGCCGAAATTGCAAACAAACCAAATCATCACATACATGGCACATGGAAACTATCACCACTATCTGCGTTATGCCTAGAATGACTGCAAAAACGGTGGCATCACCTCTGCCACACTACACACTCTAAAACGCCACACCACCCACCATAAACACATTCCACAACACCACCCGGCATAAACACATTCCACAATGATTGTTGACAATGGTTCTAGTTTCCAGTCCTTCTTGCGTTATAGGATCAAATCAGAATTGTGCGATATGATCCCATCGTACAGGCACAACACGTGCTGAGCATAGCAAACACGTAAATATTGATAATCAGGTGATTACTAAATTATGACTGTTGTATGCTAGCCATACCGTATAGTAATCAGGTAGACAGGTAAAGTTCTAAGTCTGTACCGCTGTGTAAGTAATGAGGTACACAGGTAAAGTATGTGTACATAGCACACCCTTGCAGCGGTATGGTGTAGATCGTATCTGTGTTGGTTTATGCGGCACTAGCAGCTGGTCTGCTGATGGGGCGATGCAGTAATGTGTGGCGTGGAATGCAGGGTGCTGTTAGTTTCGAATTTGGTAGTGTTGGTTGGTCAGTTGTTAAGAAGAGGGGCCGGACTGCTTGGTGATGAATAGCAGGGTGATGCTTGGTGACATAGTCAGCTAAGTTGGTGGCCCCTGCGCGCCAGTATGGCCGGAAATGTTTCTGGTTGATACGACAACGCAACCAGTGGAAACGCATGTCCATGGCTTTGGTGCGCTTGGGTTGGATGGTGTTGGTTACAACGCCAAGGGCGGTAGAGTTGTCGGTTTGAATGGGTGTGGGTGGTTGTGGGTGGCCCATTTCGAGAAGGAGGTGTCGCAAGGGAATGACTTCACGGGCATTGATATATAGCGCACCGAGTTCGGCCTCAGCAGCGGAAGACATAACGACTTTGATGATTTGCGAAATGGTGAGGACGGCCCCATTGTTGGTGGGGTAATGATCATTTTCGAAAGGAAGAAATGCCCCCGCGCGCTACACGCTGCGTGTGATTCGAGAGATAAGAGGCGTCACTGTGGGCGGCTAAAATCATGTCACTTGCTCGATATGTGACGCCGGCGTTGGGGTGTGATAAGGCATAATCCAAAAATTGGTAGACCCGGTCTAGGGTGGTTGTGGTAGGTTTGGCCTGTTGTGTTGCAAGAGAGCCGAGGGTCGTAAGCATGGTGCAGTCAACTGCCCGAGCATAATAAAGGAAAACTCCAATGACTTCTTGTACGAAGGTCTTTTGTTGCTTTCCCAGTGCTGGTGAAGTGTCAGCAGTGGCACATAGTTGTTGTCTGCTGCCGTAGGTGCGTGGAGCGCTGGGATAAGGTTGGTGTTGTGGTTTGTTAGGCAGAGAGTGACGGAAACGTTGTCCGGCTTTTCGCAGTAGCCTGGCATGGAGAGGCGGACGGTACGGTTGCGGTAGTCCCACTGCAGGGTGAGACCTATGTAGCGCCGTCCGTCCCAATCAGTGGAGATGTCGTAGTGGCCCGTGAGAGTGTTGATAAGATGCTCGGCGTGTACTTTGCCCACATATTTCACTCAAGTCATCAACACAGAGGGCAAAGCAGATGGGTCGCCAATCGTGTGTCCAGAAACCAGGGTTGAGTTTGCTTTGGTGGTAGCCGTTGGCCTGGAGGCGTTGTTCGAGGAGTTGCTGTGCAATGATGCCGGCCTGTGGGAGTCCATACATACCTTTTTGAATGCGCACAAAGACATATCCATCCTGTGCAATGTCTCGTAATTTGTAGAGATCAATGATGGCGGCTGGTATGTCGGATAGTTTGAGTCGCATGTATTCTGGACGTGCCATTGGGGTGTTAAGATAAAAATCTTTAATATCGATGGTCATAAACTTTGCGTTTAATGTAGAGATGACGCTGTTGAGGAGTATTTTGACGGTGATCATGTCGGCTGTGGGCGTGCCGCAGTCACCTGGGTAGTTGATGCGATTTCCACCAACTGTGAGGCGAATGCGATACGGGTCTTCCTTCTCTGGGCGAAAGTTAGCCACAATACGCCCATAAGTTACATCCTTCCATCGGTCTTGTGGAACGTGTGATCGCTGGATGAAAGCAATGGTGTCCGTGCCTTTCACGATGCCGGGCAAACCTTGCGCAAGTCGGCCAAGCTCTTTCCCATATGCATTCTGCCAGGTGTCACGGTATTTGGGGTTAGCGATGAGGTGGCGGTACTCCATTAACTCACCCGTTTCATCATTGAGGACTGCATGAAGCATGTCGGGTGGGTAACGCCGCTGTGTGGCCTTGGCGGCTGTTATCCCGATGTGATGTGTGGCCAAGAAGTGTAGCATGGTTTCGTGAGTGATGGAACGGGTCCGCTACGAGTGTTGAGGGCTGGTGGTGTAGTGGCGGGCTGCTGGTAAGGTGGGCTGGGGACGGGCGGCGTGTTGGCACCCTTGGAGGTGGCGCTGTTTCGTCGCCACTGTCCTCATCATCAGAGATAACGTGGCTGGTGGAGGGCCGCGCCAGGCCGTGGGGATAGGCGGTTGTGTTTGCACCCTTGGAGGTGGGGCGTGAATAACGGCGGGTGCGCCTGCAGTTGCTGGTGCCGGGCGGTTGCTGTGCTGGTGCCGGCGGTTGCTGTGCGGCGCACTGAAAAGTTGTTGGAGGCGTTGGAGGTCTAGTAGGTTTTTTGTCCCAACGTGCTGGGCCTTGGCATTGTGCTTAATGATGTGAGCAAGATTGGCTGCGGCGGCGATGAGGGCATCAGTTGGGGTCACGGATGGATTGGTGAGGTACTTGTGTTTGAAGAACACAGTGGCGGCAATGCGCGTGCTACGGGTGGTGGGAGACCATATCTTCCAGCACCGGTAGTGCTCGGTTGATGTGCCGATGATCCAACCTCTTGAGCAGTGTTGGGCGAGGTCTTGCGTCGATGGGGCTTATCATGAACGAGGGCCTCCATGCCAAGCGGAACGAAGGGTGCGGCGTTGTAATCATGTGGCCCATAGAGGTGCGCATAGGCGGAGATTTTGGGGTTTGCATTGGACTGACGTAGGAGGTTGAGTTGACGCTCCATGTGTGGGATGAGTTGGCACCACAGGTGGAGTGGAAATTTGTCGGCTGTGCCGCTAATGACAGCAACGGCGATCTTTCCACGCTTGTATGGCTTTTTCGGCGACATTGCGGCGGTGGTCATCAGGTGGGACAAGTTGGTATGTCATGCCTGAATCTAGGATGGCTTGCTTGTATGCTGCGGATGCTTCATTGTCGAGGACTTGGCGCTTTGGTGAGAGTCCACATGCTCGCATACGGGAGAGAGCTCTGGTGCGTGCTAGGATGAGTTCACCCTCTGTCCTGTTCTTTGTTGGCTCAACCCAAATAGAGTTGCTGTCGGTGTGGTACAGGATCATCTGGTACCTGTAGCCTCTGGAAGACACATGGGGAAACCGACCTGTTTGATCGGAGTAGACTGTGTCCCGGTGTCGAGGTCTTGACAAAGATGTTATGGTGAGGGAGAGAGGGGGCAGTGTGAGCAGGTATGGTCGGTGGAGCATGCCGAGTTGTCTTGGTGGAGCGCACGCCCTGGCGCTGGCTACGCATGTGCCCCTGTTGTGTTTCTTCTGACTGGGGAAAATGCTTGTGTACGTTGGCAACGGTTACGAGGGGCCAAGTGTTGTAGTTACCATGCCGAATCGCTGCCATCCATGTTGTTTTGGCGGGAAACCCTGCTGCGGCATGGAGGTACCGAATAGTTTGTTGGATACTGGGGAGCTCGTAGACATTGAGGATGGAGTGCTGCTCCCGCGTACTAGATGCTGCAATGAGGGCGCGTATTTCTTCTGTGGATGGCACGACGCACTTAGTGTTGAGTGATTTCGCACCACAGGGAGAGTCCAAGATGAGGGTATCGTTGTTGATGTTGCATGTGATTTGGCGTAAGGGTACTCGCCAAAGCCCGGTGTGTGGGCATCTGTAACCCTGGAGGATGGAGGTGGCGTTGACGTGGATTTTGTTGGAGTCGTAGAAGTTGACTTCATCCTTGTCGTGACACGGCAGTGTACCCAGCGCCGGCAAACTTGCTGCCGCTGAGTAGAGTCTGTGTGAGATTGGGAACAATGTCAACTTGGTTAGCAGGGGCACGGACATTGAGCATGAGTTGGGAGATATGTGTAGCCTGTGCAGTGCCACCTGTGGGCAGGAGGAAAACCTTGGTGGAAGGTTTTGTAGTGGAGTGGAATGGATCATGAAGTGCTCCTGCTGTCGAAGTGGCACCGGTGTCGCTGATGGCGGAGGGTATTGTGCCGCCTGAAATGCCCTGCTTGACTTGCTGTTTGGTCATGGGTGTGGGGTGGCGTCGCCGCTTGTATTTGGTAGTGGGACGATACAAGGTGGAGCTGCTGCGGGACATGTGGTGTCGCCAGGCTGTGCTGTTGTTGTCACGGTGGTGCGGCGGGAGATTGAAACGAACTTTTGTTTCAGGGCAGGCAAGTGGAGACCAATAGTTTAGTGAACATGGGTTTAGTGAATTAAAATAACTAACGGTCTCCACTGGATCCTATTTCTTGGTTTTGTACCAAGAGGGGCGTTTGTCCTTGTTTTTGTCAAGGGCAAAACAATCGTCATCCTCGTGGTAGACGCCGTCCTTCTTGCATGAGTTGCAGAAGCGTTGGGGGCGTCTGCCTTCGGCGGGTGGAGTGCCATTGGATCTGTTGCGTTGCTGGCGAGGTGCAGTGGGAGGTGAAAGGAGAGTCAAGAACTTAGCTTGTTGGTCTAGGAT
Source organism: Cyclotella cryptica (assembly GCA_013187285.1). Classification (NCBI taxonomy): domain Eukaryota; phylum Bacillariophyta; class Thalassiosirophyceae; order Thalassiosirales; family Thalassiosiraceae; genus Cyclotella; species Cyclotella cryptica. Next base: position 74,691 of record JABMIG010000199.1, on the reverse strand, counting down.
AGCTTTCTGTTGGGCTTCAAGTTTGTGGAGGAGCGTGGTGTTGTCCAGAGTGATGGCGGCGGCGTGTTCGGTGGCAGACTCCAAAGCCCCCTCTAAGCTGTTGGTGTACTCGAGGAGTGAGTGGTGGTCTGCAGGCGACAAGGCGGAGGTGATACTGGACGGAACATGTGGTGGATTGTTGGATGGGCGGCTGCCACTGTCAAAAAAGCTGCTGGCGCTCTCGAACCCTCCCGACCGTGCTTCACGCTCGGCGTTAAACTTTTCCTTGCTCTTGTAGATGGCAACGAAGTGTGCCTTAGCCGTGTCCCAGGTTTTGTCGGCAGAAGGCTTGATTTCCCAAGCCTGCATTTCCTTGTCGTCGAACATGTCGGAGGCGTACATGCTCTCGACGTAATGTTGGATCTTCGTGGCCTCTGCGGCCGGGACACCGATGTCCCGACAGAGCTTTTGCTGCTTGTCGAGTTCACGGGCAAACTTCGTGATATGGCTCGTGAAGTCCCATTGGACGTGGAAGGCTTGGGCTGCTTGTTTTTTCTCGAGGGTCGTGGACGATGCACCATTCGTGCGGAGATGCTGGACGATCGCCTTGATCGCTTGTCGCTGTAGCCCACGTGAGTCGCCTTCGAGCTCCTCGACGTACGTGGGATTGACGGCCTCATGCACAAGTTTGTCGATGATGAGCGCATCGACGGCCTCTTGCTTCCAAAACTCTTGGCAAGCGAGGTTGTGCAGGCCCGTGATCGATGCTCGATTCGTGAGCGTGGTAGTGTTCGTGAGACCTGCCGCGACGATCGGGCGGCGTTGGGAGACGGTCGACGGTGATGTCCGGGTTGCCCGTGACCGTGCGATACTCGGCGCCGGTGAGCACGAGTGCGAGATGACCATGACGTCCACCCCAGCTCGTAGTTTTGACGGCTGCCGCGATTTTCGCGATTTGTTGCCGGAGATGGTTTACGGTGGAGGTCGTTGGTTGGCCCACGATCTTGTCGAGAGGCAGTGGTGCTATGATGGCTCGTACGGCCTCATAGACGGTGGCTTCGTTCGCGGTGGGCGAGGACATGGTGGTGGCTGATTTTGGTTGTTGGTGTCGTGGATGTTTTGCAGGTGTTGCTCAGTGCAAAAAAATTAGTAATCACTGCTGAGCATAGCAAACACGTAAATATTGATAATCAGGTGATTACTAAATTATGACTGTTGTATGCTAGCCATACCGCATAGTAATCAGGTAGACAGGTAAAGTTCTAAGTCTGTACCGCTGTGTAAGTAATGAGGTACACAGGTAAAGTATGTGTACATAGCAACACGATCCCAGCCAGAACATTGGTGTTCATCGATGTGAATGATGACGTTAATATGAAGGAAGCGAATTATGCTCTAACAACAGGGACTACACTAATAGATATTCGACAGAAGGGGCAAGAATTTAGGATAGGTCTCATGATTCTCCTGTGGTCGAAATGCTTCAGTACGACCAATCACGAGGTGACGAAGATGGAACATCCTGTCACACCCCACAAAGGGATGTATTAGACAATTTTACATCAGGATCTTCCATCACAAGTGATAGCACGGCTGGTAGTCTTCTGTCTAATGGCAACGATAGCAAAACTTGGATACCATGTTGTGTGATTCTCCCATTTGCTTATAAGAAGCAGTGTAGGACCGCAAGGACGTCAAGTATACCGACGACCCCTAGTCTCCCAATGGCTTTGCCTAGTGTTGCCGTTATAGGTGGATGAGTTGCCGGGGTGGCTACACAGAAGTTCTTCAGAGTGTTTCCGTACCATGGTGATCCGAAGGGGTTTGAGAGGAGGAATGTAGATGTCGTGTACATCAACGAAGCCTTTTCAAGTTAGCGGTGCTGTGGAGTCATTGGCGATGCCACGGGTTTTGGGTTATTTGACAGGTTTTGTATCAAAAGGAAGTGCTCTGTGAAGGCACATAGCAAATCGAAGTATATTCCTCAAACCCATTTATTCTTCACGCCTGGTGCAAATGAGTCCGCATTCTGTTGTCATATTTTGGCGACAATGGCCGATCATCAAGGTAGCTGAAAGACCTCGCAACAGTGGATTAAAGTTATGGAAGAAATGTGTGGCCAAATAATTTTCAAGGCGCAATGCAGTGAATGTTGTTTGGTTTCGCATCCTGCAAAAATGAACCTGTACACGCTGGGCCGTGTATGCGCCGATTTGAAGACAAGGATGCTTGCAATTTTACAGTTCATTGTGAATGAAAAACAAAATGCTGACAAAAGTTATCCCAAGCCTACTCTCATAGTGACAAAAGATAGACATGAAACGCAGGCACTAGCAAAGGAAATAGTGTTGAAAAAGCTGTCTTTCTATCACAAGTATGCAACGGACGTCCTTGTCAGTTTTGTATCCATCTGTGATTATGGTAATCTGTGGTATAAACTGAGAGTGTCGAAAGATAATTACAACGCCATAATTGTGTCATTTGGCATAAACACCGATATCGCAAACAACGTGCTGGGAGGCTTCAAACGGAATGCCACGTTGATATGTGAATTCCTAAAACTACAAGGTGTCGTGTCGTTGCAGAAGTTGTTTGCTTAACTTGTTTATAGATGTGTTTAAAGGTAATAGACTTTATATAGACTTCATGTTGTCAACATTTAACACTATCAAGACACAATACTGGAACAGTGTGTGGGGGTATCGTAGACACAATACAGGAACAGCCTTCATTGGGCAGATATTCAGTCCAAGCCTCACTCTAAAAGCCAAGGCTGCATTGACGATGAAGAAATTCAGGGAACGGCATGTCTAACCATGGTATTGTAATAAAGAGAGGTGAAGGCAAGACGCTATTCCGCCAATGACGCTCCACCCACTTTTGTTTCATGGTGAACACATCCCAAATGTCATAAGGCATGTCACTTCTCACGCGCTTGTTCTTCAGGTCCATTTCATAACGCCATTCATGTTTTATGACCTTGCTTGAGTGTGTCCCATAAAGCACTGACTGTAAGGACTATGGAGTCCATTTATCAAGTCCAATGGTACCTTCGGGATGGTTGCCAACATGAATATTCCTATGTCGTTTTTGTCTAAAACGTAACACCACAGGCATGAAAGCACGGCTCTCTCTTCCACCGGGATATCTGTACATGGATAACCAAAAGAATTCCATTGGCAGTGATAGTGCTTCTCAATGAGAGACCCAAATGTCATACCACATTGGGGACAAGAATAAAATCTGGCATCTTTACCAGTGTGATTTGGGTTGTGGAACAGTTGGGTCATCCTAACCAACCAATTATTCTCCCACGTTCTTGTCATAACACAGTCAACATCGACAATGAATGGGATGTTGTTATAGCAGTACACAACAGGGGTTATGTCGCCACCGATCCATCTTTGGGTGTACCCACAACTTACGTCATCAATCATCCAAAAGATGTCAATTTTGATCTTGCCTTAGGTTCTGTGATGGGTCGTAAATTTCCACTTCGATTCGCGACCAGAACTGTCCCAATCTACCACAACTATTGCATTGTTGATGTTTGCACTGTTGTCATTGGCATTGGCATTGGAGTTGTCAGTGGCGTTGGCATTGGAGTTGTCATTGGCGTTGGCATTGTTGTTGTCGGTTGCGTTGGCTTTGGAGATGTCGGTGGCATTGGAGTTGGCGTTGGCATTGGAGTTGGCATTGGAAGCTGTGTCACTGCAGATGTTTGTGTGTTTGCAGATGTGTTCATGCAACCGGTCAGTCAAGGCGTAGTTTTCACATTGGTGTCTGTCACGTATAGTGTCATACATCTGCTGGAAGTACACTTGTGTGTTTTGGGGTGTGAGACCACTTGTATATTTCTCACAATGCTGCTTGGCTTGAATTATTTCATCCCGAGTCATCACGAAGCCACAGGGAGCATGCTCGATACTGTTATATGAGTATTGATTGTTGTTCAGGACTTCGAATACCCACTCCGGTGGATCAAGAAAAAGGGGAGAGCAATCCTTGAGGGTCTTATTGTGTAACTCTCCGGCCAACATTAGTTTTTGCTGTCCCACAGGGTCTTCTAAGGGGCAATCTTGCATGTCTCTTGTTTTGCATTAGTCAGTATAGAGACAATCATATGTGTCCCTGGTCACCATAGCATAAACAAGATGCTTGGTAGGCTTTTCCGCCTCAAGGTCCACTTGCACAAAAGGACGAAGTACCGGCGATTTTAGCCTCATCCTAGATTCTTCCACTATTGCAAGGGTTTTTCAGCCACTGTTACCTAACTGCAACACACGATATAACATTGCATTCAATGCAATGTACTTCGGGTAGGTGCGGTCTCTGATGTATTGTGGGGCTATTCTTTTCAACTCCTTCAAGAGCCAGAGTAGCAACACTGTACCTTTCACGTACACATTGCGGTCTTGGATCTCCAGGGTGTGGTATGTCCATTCACTATACTGCGGGTTTGGAATGATTATTTCCGGTAATGGTCTAGAAGAGGATGACACCTGGATCAAAGTGGTCCTTATATTGGTGAGCATTTTGGCGCAATCTGCTGTTTGCTCTTCAACGTGAGTGTTTGCATCGCTATCATTGGCCCGCCTCGTCATCCTGGTCTGTGCTTCCTGTGCCATTAACTGGAGAATAGCATTCGGGTCCATGTTAGCCATCCTGTCTGGTACTGGTTGCATGGCATTAGGAGGATCCTTTTTACAAGGTCAAAAAACATTGACGACTAATGGAGGAGCTGTCATAGGAGCTGCCGGAGGAGCTGTTGGAGCTGTCGGAGCTGTCGGAGCTGTGGGAGCTGTTGGAGCAGTGGGACCTGCTACGTTTGCTTCTTCTTGAGCAGAGGGTAGAACCTTCTCTCAACGCACATCCGACGCTTTGAGCAAGTCATTAAAGGGTGATGCCGTGAAGAGTGCCTCACGTTCTCCCAGTTTGTCTTGAGCCATGGCTGTTACTCGGTGCTCTTGTGTCAGTGCATCCGTTACCAATGCCTCGGCTACTGTTAGTTCTTCCATTGCTTTCAACAGTTTTGATTCTGCTGTGATAATGGCTCCACGCTTGGCGCTAATGTCAGTCATGTTTTTGCCATACTCGTAACAGCACTTAAAATCACACATATCACTTTTGACATGGTCGCAAGTGTGTCATTGGACACGTCAATTACTGGCTGAGTATCCCTTTCAAAACAGCATTGGTGGAAGTAAAACACGCAGGTTTCCTTGGGGAATACTGCGACCTTGTGGGACTGTTTCTTGCACCGAATGCAAAACCTTGAATTAGACGAACCGTCCTTCAATGCTTCATTAATTATTGCTCTCGTGCATTCTGGGTGATACACGGAGAGACAGCAGGTCGTCAGTAGGTGGCCGTGTTTGTTGTCAGCTTTATCTCCACAAACACATTGGCCGAAGAAATCCCTCCTATCCAACTTTTTTCCAGATGTCTGTGGTACAAAATTAAGCAGCATCACAAGTCAACCTACAGAGGTGCAACATATATGGAATTTTATCCTTTCTCCAAGGGTCATCATCCAAACACGATGAGCGAGCGTTTGACCCTTGCATAGTTCCGAGCATTCTCAAATAGAACATGCACATTCGTGTTCGGGTTTTTTCCATTTTTTTGTTGAAAGCAACGGCTCTATTCTCCAGGTCGCGTCTCCTTTTTCAGGTTTCCACCAATCTTCCACAAAGCGGAATGCCGATCCAAAGTCTTCCTCTTCATTTAATTCAAAGACATTGAATTGCTTGCCCCAACATAGCAACAACTCTGATGTTGTGGGACCGCATTCATTATCTCCTGCACAACTAAACGCAGTGTGCCTGATCTTACACGCCTGCAACCTCTGACAGGGATTATCCTCGTTGCCTTTGACGTCCTGAAGTTTGGGCTCTTGATGAGGTTTGTCAACATAACGTTGATATGAATATTCCCTACATTGAGATCCTCCCGGAAAAAACACAGAGACGGACTTTGGGATTATCTGTTTCAGCTGCTCCATTTTCAACACTCCATAAACATCAAAAACCGAAGAACGGAATGCCATCTTTCCTTTCTTTTCGATGACTACAAAGACAAAGTGCTCATTCACTTCATACACAAACGCCACTGTGTAGTTTTCCAGTTTTGATGAGACCACGAAATCGTTTAATCTTTCTCCTAACCGACTCTCGCTTAAAGCATGGAAATGGAAGTGTACATTACTCTTCTTCATTCGCTCCTGCACCAACACAAAAATGACTGTGTTCAGTTCTTCTTCTTCCCACAGAAACCCCATCGTTGCGAGCTGCGAGATGGTTTGTGGTGATACCTCACCCTTGACAAATGAGCTATGCTTCCCTCCCATTGTGCGAAGTGTCACTTCAACCACACGATCAAATTAAGGGATTGATGTAGCTTTGAATCTATGTTGCATCAAAAAGAGTAATGGAGGAGATGAAAAATGACTGGCCACAAATTACAATGACAATAAAGTTACACATGTAATTTTTGCAGAAGTACAGACAGATTAATATTTGTAAAGTAAGTACAGATATAGCTATAATTAGTAATTTTAAGATGTTGTGGTAACATATGTCTTACAGACGAATAAAATTTACCATGGTCGTAAAAATAATGATTACTTGAAATTCGTGTGACTACTTACTTACACTCTTCTATCCAACATACAATAACGTATATTGTATTGCAGAACCATACACTTACAAGGATTGTCTGTTTGACTAAAAAAAATTATCTATCTAACTAACATCCTCTGACTAAGGGGCTCTCAGACATCCTTGCCGTTTGCCAGGCTCAATCAGACAAACTTGTCACACTTTCCTTGGACATCCTGAGCAAAGTAGGCACCCGGCTCATCCTCCCCCAGCTTGCTGCCAGCCAAACCTGGGGCACCCCATCCCTTTGCAAGGTCTCTGGTGTTGGCAATGAGAAGGAAACCATGGCCAAGTCAGCCATTGATGCACTCACCACCTGCCTCCTTGAGATCCTTTACACCTCATCTTGCAGCATTGTTCTAACCAGGTCTATTGCCATTCTCCTTTATCAATTCTGTTTGATTCTTAGAATCCACAGGTCCAAGCTTTTTGATCTTTAAGAATATAGTTGAGCATGAGTCATGAATGGTGATGTCAATGATGACATGGAACCTAACATTGATGCCATGTGGTCCCAGAGAGAACTGTAGCCATCAGTTCCAAAACTCTGTAAACTCAAATCAAAATCTTGTTGGTTATTATGTATCTATTGTATCTCTGTGATAATCTCACCACAACAAATGTTAGTGCAATTACCAAGAAACTGCAGTTTGTGCTTTTGAATTGGTCCAATTATTACAGCAACCATTGTAATTTTGTCTAGTAACATTTAGAACTATGAGGGGCTGATTTTTCAGAGTTTAATTCACTTTATATACCTGCTATAACATGGGAAATAGCATCTTGTATTGATGTCCAAATTCAATTATTACTAATTTAATTCTTCAATACATGAAATCAGATTAATTGGGCAATATTTTATTAAATGCTTGCCATATCTCTGCGAGATAAAATGAAAAAAAGTCCAATAAGCCCACAACATTTGTAAACAACTGTGCACAGGAATTGCCCAAGCAGTTGGTGTAGTTATTGTGCAAACTGAAATCAAAGTCAAAACATAACATTCTCAACAGGAAAAGGTGCAATTAGTGCACTGACTTTGAGATAGCTGTGCACCACAACTGAGTCACAATGAAATCAAAACAGCATATGATGCTGCTCTTGGGTCCATATAATCACCAAATTAGTTAATTTGATTTAGGGTTCCACACACAAATTACTTTTATAAGACTTCATCTCTTTGAAGCACACATACACCCTTGCGACCAATGTCCTGTTGTGGCTTTACCTAAAACAGAAATCACACAACACCCACACATCCACATTTTTTAAGTGTAGAAATGGGACTTTGAGATCTTTGAGGTACCTTAATGATCTATCTCAGATTCAATGCCTACAGACAACATTTCACACAACTTGCTATAAATTATATCACTTCTATAATCAACTCAAGTAATCTTACAAATTGTAAGTGTAAATCATCAAAGTTGTGTGGGGGATCTTTCTGTCTCATGGAGGTGAACCACTCGATTTGTAAGATAACTAATTTTGATGACAAGAGTGGTATAATATATATGTTGGATCCCATTTGAGCACTGTCCAAGTTCTAGAACCGGGCAAAAAATTTGTCCAGTTCTAGAATTGGACGTTTTTCTCTCCAGAAGAACAGGTAAAATGTATTTTGTTAAACAAAGGATATAATTCTTTGTTGCACTCATTGTGGTATCCAAGATGAAATCACTTAAAAATCTTGTGACATTCAGTTGTTGAGAAAGGTAACGGTTCTTGCTTTCTTACCTCATAGCTAACTGCATTTGTTGCTACTTCAATCCTGCAGAATTGCAGGAACGGCTGCAATTTATTACTTCAGTTTGTTCTCACTAGAAACTGGCAGTCTTTTGCAGCCTTTGGTAGACCTGCTGAAGTCTGCCAAAGTCTACTGAAGTCTGCCAAAATGCTAGCGATCCAAAGAGTATAGGTTTACAATCAAATTTGTTTATATGTATGTAGGAATACATCCGCATTTTTAAGGCTTCCCAAAATTGGCTTACAGATATGGTATTATTTTTAAGAGGTCCCAGGATGGCTCACTCACAATGCAAATAAGAAATAAATACACTAATTTCCACATGATTGCGAATGAAACTGACTTCATAGGATTTACTTCTTCATACTTTGGCAGACTTTGCCAGGGCTGCCAAAGTCTGCCACAGTCTGCCGGTTTTTCTTCTTCAAGGATTTGAAGAGAAATCAAGCTGAGTTGCATCTATCATATTTTCATCAATTGCCACAACAGACTTATATCATTAGGCCTATTGAATAAATCTTCCGACAAGAAACCCAAGACATATTTGTGTGACTATCATCCATTGAGATACTTATAGGTCACCATATCAACTTCCTCTGTCCTGAAAATGTATTTACCTGTTCTTCCAATATGTGCAACGTGCCTTAATGGGGCTCCCAGTTCTAGTCGACCCCAGTTCTAGAACTGGGACCATGATCAAAGTCCAGTGCTAGAACTGGGACTAAGGCTCAAATCCCCATTGTGGCATCAGTCCCATTGGGGCACCAATGCCTTAATTGGGACAATCAATAGTCCCATTGGGGCACTAGTGCCCTACAGGGCAATCAAATTGTCCCCATTTTGGCACTACTATTGTAAGTAGTTGTGATAGTTCTCAAACGGGGATTGCACTGATCCCTAATAACTTACCTCGGATAATTTGACGTAGTAATTATCCCTACCTCAATCAGAAATACCCACCAGCACATGATTTCAAGGCACAGTGCTCCAAGGGGGAGAACAACGACCAGTTCTAGAACTGGACAAAGTGTTTTGCCCAGTTCTAGAACTGGGATGGTGCTCAAATGAGATCCAGCATATATGTAAGATCACAGCCTAGATTTTTTGCTTTGCTGAAAGCTTCAAATAGAAGTGAGCAGACTACATGTATTGTTTGAGTGGAAATTGAATGGAACTTTTAAGAGAGCACTCTCAACTGAATTAATCATTCTTCAACAGAGAAAACGACTAAGCGATTCACAAGATTCATGGTAGGAAGGTATCATGATGTTATGCATAATGGAGCACCTGATCTCTGTGGTCGCTTTCTTTATGTTTCGGTCAACACAAAAGCTCATTTTTTGCACCTTCCTATTCTCATGTCACCAACACATAGAACCTACTTGATCCAAACATAAAAGAATCATGAGAGAAAATAATTATATAAGTGTATGATTGTTTGTTACTCTGGCAAACATGAAAATTAATATAACACAACCTCACCTCTCATCCTGAAATTCTTTCTCTTCTTTGTATTTGCACGATGTTATCAATCTTCTTACTTTGTAATTTTCGGATGCAAACTCTGATGATGGCTGTCTTTATGACTTGTTCAAAGAAGTTCAACCCAGGAATGACTTGTCTCACTGATACGACATGTCTAAATAAAATATTACAAAAATCTAAGTCCATCAAGAGTTGTCATCTAAGGAATGATAATATGCACTAGTGGTCTTACTACTGATGATCAGTGCATCCAGCAACATTTTTGGTTCTTCTCTTGTATGGCAACTTAAGAAATATTCTCTACATGAGGCCTAAAGTTCAAAACAAAACAAGTCCACAAGAAAGTTTCTTAATCAGAAAGCCTTCGAAAGATTGAGGAATAGTACCGGATCATGAAGATCAAAGCTCGAAGACTATGGAAATATGGAATCATCATAGTAATCAAAAGCATCTGATGCCAAGGATGCCAAAACACCAGTTCCTTCCATTGATGTAGCTTGAGTGGAGTCAAACCAATCCATTGTCGTCAAAGAGAACTCATCAGTTTCTGGCATTGACATATAGTACGGCATTGACATCATGGAGTAATCAATGTCATCCTCTTCTAAATTGTCATTTGTTGGCACTGGGCTTGGCATACTAGAAATATCTTCACATGAAAAATGGGCTGGTGGATTTGAGCTTTGACTGCAAACTACATGTTTGATCCAAGCGTACGATGGATTGATTCGAGCATACACTCCAGGAAAGTCAGGCAAGCCGCAACCAACACCCCATGAAACGACGCCAACAATAAGATCATCTGTGCCATCACCATTCATCCCCTGAATAACAAGCGGACCACCAGAATCTCCCTTGCACGAATCTCGCCCTTCATCTGAAGCACACAGCATCTTGTCTGTAATTCTTCCATTGTAGCTTAATTCCCACCCAGCAAGAGTTCCACTACTATTCTCACAATCCTGATTTGAAATGACATTGACATTGACGGACATGAGCACTTCTGGGTATACTTCACTGAAATCATCTACAGTCATATCACCCCATCCCATAACTGTGACATTCTCTCCAACGCTGGGACTATTGCTATCCGTATTCAACCTCACAAAAGGAAGATCCATTGTGGTCGGCCGCTCAAGCAAGACCAACATCAAATCGTTATCGTTGGTCATGTAATCGTATTCAGTATGAGGAGTCTCCATCTTGATTGGTATGGATTCACCCTCGCTCGAGCTCAGATTGTGACGGCCAATAACAACTGAGGACAACCCCTGGCAATGAGCTGCGGTGAGGACTATGTCAGGGGCGATGAGGGAACCACCACAGTCATGAAAACCCAAAGAAGTTTGCATTGAGACAGTGTATTGATATCGCATGATTTGGGCCTTCGTCATCGGATTGCGACAATAAAGTTAGTATCAATATGAATTAATACCGACCAAGGGATAAAAACAATTAAGTGCACTTACTTCGCTTCCACCAATTATCATAGGAGCACTGTTTTGGAGTCCTTGCATCTGCGGGGCAGAGTTGATGGTATTGCGGAGAGTAATACCAACAACGATGGTCACTGCCAAGGCAATCAATACGAGTCCTACTTTCGTGGCCCTGGAGAGCGCGTGTCCGCCCCAAGTGTGGGTATTGCCAGTGGCCTCGTTTGGGGATGCTCGGTCACGGATAGCAACGGAAGGATTTTCAACATCATGAGTCGAATTGCTGGAGAAGTGATTTTTCGAGGCAAAAAATTTGGCCATTCCTGAATGTGTGCGTGTCTTTGAGTACGATAAGGGATGGGACAATCCGTAAGAAGATATCTCACTGAAACGATGATTTGGTTTATGGGATACTTCCCAAGTTGTCTTTATCATCTCCCCATCAATTCATATCATGTCGTCGGCATGTTATCTCTTAGGTACTTAGTGTTGAACTTGTGTCGTGGTCTTGTTCTGTCTTTTGATCATGATCCAAAGACAGGCGTAGACCTTGACCATCGAGGGAAAGACGACATTCATGTCACTCGCCTCATTTTTAAGTCGATATTAGAGTAGGTGAGTGGAATCTCTCCTGTTGTTTCTTGATGTCTTGGTGTTGGTCTTGATCTCGGGGAAACGACACTCTTTCGAACTAAATAAAAATTCCAAGACCATAAAAATCCTTTTCGAAAGACCTTGATAGATTGCCATGACACGAACACTTATTTCTTGACATGCACAACATAATGTAATGTGTGATTGTTATCTGGGGGAGCAGTTTATAATCATGTGGGAAAGTGGATTCGTCCAGGATTCGTCCCACTTTTCCGAAGCAGGTCAAGTCATCACATCACAGAATCTACCTCCTTACTCCGTCCAACGATGTTTTTACACAGAGGAACTAGTAAGCACCAAGTCCGTCCAGGTAAAGGCACCTCCCATTCCGGCCACCATGGTGATTTCATTTCCATCCTCCCCAAACGACACGTTGTTAACACACCTAAATCCTTCAAAATACCGCTCCTTAACCCACCCTCCATCAACGACGCGCTTTTTACGTTAAAATCCATCGTCTACACGCGTTTTTCGACAGATCCACTCTTCAACACTTGGCTACACGAACTTCTTGCCCCCACCAGTGCCAATCAATACAAATACACCTTCCCTCCTCCTTACTCCCAAGAAAACCCGCATTCCCATCAGGAGTCAATGCCAATTAAGCACTTCTGGCCCTCGTTGGAGCCCTCGTCAGTTCAGAGGGCGTCCGAGGATGTCGATATGTCAGAAAACTCACCCCCACGTGTAGCTGGAAATAAAAGGGCTGCGGCCAATTTGCCAGCTATCACTCCACCGGGCCCTGCAAATACGAATCCACTGCAGGACGCAGCAGTGGAGATATCGACCGAGCTGAAACCCTCGCGTTTAGAAGATAAATTCGGTAAACCCCCTAAAAAGAAGCCCTCCAGTGCGTCGAATGAGTCGGTACACCCGAAAGATAAGAATGATGAATCAGTCATCAACCTTTTGGATCAGGAGGCATATGAAGCTCTCATTCAAGACCCTCCTCCACCAACACCAGCGCAATATCTCCCGTACGATTTCGATGAAGACGACAAATTCACGCTGGGAAACCTCACAAAGTTCAACTCCTATCAACTAGAGGACGAATTGAGGCAGAAGACCCTGAAGTGCAAACAACAGGATCGTTCTCAAGCCCACCCAAAATGGGGACCCTTTTGCCTTCGCCCCACTCCTCTTGCCAAGGTACTGGAAATTCAAAACTCCAAAGAGAAGAAAGCTCTATCCTTCCTCACAACCGACTATCTCATATCTACCGGGAACTTTAAGTTGGAGACGGAAGACATCGTGACCTACAGGATCCTATGTCACGCTGGGCCCAAACTAGTTGTGGACCAGCTTCTAGTTGCTCAAAAACAGAACAAATTGGGCAGCGAAGATTATGGTCCTTTCCGCCTCCAACGTGACACTCTATCTTGCAGGATTCATGTAAAGATAGATGGGAAGTCCGTACACTCCTTTGACCCTTCTGCAGCTTTGTCATCACAGACAGATGAATGGATCCCAATTGGTCAGAGAGGTGCCATCTCCAACAAAAAATGGATAAGCTTTGAGAAAGCCCCACCCAAACAACAGGGCCCTCGTACCAGTCACCAAAACAATAGGTTTAGTCCACTCGCAGACGGCAACACAGATGAGAAGGCCGATTCCTCCAATCCCACCCATCAGCACTCCCTACGATCCACAGTCAATCGAACAACAGACGGAAACGAATCACTTGCAAGCAACACAGGACATGCAGGATCAACCGAGCGTAGTAATTCCGAGGGAGGCTGCGAAGATGAGGAACCCAATGAAGATATAGACATGGAGATCAGCTCCCAGACAGAAGCAGACCCAGTTAAGGCCGACGAAGCTCCCTCACTCGAGGGCCCACCTCCTGCACCAAAAAAGATCCACATCAGTACGCACACACCTGAATGGGTTGATGATGAGTCAGAGGGAGACGCCGCATGTTCTGGAGATGAAAAGTTCCCCCCAAAAAGGGATCTGAAAGATATCATACCCCCCACCACAGTTGCCATGGACTGTTCCATCACCGCCTGTTCCTCTCTATCCAACAACACCAGCCCTTCTACCATGATAGATCCCAAGAGTGGTCAGAACCTCCTCTCAGTGGAGATCCAGATCCAACCTGATAAGGACAATCTTGAGGTAATGTTAACTGAGATGAAGAACTTATTGCAATATGTACAAGGACTGGACCCGACGGCCAAATTCATATCCATGGGCCTTGGCAAAGACAATAAACCTCTCCCCGACCTGACCTCTCCTACATGCGAACATTGGCCAGACACCTTCGCCAAGGCACAAGGCTGGTACCAATCCTCGTCAACCTATGTATTCTCTCAACCAACCATCTCCAATAAAACTCTACAAAATCGACTGGAGACCCGCAGGAACAGAGCAAGAACCGACGACACAGAGGCAAAACGGCGGAAATCAAAGAAGGATAATCCCAACGAAGATCGTGGACCCACGACCATGTATGTCACTGTCAATCTGTTCTCTGCCATTCCTAATATCAAGTCACTACTGGACTCGATGAATATTGACCTGAGGAAATCCAACATTCGAGTGTCCTTGAAATCCCTGCAATGCTGGGAATCGAATTCGAAGAAGATGCTCTGCAGCGTACAGACCGGTCTTTGTATTGAGGGTGTCAAGCAACTCCTTCTCCACCGCCTAAAAGAAATGGAGAAAAAATTATGCAGGCACGGTCCTCTAGATACCATGGAATGGTATGACAAACCACTTCCAGCAGTACACATCACCATTCGAAACATCAGAGAGCTCAAGCTGCCGGCCGACTCCGAGGAAAGGAAACAATTGACATTCGACCCCTTTCCAAGATCCAGTAGGTTCGTCAATTTTATTGAAGCAAGTGACGCAGCATGGACCAGGCTTGACCCTCTCCTCGCAATGATGACAGAGACCAATGATATCTACCATGCCTTCGGCCCTTCCGCCTTCATCATGGACGTCCCTCCCCCTACGCCAACCTTAGAGCGCACGCGTGCACATCATAAGCATGGGAGGATAAGCATGGGATATCACCTCACCACAACAGTTCTCGAGTGCAGCGAGATACAATTGTATGACTATGAGGTGAAAGTCAAGATGGCCGCAGTACCGATCCTCGATGAAGATGGAAAGCCCACTGGGAAAGAGGAATGCCTGCATCCCCCTTACGCTCGCACCATGATTAGGAAGGAGCTACAGCAAATCCGTGTTAATGGGGAGCAGATCTTCCATCCTGCCATCGTGTTATGTAAAGGACCCGAAACCGGGATCTCTGGCATCGTAGTCTCCTATGACCCTCATGGTGACCTCTACAAAGAAAAATATGAATTTGCTAAGCGCACGGTAGCCAACTTGTCGTGCTTTATGTATCACTGGTTAGCACAAAAGGGTTACTGTGAAAGCACAAGGTCGCGATTGATGAGATCCTTTTATGCAGAGAAGGCACAGCTAGCCCCACAGTCTACCTGGGACCCGACCACCCTACAAGCTACTTCGCACTTTGCAGGGAAGACCAGTACATACCTCATCGATAACACAAGGTACGACCCATACCTCAGGAATTAGACTCCCTCTCAAACGAACACGTTCCTCCACATGTCCGATACTGTCAGAAAAGTATTGCTAAAGACTTTAGGTTACAACCCTCATGAAAAGGGCTGCGACTTAGGCAGTAAAGTGAGCGGTGTTTCAAACCTCACGGGAGATGGAGAGACCACCGGCGTGTCCACTGTCAACTCCGAGGCAACTAACAACAGAGTTCTTAGAACGAAAGAATACGCAAAGCAACTAGCCGACTCAAAAGAGAAAAACGCCGAACAAGCAGCTGAGATCCAAACACTATGTGTACCAATGCAACAGCTCACCGAATTAATTGCTGGGTTATCTTCTCAGCGGGGTGCCCCCCACCTTAGTGGAAGCGGAGCCACTCGCCCCAAGGATGAGGGAGGCGGTGTGGCTCCGCAGGGAACATAGATCCCTCATTACACCCCGCCCACTTGAGCACGGTGGGTTGGGGTGCCGTCGGCAGTGCTCAACCTTCTGTTTCCTTAGTTAGGACGGGAACACAGAGAGGCTATGCGAGTCCTACCTGTATCTCCTATGCTGAGGGAGATACCGCACAACCAAGCAGCACAGGCGCGCCATGTCAGTCTGGCGCTCCTTCAGGGGAAAGGGGAGTAAACAGGCCTGTGGCACAAAGGGGCGTGTCCACAGCTCCAGCGCGACTGAACATCAGAACTCAAAAACAGATCAAAAGTCAACGCAGGAGAGACGCCTGGAAAAATAGTCAAATATCAATAGCACTGAAACACATATATAGAGCTTTTCTAAAAGGGTACGCAAACTACAAGGTACATTGTCAACCAACAGATGAGGACATAACGAAAGAGATGCATCGAAGAGGACTGGAACCAGATGCCTTCCAGTATGCCCCGCCCAAAAACGCAGAACCCTCAACTAGCGAGTTACAGAGCGCTCTTAACACTGAACATCGAGAGATGTCGAATCTAATTGATCTCCTACGAGATGGAGGTATCGGATACATGACAGAACGAAAACCTGGAGGATGGGTCCGACTCATGTTCGAGAACTATAACAGCTTAGGGATCCACACCCATACCTGGAAGATTGACAGACTTAATCACCTCGTCCGCAGTCTGCAAGTCAACATCATCTCTGGATGCGAAACTCAATGCGATTGGAGCTTCGTAACCCCGGCTCAACACTTCCTTCAACTACTTGCTCCAGGGACCACCAAATCAGGCATTGCAGCTTGCAACACCAACGAGAGAATAAGCAGAGATCAAGTGGGAGGCACGGCTGTGGCTGCCATCGGAAGACTCAGTGACATCGTATCAGACACCGGCTGTGACCCTACTGGTCTGGGGCGCTGGTCCTGGATTAAGTTAGGTCACTCCAACAAGATCACACGTATAATGAGCGGTTACCTGCCCTGCAAGCCAGGCCGACACTCCAAAGGTCGTACCGCATGGGACCAACACTCCCGTTACCTACAAGCAAAGGGTGAATTCCGATATCCGTCGACTGTCTTTATCAAAGATATCACAACACAGATAAGGGACTGGAGAGCGAATGGCGAAGAGGTCGTTCTATGTATCGACTCGAATCAGGATGTTTACAACGGCCTACTGGCAACAGCCCTAAAACATCACAGTATTCAAATGGGTCGCCTTTTTCAACAAGCCCTAGGGGACCAAGTGCCTAATTCACATTTTAGAGGAACAGGGAAATTGTCAACAATCTTCGGTAGCCCTGGTTTACTAGAGCAAAACGCTATGTGCTATCAGCATTGGTATGGAATCTGGGATCACGGAGTGTTTCTTCTCGAACTTTCGGCAGACTCCCTGTTTGGTGGAGAATATCCAGCCATTGCTCGCCCAACATCGCGGCTCCTCACCTGCAAAATAAGCATGATTTGAAAGAAGTATTGCACAGCCCTCAAACAACTGGTCACCTCTGACAACATGCAGGCAAAACTAGAAGAAATCCAACACAGTACACTCACTCTTCCACCTGCAGTTTCACAGACGTTACATGATAAATGGGACAAGGAGTTAGGAGAGTTTATGTCCCACGCCAAAAAGGGATGTACAAAATTCAAAAGCTGCTCCATAGAGTACAGCCCTACAGCGCACCGTCCTTAAGTGGCTTCTTCGTTGGCACGATGGGAAAGTCACTGACACATGGAATATGTGTCGCGCGGCCAAGCGAGCCAACATCGAATCCCCGCTCGCCCTTTCCAGGACAGAGGTGAATGCTAGATTACAAGCATGCCCACAGGAATTATTTGAATTAAAGGCACAAGCGCCGGCACTCCGTCGTAAACACTTGCGGTGGTGGTTATCAATGGCAAAAGAACGGGCAATGAAGAAACAGCACAGGAGATAATCCAAATAAGTAGAAACGAGGTGCGGCGTTTGCGGCAGAGGAATATCAATCGGGTAGTGAGAGATCCAAGAGGCAGGTCAGTGTTACGAGTTTCGGTAGACGTTGAAAACACAGACCAACATTATGATACCCAAGTTGCAGTGGAAAAAGTCTGTGGGCAACATCTAGGAGAAAGGTTCTCATTAGGCAAGCGGGCCCCTCTCGACTCTGTCCAACTCAAGTCGATAGTTGGCGGTCTAAGTGACACAGAAGCAGCTCAACGGATCCTAGCTAACTCATACGACTTCTCGGCAGAATGGGACCCTGCAACTGTCGTCCTTTTGAAAGCTGCCGCCCAAATCAGACTTGAGCTAGAGGAAGTTCCCTCGTCCGGCGACCTCGTCACTGCCGAAGCGTTTCAGTCCTTTTGGTTGACCAGTAAAGAAAGCACCTCATCCTCGAAGAGCGGCCGGCATTTTGGCCACTACAAAGCCATCAGCACAGACGATGATCTCAGCAGATTACAAGTCCTGAGCATTAATATGGCAGCTACTAGGGTTCCCCAATTTCACGATGGAGGCAGGGAGTTACGGTATTGCTAGAAAAAATAGCAGGGAATACCCGACTAGACAAGTTGAGAGCAATCTGCTTGCTCGAGGCAGACTTTAACTGGTGGCTAAAAGCAACATTCGCCAAGAAAATGGTTTATCGCATGCAAAAGAATGGAATCCCTCCCATTGAGCAAGGTGCTATAGCGGGAAAAACAGCCATTGACTCCTCCATGACTAAACAGCTGTTTTATGATCAAGCAAACATCCTACATAGGACTTGTGCAGTTTCGAGTAAGGATGCAGCCAACTGCTACGATTCGGTCAACCATGCAGCAGGGAGTTTCGCCCTACAGGCCATGAAGGTACCCATCAACTTCGTTAAATGCTACCTGGTATGCATTCAACTCATGATGTTTTACCTCAAAACAGGCTTTGGGATGGCTTCACACAGCTATGGAGGGACGACACGTAACCCTTATATGGGGCTAGCACAGGGAAGTGGAGCTTCCTCTGCAGCCTGGACCGCCATCAGCACGGTAAATTTAGGGGCGTACAAGAACAAAGGAGTTGGAGCTTTCTTCGCATCTGGGTGGTCAGGCATTTTCTTCACTTTGGCAGCCCTCCTCTACGTTGACGATACAGACTTACTTCACATGTCTCGGAATACAAAGCTCACAGACACCAAGTTTGTAGCAAAAGCACAGGCGGCTATGACCTACTGGGTCACTTTACTCCAAGCCATGGGAGGAAATTTCAAACCTATCAAATGCTATTGGTACCTCCTCGTGTACCGGTTCAAAGAAAGGATAGCTAGCCTCCGGCCACTTGCCAAGATTGCACAACATAAAATGAGCATTCCACAACCAGATGGGACAAAAGTAGATATACAACTGAAAGGACCAACCACGGCATCAGAAGTTTTGGGAGTATGGTCGAGTCCGTGGAATGACGGGAAAGCTCACCTCAATCACCTGCTGAAAAAGGGTCGTCGGTGGAGTACTTGGATCATGTCTAGCACGCTAACGCCCTTGGAAGTCTGGCATAGCTTCAAATTGTAAAACCTTCCCTCAGTAAACTACGGTATCATCATGCTGATGACACACCGGAAGGCCCTGGACGAGGAGTTCACAGCGTGGTACTACACCTTCCTTCCTGCGCTCGGAGTTAACATGAATATAACAAAGGAATGGAGAACACTGCCAACGACATACCAAGGATTAGGACTCCCACAGATGTCGATTGAGAAGTTGTCGGCTTCTCTTCAATACTTACAGCAACACTGGAATAGCACCAGCCTGATCGGACAGTCCCTCAGATGCGTCTATGAGTTGACACAAATAGAAATTGGCCTCTCAGGTAATTTTCTGTTGCAAGATTACGACATTTACGGTTGCTTGGCCACTCACACTTGGTTCAAAGTGCTGTGGGAATACCTACACTTCTACAAAGTAGAATTGTTTCTCCAAGACGTGGACATTCCCCCAGTCCGTAGAGGTGACAAAGTACTGATGGAAGAAGCTGTGACACTACTTCCACGCCATCATTGGGACAGCTTCAACAGACCAAGGAGATATTTTAAAGCGTTTTTCCTTTCTCAGGCACTCCTGTGTGATGGCATCACCGTCAACCCGTTGAACCTCCAACTTACAGAACAAGCTGAGTCGAAAATGACTTTCCCACTGGAAAAACCTACCGACTCAGACCTAGCATTATGGAGATCTACCCTAGCCGCCATCACTTCGCCCACCTATCGTTTCTTGCCAAAGCTCGGGAGTCATTCTCGTCGCCCATATGATACGGTACAATGGCTTACTAACCACAACCGTGATTATGTGTTACGGGTGGAAAAAGGGCAACCACCAAAATTATATTCTTGGAGTACGGTCCAATACACCACGCATGGACGGCAGGGATATGTCTACGACCCAAACGCACCGCCTGTCCTGGACTGCAACTATGTCGCATCGATCGCGTTTAAAACCCCGGAGACCATAGTGGTACATTCCCAGAGCGCCATCATTTCCCCCCTTCCCACAGGGGAGCAATTCGATTTAAGTACAGAACTGATTGCACGGGGGACACCAGGCTTCGCAAGAGCGCTATCAGTTAGCGGAGACGGTCTGTGGTTAGTCACTGCATTACAAACGGGATCGCTCGTCATATGCCATGACGGATCTTATATGCCTCAGTGTGACTCGTGCCGGTGCTCGGCCGCCACCATTTTTGCCTGTACTCGCACTGGCATCCTGGCCTCAATAAGCTTCTGCGAGACATCAGATGAGGATACGGCATCGAACTACCGTGGCGAACTTATTGGCGGCATCATTGCGACACTCGTTCTTAGTGTTTTGGTGGACTGTGGTAGTCCCCCCCAGACAGTCGCTTGTGAAATCCTCTGCGACAACATGGGCGTGGTCACTCATGGATCCAAGCACTTCCAAAACTTGCCAGAAAACCAGGTCCATGCCGACCTCCTTATCATGCTCAAGAGGAGCCTCGCAAGTTTGCCCATCGACATCAGATATACCCATGTTTACGGCCATCAGGATGATACGAGATCTTTCGAAGAGCTGACGCTACCTCAGAAACTGAACGTCTTGGCTGACTTCGCAGCAAAGCAGTCCCTACTGGACAACGCAGCCCGGGGAGTGGGACATCGACCATTGTACCTGTTGGAGCACATTCGGATATTTGTGCAAGGCCGAAAGATTACGTCCTCCATCAGATCTGCCATTTACCAAGTGTGGGGAGCGACGGTTGCAAAGGACCTGTTTCAAAAGAGGCGCATAGTCAGTACTTTCCACTTTCCATACATAGCATGGAATGCTGTTGGGAGGGCAATGCATCGTTACCCCCCGCTATATTGCACTTGGGTTACAAAAACTGTGTCAGGATTCAATGGTACGAATAGGCATCTCTCCCAAATCGAGGAAGGCTACTCACACCACTGTCCGTGCTGCGGCCAGAGTTTTGAGACACCAAGCCACATAACAAGGTGCACCAACCCTGGGCGACGCAAGCTCTTTCAGAACACAGTTGACAGATTATTGGACTGGATGGAGTCTACATATAGTGATGTGCATCTGATAGAGTGTTTAGAACAATACTTACTAGAGCACGGTGAAGGGTCTATGCTTGAAATCGCAAGACCCTACCCACACTTACTGAAGTGGTCCCAAGAATTTGACATATTAGGCTGGGATAACTTCCTAGAAGGCCGAATAGCAGCGTCCTTCCTGTCACTCCAACAAGCCTCCCTGACTAAGGCTAACTCTCCCATCCACATCAAGACATGGTCTACCCACTTCATTCAACGAGTGTTAGACATAACCCACCAACAATGGCTGTTTTGCAACACGAGAGTACACATCCGCTTACTGGAAGGCAAGACGAAAGAAGAACACAATGCGATTATGGAAGATGTACTAGAAAGATTGCCCACCTCTCCAGGCGACCTTCTTCCACAGCACAGGCACCTCCTTGAAGTGGACTTTTCCCGCCTGGGGGAAGGAACCACTATTGACAGGCAATATTGGATGGCCTCTCTGGACTCAGCAGTCAAGGCGACAGCAAACAAAGAACACGTTTGACACACAGTACTGACCACGGAGAAACAGGGAGTAACGATGAAGTTACGGCACTGGATCAAACATGATCCGGCCAGTGTTTGGCCCGCCACAGTGCTGACAGCGCCCCTAGGGGTATGAAGAGAACCATTGTTATTCCTGTTTTCTCTATGGCCTGTGTGTGCCACTGCTCTGCTTAGCCGGAAAAGAAAGACTTATGTCTGTGCCTACCCTTTTAGATTAGCTTAATGCATGATTTACTAGATGATATTTGATATTTGGGAAAGTGGATTCGTCCGGTTATGAAAGTGGGTGTGTGCCTTGTGCACTCTTGTCTCCTCTTGTGCCTGAGGGAGTGAGTGGTTGTGTGTGGGTGTGAGGTTTTGTAGATTGTTAGAATATCTTGCATCTCGGGTCTGTGCATCATCTGTTAGGCCAAAATCCAGGAAAAAATTCTATTCCCAGGGAATTGCAAAAATCTGGTTCACCAGATTGCAATATCCAGGGTATCATTTTTTTCATTGGATCTTGCAATCTGGCCAAACAAGGCGAGAATCAATTCTTCGGGAACACTTGTAATCATTTTAAAATTATGTGAATAGCCCCAGAATGGTTGTATCTTTGAGAGAGTTATCCATTCAATATTGAACTACGAATTCCTAACCACGAGCAAAGATTGGCTTTACGATTCCAAGGGAATTGGAATGCAGTTGTTAATTGTGGTCAATTACAATTCACAGAGAATTGTAAATAATTGTTGGGATCAAGTTGGCACATTTTGATGGAACAGAATTAATGCCAATCTGGAACTGCTGTACGCCAGTGTCCTTCCTCCAACAGAGGAAAATGGGGTGGATACATGAGATTTCTACTGATCTCCCAAAAATTCGGCTATTCCATTAGAATTGCAGTTTCAAACCAATGCAAAATCCAATGGAAAAATGATTCCCTGGATATTACAATCCAGTTAACTCAGATTTTTGCAATTCCCTGGGAATTGCCTTTCAATTCCCTGGGAATTGCCTTTCAATTCCATGGGAATTGCCTTTTCCCTGGATTTTGGCCCAACATATCAAGTGTAAGCTAGGTAGCGCAAGAGGGTGTATGTATGGAGCATGTATGGTATAATACATAGGTACGGGTTAGAATTGACTATAAACCACGGCATGTCAGATATCTTTGGCCACTGGTGTGACCTCACTATCAAACCCCTGAGATCCGGCCAAGATTGCACAACCCTTTGGGGCTATCTCAAGGGCTGAAGTCCAGCTCTACAGGTCCTGAGCTTTGGTGGAAGACAGCTGCAATTGCACTGCCCTAACAAGCCAACATGATGAAATGGTTCAAAGTCCACCCCATAGAAATGGTATGTTTTCTATGGAGTAACATATGTCAGATATTGGAAGCTCTAGAGGTGTTGACGCATAGAATCTTACTTGGGAATAATAAATCCCATCATTCGTGGTTCAAAGTCCACCGCACAGTTCAAAGTCAATTCTAACTCATAGTTTTGACGAGAGTCTTCCATTCTCATTAGTGGCAAGTCTGTCTTTGTCCGAGGACAGGCAGACTTACAATTCCTTTAGAATGTTGAAGCAATTTTCTCCACATTTCAAGGAGAAATCTCAATAAAAGCGACACCAAGTGCGAGGGATTTCTATTAGGTATTGACATCGTTGTTCTTTCTACAGTACACAAGAATAGCAATTTGCATTATTTCTATAATGTTGGCCTAATATCTCGACAATTTCCATCAAGCAAAATTGATGCTGTGTGATTTAGCATACAGCTTGGAGATGGCTGGTCCTGCACAGCGTAGAAATCACTACTAAATCTACGTCTCACTATTATTCGCATAATTAGGCTTATGTAAAGCAGCTTATTTATTTTACGTCGCATGAATAAAAACTATAAAAACCACCTCTCCCCTGCTCGTCGCGATCGCTCTCCACACAACCGTCCCCCCCTCACTCCAATCGGAGAGTGCCGTTCTCCAATTTTAGAGTGCAGGAGTGTGACCTAAAGGGTTGTATCCCATCTACAGGTGTTGTAGATGCGATGAAGCCCTTTAGGTCACAGTCCTGCACTCAAAAATTGGAGTCCACTGCATTTACATTTTGGGCGGCAAATCCCATGGTTGTCGTGTAATTTTTTATGGTCACCAGCAAATATCTTAAATGTTTTTAAAAAATAAAGGTATTCACTATGTATCATAGGAGGCAGGAAAAAGCATCTCCAAGCTGTAGCAATCAACCAATTTTTATATCCTGTACCTTTATGTACGACAAGTGACTTTTCCCAATGGTTCCACTTGGCATTGTTCAAATACTTCGTAGTAGTGGCATGCTATCAATCTATCCACCACATCATGTGTAAGACGTACCATAATCTATCTTGCCATAGGTTGCCGTACACCACTCATTACGCTAGGTGCCGTAGCATTACACTCATAACACCACATGATGTTATTTCTCACCAAATCTGACTTCTGTCCGCGAGCCTGTACTGTATAACATTACGAGACCCAGTTCCAAACATCAACTCCACCTTTCGCATCAACATCGCAAGACAGACACAACTCCAATAACCGAAAGAAGAATGGTGGAGGCGGCACTCCCCGCCTCTCGAGCGTCACCGCTTCTCGTCCTCCTTCTCCTAACAATAACATCAACAACGGCCTCGCCCTCGTTCCACTCCGTCCCCTCCTTCCTTCCTGCACAAAGACAACCACTGATACATGACTCGTCCATCACAATGAGCGCCATAACTACGAAGGCCGCCATTTTGTCAGTGCGAGGAGGAGATGAGTACGATTCCGAGGACGACTCCGAATACGATTCCGAAGAAGAAGCAGAGCCCATTGCAGTCGCTGCCAAAAAGTTGGCAACCGCAACAAAATCTTCTCTTGTCCAGGAAAAGACGAAGCAGACAAAGGCTCGAGTGAGCGCGGTCCTTTCTTCGTCATCGGGAACGGCCATCAAGAGTGGTGTTGGTGGAGGCAGGGGTATAACCACGTATTACAAGCGATATGTACCTCATATTGTTCGAGCATGTCTAAATCCCTTTATGTTGGTGAAGATGACGAGGGCTTATTTTGCTAGTTTGGTGGATATTCATTATTTGAAGGAGGTGAGGTTGTTGATATTCTTGGTGTTGTGTGTACTGGTGTATGGCTGTTGCATTTTGTTTTGATAAGATCTTGACATGTCACATAGTTTGTGTTTGTCTTGGACTATGATAGTGAGCAACTTTGCTTCGAATGTGGCATTCCTTTTGAATATTGTAAGTTCGAGAGCATGTCTACGAGCAATAGTTTGGTTGCGGTTGCTTTCTATTCTGCGTCTCTTTCTGTCAAGGCAAAGCTGCGCCCACTCCCACCCCCCAGGTCAATGTATATTACTCTCAAGTCACCATCATTCTTTCGAATGATAGCAACATGATTTGACGTGTGCGTTTGATGCCTGGAAAATCAAACAGAGTCTGTTTCCTTTCCTTGCAGTTTTTGCGAGGAGGAAATAATTTACTCGTTCTTTGCCGTCCTTAAGGCTGTTTTCAAGGGTCCAGAGATGACTTTTGTCGCTCAAACGGATCCGGAACGTACGGAATGTGCTTCTTTCGTTGAAATCATACGAGTCATAACGGCAATACATGTCCATATCAATGATTTGCGCAAAGTGTCAGCAGTTAACATTTCTCAGAAAATCTCTCATGCTCTGCTTCTCTAATTTTGGTCATAGGAGCCGTCGCAGAATTTGCGGTCGGCACTTGAAGAGAAGGCACGAAAACAATCACCGCCAGCGGGGGGATCATCAAACAAACCAAAACGTAAAATGAAGCCGGGACAGGCCAAAACGTTGTCTGACTTGCCTCAACTCAGTGCCTGAGGTTAAGGGAGCGGGCGAGTTGACACTATGCCTTAAGATTGTAGATATTAAGAAGCGCAGGAGTGAGCAATTTGTGTATTGTTGGGATTGATTTGTTGAACAACGGGGAGTTATTATCCCGGTCTTCAGCAGATTATTCTGACAGAATGACGTAACTTCAGGTGTCACGTTGTGTACACTGTTGTTTCTGAGATATATACGCAATGGTTCCTCTCCTGTGAATCCGGTGGACACAGCATCTCAGTTCGTGGTGATGTGGAATTCAGCTGTGTGGTCATGTGTCCTTGCTTTCATTCTAGAGGTGTGTCCCCGCTCCCTACTAAAGATAAATGTTATGATAAGTTTTTGAATGTCCCATAGGCGGCTATTTTCAACTACTTCATTATTGCATGATGCCGATAAGGGCAAAAAGTGACTAGAGCTGAAGAAAATTTCTCGTCAAGTTACGGTGTAAGATTTGGTATCCAACAAGCTCCACGTTACAAAACTACTCATGCATTACTGAGACCAACTTCTTGTTGTCTAGTAGAAAAATTACCCACCACTAAAGCCAATAATCTAACCACTAACGCCATGCCTTCAGTCCGCCTAGGCATTGGGGACAAAGATAGAAATCAGACTATCTCATAGACGAAAATAGGAACCAGACCACCTTAGCAATTCTACTATGCCTCTCAATCTCAAAGTTATAGACTGAATCTCTGCGATCTTTAAAACGGAATTGGGACCAGAAATCAGACTACCTAAGCATGTTGACAATATCCTTCGCCAATCTCAATATTGCAGAAATTGTCCGTTGTTCTGCTCGACTGAAACTTAACTCTTTCATATTTTGGCCATCGTGATAGGAAGCAACATAAGCCTCACAAAAAGCACCGGCCCCCGTGGCAACCACAGCCTCACGACATGCTCCTCCATGCTCAATCAAGCCGCTTATCAGCACCAGGACACGATGCATCAACTCGACTTGCCCACACTCCATCAATGTGCGGATCATGTCCCTAAAATTACTGGTGCGTATTAGAGCACTGGCAATATCGGGATCTGGAATCGCCATAGCAAGACAGCCCACCGCTGCACGAGCACATCCGAAATTTTCCTCGTAATCTGATGCGAAAGCCACCCAAATCTTGAGGTTGTCCTCTTTTCTCAGATACTCCATCATCTGTGGATGTGGAACCATGTTGCACAATGCTTCTGTAGCAGCTTGCCTGACCATTTCATGATCAGAAAACATGGCATAGCTAATGACTGATATGCCGGACGAAGCAATGATTCGATTTTTTGTTTCATCACCAAAACCAGCAAGATTGGTAAGCGACAGGAGGGCTTCGAAATGCATCAGGTCCAGCGCATCGTTGTCTTTAACCAGTTTCATTAATGGTCCAATAGACCCGGATCGCTGAGAAACTGTCAAAATACTTGGATTGGTGGTAACGAGCATTTTGGCGACACAGCTCCTCGCATGTCGTAGGATCTTCTTCTCTGTTTCATTCGGTTTGTCCTGGCGAGATAGCAAGCGATTGCGAGTTAACGCGCTGATTGACGCGCGAAATAGACTCAAGCATGGGCATAATATTTCTTACCCCTTTGTCAAGCTGCAGGCAAGCTGATAGACAACCCTGTTGGATCATGACTCCTCTCACTGATTGCTCCGAAGCCATCCGCCCCATACCTTCCAGCAGTTTTTGTTGTGTAGAATCACTTTTGGATCCCTCGAGTAATTTCACCATGGCTCGAGGGACGCTCGCATTCGCCAACTTTTGTATCCTGTCAGTAACAGCCTGTGGGTTGTCACTTTCCTTTTCACCCTTTTTGGCTTCAACTTCTTTCTCTTCCTCTGTTTTACCCAAAGCTTGGAGCTGATCGTATTGCTCCTTGGTGATTTCTTTGCCCACGAAAGCTTCTTTTTGGAGCGTTTCGGTGGATACCGCGAGGAGGTTAAAGATGCCAGCAAGTCCATAGGCCATTTGGGCATCACCACTAGTGGGAGCACATGCGATTTCAACCAATCGCTGGATCGCTGTCTTACGATTGGGAGGTGATCCTTTCGGTTTGTATCCATTGACGATCTTGTTTTTCACAAATGTCTTAGATGCTAGATAGGTAATCACTTCGATACCTCTGTCCATGGACGTTGTTTCGGTGGAGGAATTGGTGTGTGGTACCTTCGACAATGAAGTTTTCTTCGAACTGTTATTGCTTGCATTCAAAGTTTCGTTTCCATCCTCGTCAAACAACAGTTCAATTGCAACATCCAATAACTCCATAACCTCCCCTTCATCCTCTGACAATGCCTTACTGGCTAACCCAATCTTGGCTGTAAGTTGTAAAAGTGGTATATGAAACGCGACGGAATGTAGAGCCATTTTTTGAGGTAGGAGGAAAATTGTCTCACCTGCACACGAGGCCGCTCCGGATCGTACGTCCGCATCAGGATGAACAAGTAAATCATCCAATGTGCCTTCCTCGACTAACCTTGATAAAAGAGGTCGAGCGCTTTCTACAGATGCTGCTTCCGATACAAGTTCCGAAGCTATGGACATGGCTCGCGAATCGTTGGAAGATATCAGTTGTTTCAACTCTTCAACACCATTGCCATTTGACCATCCATGTTTCAGCGCCCATGTTCCTACATCGGGTTTACCAATCAATAAGGATGCAGTCAACTGCCCTCGTTTCATGATTGCGAGCATTTCCACCTCCGAATCATTCTCCTTCTCCTCGCGGCGACCCTCCTCATCTTTCTCCTCGTCAAGTTCTTCGATCGTGAGCCTCTCCAAACCACCAGCACCCTCCCCACTCTCATTCCCCATCTTCCAATCACGACATCCTAAAACACCCGCCACCAACTTCTTAACCTCATCCTGTTCCTCCAACACGGCCATCATCCTTCCAATCTGCAATCCCACCTCTCTCCTCAATCGATGATCGTTCGTTCTCGCGCACAATACCAACATGGCATCCAATCCTCCCGTTTCTTGATTACAAAACATGGAAACGTGTTGAACAGCCCTTTGGAGGTTGACAGTTCGATATTCTACCTCGCGTTTACGATGGGCGGCTACTTGACGAGGTTTCATTGTTCTCATTTCTTCTTGAGTGATCTTGGCACACACTGCTTTCTTAAATTGTTTATTGGAAAACGCAGTGGACGGGGACGAGTCAAAACAAGCATCAGAGGCGGCATCGAGCGCTTCTAGATCGGATGCTGTCCATGCTGAGAGGAGATCGAGCGCCGCTCGGGGAGTTGCGGTTGTCGTTGAAGCAGTGCCTTCTTCAGGGTGTTTACCCCCCCACGACAAGGCCGCAATTGCTACCCGGCAAACGCTCGATGAATCTACTTCCGGGACATGCGGAAACAAGGCGCCATCGTCTTTTACTATCGTTCCATCCTCCTCGATCTTTGCGGCAAAGAATCGCATGACCTCCCTATGATCCCAATGAACAATCAGTCTTATTAATAAAGCCATGGAGGCTATGGCGGTATCGGTCGATCCGTCAAGCTGATGCTCCTCTTCTTCGACAATTTGGGCCAGTGTTGCGGGGGGTAGGCAATCCCTCGATGCATACTTTATAATGAAGGAATCATGGGAGCAGCATGCCGAGAGGATGTGGAGTGAGGCTATTCGACATTGGACTCGTTCCGATGCATCCTTTTGCGAGGATGGATCATTGACCCCATGTCGAGCAATTGAGAGTAAGAGAGAGACGCCTCCATTCCTCCCAATTTCTTCTGAAGATGTCATGGCATCGTCCGCGAGGGATGCTTGGAGTATTCGAAGACAGCCGAGAGGGGTTGTTTCAATCTCTTTATTCCCAGCAGTTCCTCGTAGATAATCCAAAGCCCTCGCGACCTTACTCCTTCCTCCTCCCATCATCCCATACTTCTGTTTTACTGTCCTTAACAATTCCGATGCCTCGGTATTGCTCTCATCAAATGAAAGAAGTGATAGTAAGTCTTTCGCTGATAAATTGATATTGGATTGTACATCCTCTCGATTCGTCTGCAAGTCCTCCACGGTCGATAAGTGGTAGTACGCCTTGGCACGGCGATAGAGCAATTTCGACTTGGTAGTCACCAATGATGAGGATGATACCAATTGTGATTCGACGTACCGCAACCCTTCCGTACAGTCTTTGATACATCCACTGAGAATTGATTGTTGGTTCATCGAAATAACCGGATCGGTTGGATGTTGAATTTTTATATTATCGTACTGTTTCAAACGACACATGGCTCGATTGGAGAAGAGCATGGCCGCTAATTCATTGTGCTCCTGTGTGGTTGTAGTCTTTGACTCATTCGATAGATTGTCCAAGGCGGAAGAGTAGAGTTCCAGCGCCTGGTGAATTTGTCCCTAGGTTAGTTTGCAAATTTTCGATTCAAAGATGGTACAATGAACCTGTGAGATCAGCGATGAGGGGTACAACTCCAGAAATGCAATTTCCACTACTGTAGAACGCTATGTCTGACAAGTCGTATATCCTTGTCTATTATTTTCACGTCTCTGTGGAGAATCAGTTTTCGCATAGCTCTCAGTAAATGACGCGTGACTCAAAAACATAAGCAAAACAGCCGGAGGAGAGGAGAGGTTCTACCGAAGAATTATTACGGCATATCAATCAGACAGGGATGCATTCCAGAAACGGTACCAACAGAAGCGAGCACAGGGTTTAGCATTTTCGGCATGCTCTCTCGACAACTTAACAAATACTACGCACCATACGAAAGGCATCGTTTCCTTGATTTTTTAGTTCCTGTGCTTTGACGACCGTAGAGGAGGTGGACATGGTCATGTGCGATCGAGTTTGCTGTGCGGTGGCTTCTTCTCCTTTGCCTTCGCCTCACTTGCTAGTGCTAACAATAGCCACAATGTTACATAAAAGTGGACGGGGTTCAGGGAACACCAAGAAAATAAATTATTCGCTAAAAGATAATAATATGTGCCTAATAAGCTCCAACTTCACGTGTACAGTGGTAGGGTATGGTAGTACTTAACAGATAATTATCTGTCAAAGTAATTATAAGTAGTAATTACTTAGGTAATATTATTATAATTAATATTAGACACGACTGCTTAGCAAGGCACCAAGAGGAATGGAAACCATCTACATCTAATATAGCAACACTAATTTCATATCCATTATGCAGAATTTGAATCTAAACAGATTACTAGTTTCGCTAAAATAGATTCTCAAAATTTGTTAGATCTAGGGTGTATGATTTAGAAAAATCACATCTCTAGAAAAGAATTTATTATCTAACTTCAAAAATCTATTTCTAATGTAGAAAATCTAAGTTATGCGATTATTACTAACCTATGATTTCATGTCCTAGGCATGTATCAGATTAGATCTATTCTTTTCAAAATCGATCTAATAGGGAATAGTTCTTCTCACGAAAGTCTTGATTTTGTCATTAAGGCTTATATAAAATACCAACCTATCCAGGTCGGCAAATATATTGGGGATTGGTTTTCTTTTGGAGAATTAGTTTTCTTTTGGCATTTACCAATCTTCGTACTATTCCTACGTCAAAATGAAATGGTATCTGGTTTTCTTTTTTGAGATTGGCTTTTCTTTTGGAGATTGGCTTTTCAGTTCACCATTAAAGGTAATTAAAAGCCGGTCCCGTTCCTGTTCACGTATGTCATCGCCAGTTTGTCGCCACGTCACACGAATGTGCTGGTAACCTCATGAGAACCATCCTAGCCACGAACCGTTGGATGACGCAGTATTGTATCGGAAGACCTGTGAATGACTTTGGCGGAAACACGAATCACGTACTTCATGATAAGTATTAATATATGCATAATATATATTATTGCCTGTTTCTCCTACTACGATGTACACTCTACCTATGTTTTCTTGTGTATCTCTAGATCAATAAAATTTCGATGTATCCTACGACTACTTCTACGAATTCCCTCCGTGACATAAAGTAAACCTGATGTAAAAAATACATCGAAATTAATAATACGTCGAATCTGTGTCCCATATCAAATCAATGATGATCGCGGTGCATCGGGATGTATGTAAAAAATATTTTAATTCGGATGTATATTTTACATCGCTACTTTTCTACATACTGATAAAGTATAGTATATCCTACATGCTAGGATTCGCAAAGTATCGTACCATATGGTAATATTGGTGGGCTAACACGCTCACGAGACAAACATCAGAAGCCGCTGCAAGATGTTTTGGCAGCAGATGTTATTTATGCTGGAAGCTGATATTTAATGGAGTTATTTGAAACCTACTGGTCCTGGTCAGTACAAAATAGGCATATATATTCTCTTCAAGTTAACAGAACCATTATTGTAAATTACATACATCCTTAATTATTGAACCGTTAATAGGCTAAAAAATATTATGTACTTTCATTATTTTTAAATAATTGGAGAATTTTGACCCTTAATAGGCTAATAAATATTATTTATTTTCATTGTGGTAAAATTATCATGGCTCGTAAAAAATTATTATCGTGGGATACTTCCATAGTTGTAAACAATTTATTATCGTGGGTTTCATAAGCTAAAAAAATTAACGCTCAAATCATTATGATAAAATAATCGTGGCTCTTAAAAATTAATATAGTGGGTTACTTCCATAGTCATAAAAAATTTAATGGGAATGGCTGAAAAAATATTGTATACACATATAACCGTTGGAAATTTTCAAATTGTTAATACATATGGCATCATGACATTCAGGTGTCGTCATGTCACGAAGTTCTTGTAGGCAGTGTAGATTGTTTGCTGCACTTTTATTCTCAATATATGGTTTATAGTGTCACGAACTCCAGGTATCATGTGTCACGAAGTTCTTGTTTGGCGTGCAGATTGTTTGCTGCACTTTTATTTAGTTTGTTTTGAGCACTCTTGCGTTTTGTATGAATTGAGCTCTCTCGCGTTTTGAATGAATGTTCACCCCGGTAGAGATAGTACGAGTTTAAGTGTAGTTGTGACGTGTGACATTTCTTACTAGTGCATACCAAGTAAGAACATCACATGCTGCGTCAACACTCACCCACCATGACGATTTCCGCCGCATTGTCAGAATTCAGCCTACAACACAAAGACCATCGCAGATATTTAACTTCCACCACCGCACAATCCACGGGCACATCCGCGACAACAATATCCCTAGTGCGATCGCCTCAATTCAGGGTATTCTGGGAGAATGAATCCCTCCACCACCACGCCAAATTTGTTACATTTTTTGACCCGACACGACGTGATGAGAATTCACTATTTTGCTATTGGCAAGTTGTTTGAAAGACAATTTCACTATTTTATTGATCTACATTGCTGCCTCATGAATTGTGTTGTCTTCTTCTCCTCTGACTTCCTCCATGTTGTCCTGTGACACAAGAATTTCAGTAAGGGGTGACATAGACATAATATCCGAATGATTAGGTGAGTCGTCTGCCTCCTCCAACTTTTGCTTCAACATGTTCCTCTTCTCCTTGCTCATGTTTTGATTATATTCCCCATCTGCCTCTCAATCAAGCATTGATGTCTTGCTTAAGCAGTGTCTCTCATTGTCACTCCCCGATTGGTGAGTTTATTTCATTCTTCTTCTTTTCAACCAACCAACCCTCCATTATGGGGGCATCTGCTCCATTTTGCAACACATCCTTCCGCTTGCCTACTAATGCATTCTTTTTCAACCCAGTAACTTTATTTTTTAATATTGCAGGAGTACTTTCAACTCCTGAATACTATAGTTCTCAACACTCTTGGCTTGAACCAAAATGGTGCGAGGCTCTTGTTCAATATTGTTGCTTTTCAATGCCACCTCCTCCTTCTTCATCAACTCCGTCTTCCTCCTGTCATTATTTCGCTTAGCTACCCCCAAAAATACATTATGTGTAGTGGGTAAGTGGTGAAGAGATTACGAGTGCTGCAGAGAAAGATGTGTCGCAATTGATTTGCATTCCGAGCTTTGCATTGACTGGATGCTGGTAAACTTGAAGACATTAGAGTGTGTTCTGATGTCTTTCGTTGACGTGAGGTTTTAAGTTTTAGTGACTAAGAATCATCATGATTCATAATTGAAATTGCTCCGAAACTATGAATGAAATTTACTATTATGCTATAGAAATTTTAATCTCAAACTAGATGTTATGAATCAATTAAACTATCTGGATTTAGTGCCTCAGCGATAAATAGTCCAGATGTTCCTTGACGACCTGCACAGCCTTTTGACCATGGCCTTCAGCTCCACTTCATCTCTTGGCATGTGTGGAGTGCAGTGATATGGTGTTGACGCGGGTTTCATCCGACACAGATGAATTTATAACACATGTAACATGATCAAACAACCGGACAGAGATGACTTTTCACGCGCACATGCAACTTGGATGCGAAATTTGAAGACCAACATGATGTCATAGAACCACTATGTCATACATCAAAATGAAGCGTGAAGAGGGAGGAGTTGCAGTATTTTCACGCAAAAATGACTTGCGAGCCACCTGGGAAAAGTTATGATTCCTTGAAGAAAAGAGACGAGAATTAATACTTTTTTGTTACAAAACGTGGTGCGTCAAGACTACACTTAAACTCCTATGGTGTATGGTATTGTATCGTATCGTACCATACCGTACCGTATGATATGGTCGAGTGACGACTGCCAAAATCTTGCGTGATTAATTGGTGGGCAGGCGGGCAATTGTGGGGCAATGTAAAGAGTGACCGGCACGATAGGAATTAATATAAATCTACCTGATGTATTTTTTACATCGAAATTCAATGCAAGAGGAGATACCTCTTATGTCGTACCATAATATACCATAATGTATATTGTATGTAATGCGGTGCGCGCCGCGAGTTGTGAGTGTATTGCATATGGTATGGTACGTACGATTGTTTGCGCATATCATACCGTACCTACCAGTTTCATGGAATAGAATCATGAGTTATGTATGTCGGCATCTATTATTTCCTATCTACAAACACAAGAAAAATATATAATCTCTCTCTGTTTTATCGAAACAACCTAATCACCTAAAAAATAAACGTAGTTCCCTTAACCCCGACGTTGACCTCGTCCTGAAAGGAACCGGTTAGATGGCCATTGTTGGCCTTAGTGGCTCAACTCTGGAAAAGTAGTGGGCATTGTCTACCCGAAAAATTATTGGTATCTTAAGGTATCTTGTGTAGATTTAAATCAGGGTAGCCGTTTTCATTTTGTGTTGAAATACACAAAATCCCTAACACCGGGTAAAAACTCGCATTAACCATGAATTCCAGCCGACGCACATTAGCAAGAGTGCTCATCGCCTCACTCCTCATCGTCTGCCTCTGGCTGCCCCAGCTTCGTGATATTGCCCCATATCAAGATTATTCCGTCCAAACAGACGGCTTCCAAAATGTACCGTCGCACGGGTAAGTCGACGGATGCCTGCTCCTTGCGACTAAGCCGTCATTCCTCACGCCAACCAGTCAACCCCCACCAACCGCAAAAGCAACACGACGAAGCATCGTCATGACGCTCACCGCACCAACACAAGCCAAAGAAAAATCGAATCATCAACCACCGCCACCGCCTTTCGACTCCTCCCCACCGACTCCCTGTACCATCACTACAACATGTCCACCACGCCCATCGTCCTAGAATCCCACAAACTCCTCCTCTTCACCATAGAAAAAGTCGGCTCCACCGTCCTCCGCCAACTCATGCGTCGCATGATGGGACACGACGACTACGACTTTCACGGCGGAGGCATACCGCACGTCTTTCCCAAAAATGGGCTGCGGTATTTGCATCAATATTCCTTGGAGGAGGCGCGGGAAATGCTCGTGAGCGACGAGTGGGTCCGTGCCATGTTTGTGCGGGATCCGAAGGAGCGGGCACTCAGCGGGATTTTTGATGTGGAGACCGCAGCCGGTGGAGGAGGGACGATTGGGGTTGGCTCGGAGGGGGGAAATGACCGAATCCATGATTGGGAAGAGGGGTAAACCGGGCATGTTGGCACAATGTTGTAAGAATATTGCGAATGGCGATGCCAACTTTCGAGGTGTTGTGTTTGCATCATGTTTCGACCTTTGATGGATTTTTGGATATGATCGAAGATCCAAAAACGGTCAACCTTACCGCATTGACGCACGAATATCGTCTCCTGGACGACAGCGAGAAAAATTCCACCGTCACGCAAAAGTTTTTACTGCGGAATTCCCCCTCCTGTCCCGATAAACACTGGAGTCCCATCACACATTGGCGAATGGAACGCAAATTCTATCCCCGATTGAATTTCATGGGGCATTTGGAAACGGCTCAGTGGGATATACGTCGCCTGCTCGACAAATTGCATCCGCATGCGTGGGAGGAATACGGTGTATCGGGATGGGGAGCGCATAGGAACGAGAGTATGTTTACGTCTTCGACGACCGTGCTTCATGCTAGGGGGACGGAGAATTATTTGGACGAGTTTTATACTGAGGAGATTGAGCGGAGGGTGGAGAGGATATATGCCGATGATTATGAGCATGAGTATTTGGAGTTGGATGTGGTGAAGGTTGGTGATGCTAGTAGGCATTATAGAGAGAAGTTTGTGGAGAGGTATTTGAATGGAGTGGATGGTGTTATGAATTGAAAGTTTCATCTCATTTCGTTACACTGTGTTTGTCAGTAAATGTTGAGGCGAACTCTGGCCACATCAATAGCAATCAAGAATCCAAAATCAATGTCCTTGTCTCATATTGTGTTTTTCCTCTGCCATAACACATTTTGTTTGCCATTTAAAGTCGTCGTGAAATACCTAGATAGCGGGATCACACTAAATTAATATTACAATAGACAGCTCATAATCAAGTTGCATTTTGGGGCATTAGCACGACACCTAACTTGTCTAAACCAGGATAAAAGAACTGCACGTCATCATTGCTAGTAAGACACAGATGCCGCATGCCAATTACAGTTTTCGTATCACTTGCTGTTTTTATGTTTAAAAGTACAACAACTAACATTCTGTTTGATAGTTATTGGCGAAATTCAACAAGATGTTTCTTATGAGTTGACTTATACAAACTGTGCTGCTATGCTTCACTGTAACCTGTATCATCTTCATCAAAGGAACTTTCACATTATTCTTCTCTCCTTTAAATCTATTGCTCATGTCCTATGTGTTGTTGAAGGACTTACATTGAACAATCTGGAGATGGAAGAGGAGGGAATTCTCATTTCTACTGTCAAAAGTGCTTGACAGTTCATTCTCTTGCTCATGCTTTCTTCCTATTTCTCTAACTTTACTACGACACCTTCTTCGCTAAAAAATGCACCCAGGCTCACTTGTGTCTTCAAGTTATCTTCTTTCCTCTCTTGTTCACAGCATCAAGCATCGGTTCTTTCTTGACTCCATCTGTAAAGGCCCATTCTTAATGATAAGTTTGGAATTATCTTTTGCACTTAGTCCTTATTTATCTAGTTTTTCTTTTCACATAACCTTGAATCCAAAGCATTTTGCTTTGTCCTCCTTCTATGTCAAGGGTTTGTCAGGATCAAGCTTATGTTTCAACTTCCATACAACAATGTTTCCCACAACTCTTTCTCACTGTAATAGTTTTGAAAGCAATGTTGGATCCTGTCACTGGCCATTTTTGTCAAGATTCAGAAGCCATTGACAAGTTTCCCCCACAATGATTTGCTGATACTGACTTGGACTAGGGGTGCACTGGTAGAATGGTCACCAAAAAAATTCATTTAATTCTTGTCAAACTTTGGGATCTGATAGCGATAGGTTTCATTGAGATGTGTACAAATTTTCAGCAAAAAAATCTTGGAAATGTCTCTTATAAGTCCAAAACCTTGTGTTAAAGCAAATATTAAAACACCCATGAGCTTAGTTTCACATGTCCTTGGACATGTCCTGGGCGTGTCCATGGACGTGTCATATGTCCTTAATTTCTCCAGGACACAGTTTTTTTGTGGACACGAGGACATATGTCAGTGTTGAGTCCCATGTCCGCCCAGTGTCCTCAGAAGTTTTGACTCACATACATTACATAACAGTATCTAGGCACATGCCAAGGTATCTTAAACATTTTTGTACTGCAAGTCTTCTGGATTGCACTTAAATGAATGTAATATGCATGCAACAGCCACCACTCTTGGTACAGTGCACCTGAAAGTATCAAAAAGGACCCTTAAATGAAGTAAACACTCCATTTCCTCTGATGTCCTGTCATGTCCTCTGTGTCTAAAATGAATGTCCTACATCCTCACTTGAAAACACTAAAAACACGAGATGTCCAGGACATGTCCAGGACTTGTCCAGGACATGTCCTGGATGGTGTCTTTTTCAACAATTTTTTGATGCGGATGCAGCAGACATGTGAAACTAAGCCCATGAGATGGTAGGAGTGTACATGGTAAATCTAGTTTTAAAAGGTTTTGAAGGGTAAATCAGTGTTTTATGGGTTTTATTGGGTATATCATGGTTTCTTAGGGTTATGCACCGGAAATAAGTATGATGAACTACCAGCTCCATGATTTGTTAGTGGTACAGCACTGAAGAGAAAAGATGGGTACACACAAAATAGACATGATCTCAATTACAACAATAATGAATGGCATTGAATCAGTACTACTACTACACTGTGCATGCTTTGGGTTGCATTTGTTCATGTGTGTCGCAGCTATAGAACTTCCAAAATTAAGCCAAGAAAAAGGGTGAGTACATGTGTGAAAACCCACTAATTGTACTCTGTGACTTTGTTTCTGCTGACCAGTTCGTTGTGAATACACCTGGTCGCTTGTGTTCTAGGTATGGCCATGAGGTTGTTCACAATAAATTCCATGGTGGAACTATCTTTCAGGATGCTGGAACTGGAAACATTTGGGTAAAGCGTCAAGTTTCTCTTGGTGATGGTGACACAGTCATGCCCAAGATTCGCTTTGAAGAATGGCTTTGGGAGATGGTTCCTGCTGAAATCACTCATTTGCACTGTTATAATGGAGTCTTCACTGCTGAAATGTTTTGTGACGATTGCAAGTCCAAACATTTGTCACAGAGTTTCTCTGGTGTTGGAGCAACACATCAAAATTCCTTACCTGAGAGAGCAATTCAAGCGATTGTGTACATGGCTAGAACTTTCATGGTCCATGTCTCTTTTCATTGGTCTCAGCAAGGAGTTGATGATTTGGCTTTGTGGGGTTTTGCTACCAGGCATGCTGCTTGGGTTTACAATCATGTGCCAAACAGAATGTCAGGTCTTACTCCATTGGAAATACTCACCAAGACAAAGGCCGATCACAGAGACTTACTCTTGTTACATGTATGGGGTGCCCTGTGTTTGTCCTTGATCCCAAACTTCAGGATGGAAAGAAGATACCCAAGTGGAATCATCGTTCTCAGCTTGGTCAATTCTTAGTTTGTTGCCAATGTTAGGAACTTATTTACTGGTTTTGTGTCACCTCAGTACCATGTGGTCTTTGATGATTTATTCCAAACTGTGTTGAGCTCTGATGATAATGATGCAGTGATAGATGAGATCTCCATAATCTCTTTGATTTCAACAGAGATGTCTATGCTGAGGATGAGTTCAATGTCAATGGAAATCTTGTCTACTACCCTCCACCTTTAGATGAAGTCTGGTTGGATGAGTCTGAGAGGAGAGAGAGCGAAGGGACAACATTCCTCGTCAGAGGGAGATTACAGACGAGAGAGAGTGTTACAATCGTCTTCGCATTCCTGGTCCTACTCCAGCAGCCAGCAACACTGACAATGATGATGATGATGATGATGATGATGATGATGATGATGATGATGATGATGATGATGATGATGATGATGATGATGATGACGATGATGACGACGATGATGATGATGATGACGATGATGACGATGATGACGATGATGACGATGGACCAATGCCACCCCTGATGGTGGTTTTACACTCTGATGACCA
This sequence comes from Cyclotella cryptica, assembly GCA_013187285.1. Classification (NCBI taxonomy): domain Eukaryota; phylum Bacillariophyta; class Thalassiosirophyceae; order Thalassiosirales; family Thalassiosiraceae; genus Cyclotella; species Cyclotella cryptica. The sequence goes on along the minus strand of JABMIG010000199.1, from coordinate 34,940 downwards.
TCCCTCCATCACATCAAGAGGGAGGAATCCATGCAACAGATGGTGATCTTGATGCACCAGATGGTGATTTTCGAATTGATGATCTGGTTCAGCAACCCAGTCCTCGGTACCCATGGAGAAATTTTGAAGAGAAAGAAACTGGCTATAATTGACTTCAAAAACAGATGCCATGCATGTTCCAGAAGCCAGGAAGTTCCTGTCAGAGTCTATAAGTGCTCAGTTGCTTGAAAAAGGATGAAGTATTGTCAACAACCTAGACAACAACAGGAAGAGTCTGACAGAATGTTTAATGCATTGGAACTAAGGGATGATGTTCCTAGCATGGAAGAGTTGATAGATAGTCCTCTGTCTTGCTTCATCACATTTGCTGCAAACAATTGTGGATACTCTTGGACAACTAAGGAGTTGATTGTTAATTGGGTCCATCCATTCTTCTTAAAGGCTAAGGCTGAAGCTGCCAAGGCAGATAATCTTAATTGGTGGGAAGCAATGAAGAGTCATGTTGCCAATGAATACTGGAAAACCGCTGTGAAAGAGATTGAACCCTTGGAAAAGATGGATTGCTGGGATGTGATTGACCGTCCAGAGGGAGCTCACATAATTGACCCACGTGGGCATTTAAGATCAAACTCTATCCTGGTTGTCTCGTCAAGAAGTTCAAAACTCGCTTTTGTGTTCGTGGTGACCCACAAATCCAGGGTATTGATTTCTTTGAGACTTATGCTCCAGTAGGTCAACGGACAACAATTTGGCTTAAGCAAATCATTCAAAAGAGCTGAAGATTGATTGCTATCATGATGCAGATTTTGCTGGAATGGATGGGTATGAGAGCTCTCCTTCCTGTGTCAAGAGTAGGTCTGGATTTGTCATTACTGTTGCCAATTGTTCAGTCCTGTGGCAATCCAAGTTGCAAACTGAGACAGTACTTTCTAAAATGGAAGCTGAGATCATGGCACTTGCTCACAGTTGCTGAGAACTTTTCCAGTCATTGTCATGGTCTCTATGTTGGGAGAAAAGGTTAACTTACCAGTCACTGAGGCAACCATGAATGTCTCCATCCACAAAGATAATGCTGGAGCATTAGTGTTGGCAGAGACTCTGCCACCTCAGTTTACATCGAGGAGCAAGAATATGCTATCAAGATTATTTGGTTCCGTGAGCAGGTCATCCGGAGGAAGATCAAGTTGCTCAAGATTTATACTGTGGAGCAGCTGGAACAAACGGCTACCCAGAGTAACCTTTGAGTATTTGAGAAGAAAGCTGTTAGGATGGTAGATCAAATGAGCATGTACTTGAGAGGGAGTGTCAAGATCGTGCGATCGTTTGAGGCTGTACAATTGCTCAAGATCGTGTGATGCTCGTGATGGTGCCATAAGCACATGACACAATGGCTGTAATGTTCTCGTTTTTTACAGGCAGTCATTCAAACAACTATCTAATTTTATTTGTGGTCATGGGACAAACACCGAGTGTGTTTGTGCCACAAACATGGGCCTTATTTGTTATCATGTCCGGATATTTTGGAAATCTTGACACAATATTTTATGATATGTTTCATCTATCTAAGTCCGATTGTGTGCGTTTTCAGGAACAGAGCAGCACTTTGAGATAGAACACTTTAAATTATATTTTTTCATATTATCACACAAACCAATTGAACAACAGCATCTACAACATAAATGTCTACAAGTAATATGATTTCTTTCTGCTTATGATAGTCAAGCACACAAATACACTCACTTCCTAGAGTGTGTGACTTTTTCTAAGTTTTTGAGAGTAGCATCATATATAATACAGTTTCATGTATGAGGAGCCACAACATATGATGTAAGGTTTTGAAAGGGCTCAGAATAGTCAACCCTATTTAAACATTTTAATCTTGTGGTGTAGGGCGTTGAGGGAATTCAAGTGTTGTGTGAAAATAGCACTCTAAAATCTTTTTTAGACACTAATAATTACTGTGATAGGGCTTACACAGTTTTAGAAGTACGGTACTTAATTTCTCTACAAACATTCATGTGTCAATAAATCATACAACGGCAAACGCTACCGTAAAATGCGGAGCATAAGTACCACCAGTGCATAAGCTCCAAATGTCCGATTTTTGGAACATTTGCATTTTTATAATGTTCTAGCCTATAAATTAGAACTAAAACCCTCTTGGGTAGTTTCTCCATGTCATCAGCAACACACCCATATGTAGCGCTACCCGTGAATCCCGATGGTTGCCAAGAAACCTCTGATTCTGTTGGAAGTTACTACACATCTCGTGCACATGGTGGAGGGGTTCACAGCATGGACGAAGCATGGAGGTTGAATTGTGATATGTTGTGACGTAAGTACAATATCCCTACCTTGAGGTAAGTTTCAAGATACCAATCATTTTTCACCGTGTTACAATCACTAGCTTGTAACACTGTATAAGCACAACTAAAATGTATCTTTTAATATTTGTGGGTACTTATGCTCCGCAATTTACGGTAGAATCATCACCATCCACCAACTGTGACACAGGGAGTGAGACAGCTTTCATCTTCTTCACTTTACCAGTGGTGCTTTGGCAGCACCATTTTTAGTCGCATGGTACCATACATAGTTGTGTTGGTGCAACTGAATTGGTGCATCAGCAAATGGATTGGTTATTTTCACATCATGTGCTTATTTTCACATTTTGAATATAACATAATCCGTAGAAAATAACGTTGTCGTGAGAATATTACATAATAATTTACGTTATTTTCACACGTATAGCTTATTTTCACAAGCTAGCGTTATTTTCACAACACCATAGTAAATAAGATGGTAAATCATTGCTATTGAGGTTGAGGGATAGCTGAGCATAAGCACAAATAAAGAAATGGTGTTGGTTGATCAAATGTTTAGGAAACTTCTGTCAACAAAATGAGCCCAATTATTACCAGATCTTGCTGGACTTTGAGAGACAGAAAGTGAGTAGCAGAACGCCCTTTCAAGGTAAATAGTGCATTCTCATTCATGTAGATCTGTCAGCAAAACCAAGAATTAATGTACAAGATGTCAACATTAGTGATGGGTGATACGGATTGAAGTTAAGCAGCTTGGACAAGAAATTTAAATTTGAAAAACACATTTTAAACAACAACAATATTTCACGAAGATTGAGGCTACTTTTCACATAATCTCTTGAAAATCACATTACTGTTGAAAATGGCATGAAGTCAGATCACATCACCAGTAGGAACGGTATCTTTCTTGCATATAGTTTAAATACTGTTATGTCTTGAATACATATTTACAGTTCCGTTATTTTTTTATGAATAAGTTTGAAATAGTTTTTCTTAACAAAATTGTCATATCTAAGGGTCGCTGGTATTTTCATGAAGTGAAATAGAAATAGTCCTTAGAGGTACATGATGACCAATGTGAGAAAGATTGTTCAACCAAAACCCACTGTCACTACTCAACCAGACCATGATGCGTATTTAGAGTGTTATCACAGAAATAAACTTCTCTAGCACAAAATAATAATTGAGTGGGAATGACGCATATCCCAGATCATCCCTCTGCACACCATTTTATATTGTATTATCTTTCCCTGTCATGAAGTATTTGAAATGACAACTTTCATTGCCTCTTGATTATATTTTTTATTTCCTTTTGGTGACTTCATTTGTGGTGTCTTCTCATAGAGGCACACTCTACACTATCCCCGGTTGACCTAACACCAACAAATGTAGGAAATAGCTATTTCGGCTCATTACCCATTAGACCCATAAAACATAGCTTAGTGGGTGTTAGGACGCGAAATTGCCCAACTTGGTGGGATTGGTTGGTATGGAAAAATGCTTTAAATGCCGATTTTTAGGCTTAAGAGGTGTTCTAATACATCTCTGGTATGTCGCGATGAGTTGGGGCTATCTGGTTTTTTGTATTGCCCATTCTACAGGCTGTTTCGTGAAAGTAGTCAAATGAGAAATTACCAAATTTTTGGCGATTCTATACTAGTTCCTACATACTGTGAGGCGTATCGAAATGTTCAATTTTTCGCGCCAAAATTGTGATGGCCTCTCTGAAACGCCGATGTATGCCATCACTCTGCCATCTCTTGCACTTTGTGTTGGACAAAGCGCACTTTCCTCATACACAAACCGAGACTTGTATGGGGAATGCCTCTCCACACTTCCTGTCTGCCAAAGCACGCAGCTCTCCATTTCTTCACGCAGCTAATAACTCTCAACATCTCCATTTGGAGCTCTCGTTTTATCACGATCCCTTTATTGCCCTGACTCCAAGACTTTTCAGTATATCTTCATCTTGTACCCTGTGCCTCCTTTCACGATCGCGAGGAACAGCGTGGTCGTCTTCATCGAAATCGTCTTCATTGAAATCGTCGATACCACGCATTTGGGCTCACTGTATTGCCCTGATTTCAGTACCTCGCCGTACATCTTCTTCTTGTATGCTGATCTTCCTTTCACGATCGCGACAAATAGCATGGCACGCTTCATCGAAATTGTCTTCATCACGCATTATTCACTGCTACGACCTCGGTCTCCTCCCTAATTGACTACGGCGATCGTCGCAGAGTACTCATTGCCAACTTTTCTGAAGCATCCATCGTGCTCATTTGAATCAAGTTGACTAATCCATATAAGACAGGATGCCACGGCCCGTGAAATCTGGTTCTTCAAAGAGGCCCATTGGGTACAAGCGCAGAGTGTCACCAAGGAGGAGGAAGGCGAAACGAAGAACTTCTGTATCAAGCGACAAAAACTATTCAGTATCTGACGAAGATGTCCTCAATAATCTGAACAGTGGTGTTGATCTTTCTCCTACATCTCAACCAAGCCCATCCCAGGATTCTAGCTCACCTCACGAAGAAGTTGATCAACCTGAACACACTGACGATGCTTCAGATGGTACAGACGAGACATGGACTCCATCAATTGATGGAGAGGAATCTGATGAAGAGTTAGATTTGGATGACAAGTCTTCAGTCTGGCAGGAAGTACCCATTTCTTTTCGCGATGTCTCAATTGCATTCAATAAGGTCGATTCGGACCTTGGGTATGGCTACAATTAAGAAGTCAAGGAGATAAAGAAGAGAGTTCTGAGAGAATACAATTCACTCTCATCTACAAAGGAGAGCGACAAATCACCCGAACCAGGCGTGAAGAAGATTCGAAAATGTCCTCCAAAATGCGTTGTATGCTGTACTGTTGCTGATCCAAAGGACAAGGAGTTCAAAATCACCCAGACGACTATTTATTGTTCGACATGCCTGGTTACTTTGTGTCTCAAGAAGAAAGGACACAGGAGGGCGTCGTGTTTCGAGATATTCCATCAAATTAGTGATCTATCGAAGCTGAAGGCAACACAAGATGGTGGTAGTCCATCAGAGGGGAACACAGGCTCCTCTAAGAAGAGGAAACAGAGTAGTAAGGAAGCAAGATCATAGTTTTATTGTTAAATTAAGGAAAAACGCCAAGATGTGGACAAAACGCTAGTTAAATTGCCATACTAATTTATGCATACGTAGTTATGTGTTAAACTACTAGTAATTTGTGTGGAGAAAAAAAACGCATAGTTTTGTCACCGTATTTTAAGACCAATGAACGCAGGAAATAGCAAAATTTTGGGCGAAAACGAAGGTTGCATTGGGGGAAGCAGAAAGGAGCAATAATCATCATTTCAGAGTAAACCACCATTACCCCCATTAGAAACACTTCTGAACTCGATGTCTGACAACTTGGACGGCCGATTTGGACCCCTCCACATATTTTTTTTCGTTTTCAAAATTACGGTGACCAGCGTCACCGTAAATTTTTCCAACCGGGGTTAGGTTGCACGCACAGAATTTGTGCATACCACTCTGCAAACCGGCGTTGCAAAAATACTACGAATAATCTTTAGGTTAATTCACATACATAAAACGGAATCAATATAAAAATGGAAGTATACGAAAGTCAGTCACAGGCACGAATTATCTATTATGATGCACAGTGTAGATATAAAAAATGGCGGGGAATTCCCCCGAGGAATTTACAACATCGGTTGCAAACTTCCGATAATACTATAATTCCTACCACCAAAAATAAATTATATATTATCACTCGCCGAGGATTATTACCATATAGAAGTTTGTGGGGGTTCAACCCTCCAATGTACTTTGTGCCTAAATTGTGTTCTAACTTATGCAGAAAGAAAAAAATTAAAGTAAAGCAGAATTCTGCATACATTAAGGCAACCTCAGCATGTGTCGTTGTGCACTTGACACATATATTCCCCTTACATAGCACAAACTCGATTTTTCATCGCTTCATCGACCAACACAATTGTTTCAACTCACACCCCTCTACCACTGTTCTTTGACACTCTCTCCACACGTTCTGTCTTCCTCCATAGTCGCGATGCGCTGCTTTTCTGCAATCACAATCCTTGTAAAAGGATTTACTCTACAATGAAGGGCTGGAGGCTGAAAGTCATTAACTGGGTGTTTCCATGTCAAACAGCCACAAGCGCAACCATCTCTATCACATGTTTGTTGTTGGAGAACACAGTACACTTGGCCATCGAGTTCGTGTACGCATTCCTTAGTGAATTGTAGACTTCATTCGTGGCCTTTTCCCTGAGCCCAATGGTGACTACATGGGACATCATGATGTGGATAAGAAGGTAGCAAGTTTGTTAAAGGGGATAATGCCTTCAGTTTCCCTCTTTTGGATTATGTTCATTCATCATTTTGTCAGACAAAGTCCCTTTTACTAGTGGAATGCATATATTCTTCTTTCTCTAAGACTTATACCTCCATTTTGTGTTATGGAATCACACAACAATTGGTTTTCTCACACGAAACCACTTTTTTGTTTTAAAATTAAATGGATACCCTTTCTCAAAATGCTGTTAGTTTAAAGACTAAATTGACACCTAACTGCCAAAATGCTTCGTCAGACAAAAAACTAGTTTTTCAGACGAAGTCCTGGTGTTCCATCCACATAACTGCCCCCTTTTAAGCTCACAGCTGACATGCACCAAAGTGTCACCTCTGTCAATTACCACAATTTTGAGATGCACCATGACAATCCCATCCCACATGCTTACTAGCTTGGGACAGTATCAATATTTAAAAATAGCACAGGATGGGACTGGATGCCTGCATAAAAAATATTGCCAAGATTGTGCTGAACCTCACAGAGCATGCCAGCAGATCTGCACCAAAAAATCGATGTATAACTCAGTAAGTATTTGATTATCATTTATCTGTGAAACTAAGTGTTCCTCCAACCCAACTTTGTTGTTACTTTTGAATTGGAGTGACACGAGTGACTAGAAAACAGAGGTGCGCAAGATAGTATGAGTGAGTCACTCATATTCAAAAGTTATCATGTAAAGAAATCACATGTCCATGTACACTCACCCTCAGGTTTCATATCCCTAAGATAATACAGTTTAGCCCTCTTGACCCGTCTCCCCTTCTTTTTACCCTTATTCACAAATCCTTCCTCCAAAACTTTCAAGGTTTTCACCATTGGGCTATGCAACTTGACCTTCCTCTCAACATGTTCCCCAAACAACACATCTTTGAGATAAATAGCAGTATCCAAACCCTTGTTCTCCCGCCCCAGCACAACTCCCCGAATCTTATCCAGCTTCTTGTTCTGCGAATTGTCTACTCCCCCGGAATCCAATACCTGGAGCTCTACCGCGTCCCCCACCTTGAAAGGAACTTCCCATACCTCGGGTTTGCTTTCCTTGCTTTTGGCTACGGCCTCCATCTGTAGCTCATTGAGGAGTTTCGAGGCGCGTTTTCGAGGATTTTTGAATTTGGGTTTTGGCTTGTTATCGTGGGAATAATGATGGAGGAAAGGCATGTCGGCTGGAGAAACTCCGGTGTCAAAACGTTGTTTGGAAGGGTAGAGTGTTTTCCCATCCGGAGATGAGGTGGGCTTTCGGTCGTTGGTCGTCGACGTGGGCAGGGATCGATAGGAGGGGTACGAGCGAGGGTTTGTGCCACGGGAGCGAGGTACGGTGGTTTGAGGGGCGAAGAGGGCCTTGGCGGCATCGATGGCTTCTTTTGAGGCGTATTTCGAACGCGACTCAATCACGGGGAACTGGGACGAGAAGAAACGGGTGGCGGGACGTAGAAGATACGTTGCATTCCGTAGGGGTGGGAGGTAGGTTTGAAACATCATGGCTGTTGCAACGGGTTTTATTATCGTTCCATCAATTCCCTTTCATGTGTCCCTAAGCTGCTCCAAGACGTCCTTCCAAGATCGTTATAATGGCGGATGATAGCGTTGGTGTTGTCCGTTGCCTGTCTCTGAAATGACAACGAATGTGAGGATCAATGAAGGTGTTCGTTGTGTCAGTACAATAGTAACAATAGTGTCGGCAGTCGTCGGGTGTATGGTATGTATGTTGGCGGACTCTTGGCGGAATGGTGAGGAGAGGTTGAACCTGGTTGAATATAAATAATAATAGGGAGGTAGTTGAACCTTGAGTTGAATTACTTATATTATCTACAAACTACATACTTCTTATCAGCTTATTATCACAAGCACGAGATTCATCCCAGTACCCCAAAGCAAAAAATGGTTCCAGGTGGAACCAATCCATGGCATAGAGGAGGCACTGAGGAGGCATACAGTTAGTTATTGTATGGATTCCTATAATCAATAATAGCAGCCAGCAAACAGCAATTCCGTAGATAATATCTTGGTCTATTGTAAAATATGGTACCATACCTACTCCATATTGTACCTATCTCGCTCACTTCGTCATCGCATGTCATCGCTGGAGATCGCTGGCTCCCCATTTTTTGTCTCGGATGCGTTTGGCGTCTTCAGTCGTCATAATACTCAGAAACAAAAGGAGAAGTCAATCATGAGGATCGTTCAAGGCGTTCACAAATCATGGAGCATTTTCTACGTGCTATCGCTGATTTTCGGTTGTTCAGCATTTTCAGGTCCCTCTTCACGTTCACAGATGGTCCAACGTCGTACTCCGTCGCTGCAATCCTACCGCGGAAATAGCTCTGACACCGTCTCGCCAAGATTAAGCAACGCCATAATCCACACACTTGCCACAACCGCTACTGCCATCGCAATCCTTACATCTCCCGTCACCGATATGAGAGCAAATGCCGACGAATGGGGCAGGGAAACAGAAGCACCCACCCTTTTTACAGGCGAAACCGTCATGATATGCAAAAAGCGCGGTCCGCTCGGGGCATGTCTCGAAACCGCCGTCCGCACCCCAGACAACGACAATGATAAGTCTCTCGAATACTTTCGAGATCCGAGTGAGGAGGTGAAACGTAAGCAGGAGAAGATGATTACCAGTGGATATGAGGATAATGAGGGGAATGAGTTAATCCAGAGGTTGAGGAGGCAGAGTGAGGAGAATCGGGAGAAAAATGAGAATTCTGTCAGGGTGAAGACTATGTTGAATGATCAGGTGCGGACTGTTTGCGTGAATTTTTATTTGTCGAAGTTGACTTTTATTTGGTCAGCTTACTAACGCTTCAATCGCGAACCACCACAGGGTGCAAGCTTCGGGCCGTTTGATCGCCAAGTTGTCATTCTTAACACTGATGGAAGGACTTTTACTCTCCTAGAAAACCCACAAGCTATGCGCCTGAAAAAGGCAGGATATAGTAAGTCATTATACTATGGTAAATTGCGGCGCCAATGACGTAAATCACATGCTAATCTTTTTCGTGTCATTCAGTCGGGAAAGATCGTAAGTTCATCATTCAACCAAGTCAAGAGGTAATTGATGCTGCTCTGGAGGATAAGAATGATTTGGGAAGTATGATCAAGGGGTTCTTTGGTGGCAGTGATGATTCCAAAGTCGAAGAAAGTGTTACTGTGGGCAGCCTGGAACCTGAGCAGGTTGACGTTGGTGTTGATGAAAAGGACGTATCAACTGGCGAGGAAGCAACATCTCAGTGATTGATTTATGGCGTAGATGCTCTTATGTGAATTACTTGACAAGTCAAACGATTCAGTGGTCTTTGTCTGAATTCATAACCGCTCGGAAGATATCAATCGTCAATATCAATCCACTGGGCTTAGAGTTGAATAGCAATAGATCTTAAGGGTAGATCAAGATTACAACACATGTGTACATTCATATGCTTATGAACGGTTCGCCCAGAACTCTCTCCATTGTGGTTTTGCCTCAATGTCGCTGGAGGTCTTCCTCTGAACATTCTTTGGTACTTCCTTGCTTGACAGAGACTGCACACATGTTTGACCTTCATGGTCCTCCTCGTCATCATCATACTTCGCAGTTGGAGCTCTCTCTATCTCGTCTAGTCCCTCATACACACCAACCAACTCTGCCCTCTCTGTTGCATTACCAAGTTGACTACTCTTGATTTTTTGCTTTGAGGCTTCTCGTCTTCTTCGTTCGCATATCCGAGCCATTCTCGGCGTTGCTGTTGAGTATTAAACTTCTGCTCATCTGTCACAATCCTACATGGTACTTCCTGGAGGCTTTCTGCGCGAATCATGCGCCATTTGGCCCAAACATGTATTTTGCGCGCTGTTAAAACCCGTTTCACAAAAATGTCTGTTACTGAGCCGATCTCAACATGTTTCGATACTGCATTAAGGGCCACTGCACTTTGACGATACCTTGCCACGGATAGCAAACGTTCTTGCAAGATCATATAACTCGTGCTTTGAGGCAAAAGCATCAAGACGCGCTTCAAAGTTAGAAATAACATGGCGCCGCTACCTTCATTGTAGGGATCATCCTCACATTCTAACAGCCTCAAGTGTAAATGGCGAAATATTGGCCTTTCGATGAGATCAATCAATTGATCTATTTCAAGGTAGAACATGAGTGAGACATCCAAAGGGTCGATCTTCTTCAAAAACGTCGATGCTGTAAGGAACGCGCTTTACGAAAAGAGAAGAAAGACATGTGAGCATCCGAAGAATTGAACGATATGGAACAGTCGAAAGCAAAGGGTAACTCACCCTCCCCACAGACTGAGTGATAAAGCAGCCACAACGTTGTGCGAGAACGCATAGAAAAGAATGTAGAAGAGCCGTGCGCGACGTTCATCTCGGACGCCATTGCCTTTGCGTCCTATAGAGTCCTTCAGTACTTCTCGAAGCTGCTCAGTTTCAGGAGCAGCAAAAAACACAATTCCAAGCTGTTGGGCAAAGTTCGAAACAAATGCCAAGTCTTTCGCAATCACCGCTAGCTCCTTCTTCGCTGTCTGAGCATCTATTTCTGGACGCTCTAAAACCTTTTCCCTTCGCTTCATTCTTGAGACAATAAAATTTTCAAGCTCATTTGCGAATGCCACAAACACGAATTCAGGCGGTTGGAGGGTACACATAAGCTCTATAACCTTTGACACGTCCATGAGAAGTTTAGGGTTTTTGGAATGCAAGTCGATTAAAGATGCAAACACATCGCGATCACGAGATATCAGTTTGCGACGAGGGAGATCTAATACCCCCAAAGCAAAGTTGGCGTTTTGATCATCCATAGGATTCAACATGCTCGGGATTTTAACGTCAACGTCATTCCCTTGAGGTAAGAATGAAGGTGCAAATACAGAGCGGGAAGCTTCACCCTCTGCTGGAATTGATATCTTTGCCAGTACTTCAAAACTCTTAACGGTGATAATCGCAGGCGGATGGTCAACTAACTGGTAAATGATGCAATCGACAAACTCACTAGCGTACTGCAAAACGGTATGCGAATGGCAATCAGAGAACATGAGGTACCAACGTAGCGATTATTGAAGACGCTATAATCTAAACCTTTCTTACCTCAGCCTTGAGTGAATTGGGAACCACATATTCGTACAGAACAACAAGCCATTGCAAAGCACATAGCCGAGAAAGTATCAACGAGTTATCCCGTTCTTCAATGCCATCACTTGCCCGGTACCAGCCGGTGCTGAAGCGGAACAGCAACAAATGAGATGATCAGGCCCCAGACAAATTATCATCCTCTAAACATCATGATCCAAAAACTGACCTTTCAATGCCGCTTCCATCAGGTTTCACATCCATGCGATATGGCCTACGCTCGACAGAGGGTGGATTTCTTGCAATCAGCCCCCCAGGTGAATCCAATTCATCGCGTAGAGCTACGATGAAGCCTCCAAGATGTGGAATGAAGGCGTGTCCATCACGTCTAACAGCATCCTGGAGACAAGAGTTAGCCTGCTCTGCGAGCAAGTGTGTGGTATGGTCAGGTAGGAACGAATCCTTCACACGAGATTGATACGTGTCACCGATGCTGAATTTTTGATATCGGTTGCACATGTGAGACTGCATAGAACTGTCGTATGGTTGAAAGATTTTCCTATCATATACACATACCTTAACAAAATTCCAGGGAGCACGTGCGGCAAGGCATTGCGAACTGAGATGGATGCTGCAGTTGGAGTATTCGTCGACCTCTCTCCATCAGGACCAGAAATGATGTCGATCCCTCGCGATCTCTTAACTGATTCCACTCCTCCCATGATTTCATCAGCATCGCTCCAAGCGCTTTTTGAAAAGGCGGACGAAATATGTGCTTGCACAATGCGCGACATCCAATACATGGCCACCTTTCTCACAAAGGGATCTGGGTGTTCCATTGTTAAAACTAAACTCTGCAGAATCTTGTCAAAGTCAATCGCCATGTGATGTGCATCCTCGAAGTCCTCATTATTTACCAACAATTTTGGGAGAACAGACTACAAGAACACGACCGTAGGATAATATAAGTGATTGCAAGGGACAAAGTCTTTAACAATTTTGGATAAGTCGGTTTTACTCACCTGCAAGAACTCAAGTGCAAGTTGACGTATGGTAGTATTCGGATCAGAAACCATGGCGAAAATGCCGCCAAGGAAAAGGTGAAGAAATTCCAGTATCGGTGCACCTATTAGCTTATCCGAAAATTCCTGTAGCCACGTCAATGTAAGCTGTTTCGTGGCCTTGTTCCGCATGTAAACAAACCTGGCAAACACCGGAACGCACGCGTCCGCCGAAAAGCTTCCGCTGTTGATAGCACCGACTATAACTTCTTTGAGCTTTTTATCAAGAAGCTCTGCGCCGCTCCGCACGTCAAGGTCGACATCTGCATACAAACTACGCAGGATTTCAAACAAGATGAAGAAATGCTGAACCGCTAACGATGGGATGACTTTCGTGACATTAAATAGAGACTCCGTGGCATAGTATCTCACTCGTTGAGAATGATCCTGACAAGCATGAACGACACTCGCCAAAATCAAATCCCGGCATTCCATCACATCCCTCCCTTCATTCGCCTTTTTCAAGCCAATGGCACAAGCAGCAAGTGCGACGGCTCCTCCTTTCCTGGCATCTTCGTTGGTGCTCCTGACGTAATCATCACTCAAGAGTAGCAAGATAGCACGTACTTTAGCATAATCCTCTTGAGCAACGAGAGATCGAATTACCTTTTCAATTTCCATAGCAGCGAGACGACGTCGTTCATAACGCTTGTGGGCCAGAGACACAAGTACCGCCGCAGAGATACTTTGTTGGAAGGTACGTCTCATATTTTCTCTTTCTTCTTCGTCTTTGTAATATTTATCGAGTACCGTGGAGGCAGAGGATGTGTCTATCATCATCATCGAGTCGGGATGGTTGCTTGGGATATTGGTGGAAGAAGAAAGAATGGAGGGTGGATAGTAGGGGTAATCACCATGCATGCCAGAACTGGATGATTTGCTGCCTACGTTTGACATGTCTGTGAATGATTCAATTTTCTGACGAACGCTCGAAAGTACATTTGGTAGTTTATGTAAGGCAATATCTGCTGGTTTGGTTCGAATAGAAGACGATGCGGAAGTACCACTATTGCTACTTCTGCCCGGGATATTGATATTGGTTTGCAATGAAAATCGTTCTCTGCCTTGTGAGTCGGGGTTTCTGCGATTGTCGGCGACATCTGTAATGGAGGATGAACTCTGTCTGTATGATTCAAACCCATGAGCTTTTTCGCTCACCATATCTACATCATCGCTTGGGTTCTCGCTCAAGATTTCATCAAGTACATTGTGTTCTGCCACTGCTAAATAGTCATCAGTGTGCGCAGTGACATTGTCATGTACTTTGTCATCACTGCTAGTGGGAGGTGCGTCGTCCTTTGGAATGTCTGAAGACGCAGCCACCCTTACTGCATTTCCAGTAGTTTCGGGTAAAGAGTATGAATTGGATCGTGATCTTTCGTCACTCCCGCCCTGTTGTTGTATTTCAGTTAATGCTCGGTCGAATGCAGATTGTTGTGGACGACGTGAAGTGGGAGCAGTCGATCCAATGGCTGATGCCACGGCGACGTTGGCTTCGTTGTATGACTCGTAGACGTCAACATTACCATTAATTTCTCCCTGAGTAACAGTATTGCTTCCATAGTCTGCTTCATCATCTTCATCAACACTGCCCGCTGAGTGCGTCCACGTGAAAGGCACCGTGTCGACCCGTTCAATCTCACCATTTGTCGGGGTAATATCGTCCTGTCGTCGCTCCTCCTCCTCATACGAATTCGTCGCGTGTCCCGCCACAATCGGATAAACCGGACTCGCCCCAGCGTAAAATTGAGACGCGACATCTTCTCTTCTTTGACCGTAAATTCCCTGAAGATCGGTATCTTCGTCGTCGTCGTCCTCGGACGAAGAACTGAAGGCATTCTCCGACTCGATCCGCTTCCTCGCTGTGGCAAACACCTTTTGCGGCAGCTGTGTCGAGTTCGACGCGCCATCAATCACTTGAGGGGGAGGCGCGGCGCCCTCCAGCATGGCCATGGACATGATAATATCGTCGTCGTCTTCGTCCTCGGCCAGGATGCCTGCGAGGATACGTTGCCGCTCGTCTTCGGTCACGGAAGCAGACTCCGTGATGCTAGGGAGCGCCGGCAGGGACGAGTCGTCTCCTGTGGAGTCGGTGCGAGGTATCTGAGTGTCAGACATCGTGGTAGGGTGACGGCTAGGACGGCTAGGTTTGCCTTCCGTTTGTGGGTTACGTCGAGTAGCGTCTAATATCTACTATCTAGGCAGCTATTTGACAGTATTTGACCGTTCTCGGGCGCATACCATGAATATTATCAGAATATTATCTAATATACAGACTTTATACAGATTCATGACGTGAAGCACCTTTTCAGAGCAGACGAAGTTACACGCGATGATAGGAGACGAAGAAACTATTCAATTCAAGCATTACATTAAGAGACTTTAAGCCTATCACACGTGCTTAATCCTCCACCTGTCTTAGAAGGAAGCAACAGATTCCACAACTTAATGTGTTCACTTCTTTTTCATAACATGCGATTTCAAGGCGTTGAATGCACAGAACACAGAAAAGAAAGCGCTAATTGCCCCAACAGGTGTTACCAGGCCACCACTACTAAAAGCAAAATGAACTCCGAGAGACAACGAACAAAGACAGTTCAACTCGATGAAGGTCGTCCCCCCCAGCCTGTCACGGTCAGCTGCATCCTTCAAGGTATATAAGCATAGAGTTAACAATGCCAATCGGTTGAATCGAGCAAGTGGCATTGCCAACCCTTCAGCATAGATTGAATTTGCTTGTATAAATTTGAATACCTCGATTAATTTCTCAAACTTCAATGCTGCAACCATTGTTGTCACAAGAAGATATCCGAATGCTGTGATGTTTTTTGGGACGGAGAAAAACCCCTTTAATGTTTCCCTTGCTCCTGTGGCAATATCCTTCAACAGAGTGGTATCATTGCCCTTCTCCCACCCCAAAACTCCGTATGCATATCCTTTGATGCAGTTGATAATGGACAGTATGAATGCCAGGGCCAAAACCTTGTTCCTACCTCTTCCGAGTGTGACAGCAGAAAGACCAACGACGCTGTATTCCAGAAGAGCAAGATTGAGTCTCTTGTATGTGTCACTCCCCAACCGATTATTTGCAGCAGCTGAAATCAATATGTAGGATATTCCCGTGGGCATCGCAATGTATCCAGCGATAACGCGAAGGAGGGAGCTTGATATGCCCGACCTCGATGCTGAAACTATCCCAGCGGAAAGGTAAGCTGTCACCATGGCTCTGTACCCTAACAGAACGCGATTTTTACGTCCCTCTATTTTCTTTTTGTCGTCAATCCGTATAGACTGTTCGTTTTCGGTCGCAGACAGCATCAAGGAACGAAGACCACCAGGAAGCACCTGGCGAGGCTTCGAGATGAGAGGAGCTTGCAGTGGAGGTGATTGTCCATTGTGACAGGGCAAGAGTACTCGTAAGGAAGTGCGAGATGTGCCTAAGAAGGCAGACGCTTGTTGCTTCGCGCTCAAAATGGCGGATAAGATGGCAACTATGAACAATCTCATCTTTTTGGTACAATATTAACTCTGCAACATGAGTTTGGGAGTCTGGCGGAAGTGTCAATGTCAGTTAATCTCAGTTAATTGAGGAGGTGAAGGATCGGAGTTGGTTGTAGTTTGAAACAGAGTTAGGAGAACTATGGTACAATACCTCTGAGACTTCTGAGACATACACAAGATTTGAAAATCGTACTGAGGTAAGGGATTTAACAGAAAAAAGAAAGGACAACCGTTTAGTGAAAATAGCTACGTATACTAAATTGAAAACATAGTTTTTGAAGTTTAACTGTCAGCGACTGTTCGTTTCTTCAGATGGTCTGAGGCCCACCCTTACCAGTCGACATTGACGCTAACGTACATACGTATTTAAACCGAAATTGAAAAATAATTGTGTCAATCGGTAAGCGTAAGCGTTTTTTTCCGTCCTTGCCTTACGCTAACACGAACGGACGTGCATCAAGGATCCGTTTTTAATGGTTATGAGCCACAAACCCTCCAAATACAGATTTGAATTATGTCGACAAAACCTCACCCGACGTTCCCTTGAGATCGTGTAAAACACATACAAAGTACGTAGTACGAAAAAAAACATCAGAAATTCTCACAAGATCGACATCTCGACCATAGCGTTCGCATATCAACCCAATCGTCAGGCCCGAGGGAATATCATAAAGAACGGATCGGAGAACATTTTGTGTGTGATTGAGTACTAGTTCCTCTGATAAAATAATATAAATCTGTTGGCGTCTCGCCTGATTGTAAGGACGGTGAAAACGACTTTGTCAACATACGCTGATCGCACAGAAAATGAGGGAATGTACGTCAACGTCAACGTTGACAGGTAAGGGTGGGCCTGATATGACCGGGACGAAGTTGACGAGAATTCCGACGAGACTCATTTTCCCGCCAAATTTCGAACAATGGGGACTCCACATATTCTCCAGGTGTTGTGAGACGTGCGTCGGCTCTTTCCGGTGAAGAAGTTTCAAAGTTTCACCACTGGCATGTTCGTGTCCTCATAATAATATGACGCATTCACAGAGGTGAACTCTACAGATATCTATAGTATTCCCACTAACGTAACCTCCCATGTTAGAATATGCAAAAAAATATAACACGTCATATCTTACGCACACTTTACACATCAACCTCTGTCTTCCCAATAGCTTCCCAATTCTCACCACTCCACATCCACCGCACCAACTAAAATATTATATGCTCATGATTGTTGTTTTGCTTCACGATCTCCACCCCCATCGCACTCTTCACTGTTGTCGCAAGAGCTCCTCCACCATCGCACGGGCTCCACTGCCGTCGCACTAGCTCCGCCGCGGTCTAACGAGCACCACCTCCGTTGCACGAGCTCGACGAGCATCTACGGAGCTCGACGATCCTCACTCGAGCTCGACGAGCATCTCACGAGCTCCACCGCCGTCGAACAATGCTCGTCGCAGCTCGATGAGCATCTCACGAGCTCCACCGCCGTCGCACTAGCTCCGTCGCAGCTCGACGAGCATCTCACGAGCTCCACCGTCGTCGCACTATAGCTCCGCCGCCACCTCCGTAGCTTTAGTTCCGTCATCACCGCCGTCCTCCATCCTCATAACCGTCGCACTAGCTCCGCCATCACCGTCGTCGCACTAGCTCCGTCATCACCCTCACAAGCGACCTAGGTTTGTACATCATTGATGCCCAATTGATGCCCAGTGACGTTTGTCTCATATTTATGAATGTGCTCCATGTTTTTCAACCACCCCAACAAACGACACAGGCAACCTTGTGATTGCATAGGTACAATTGTACTTTTGCATTGGTAAGTCATTTGTTATCGAACTTTTATCAATTTATAATTTATTTCAAGAAGAAAATTTCTTACATTTGACAGTTGTTTGTGACGTATGCTGCGCACCCATCGAACAAGCTTCACGAGCTTCTTTCACAATCATCGAGCTCGACGACCATCGCCATCTCAAGATTTCTTCGTACGAGCTTCTTTCACAATCATCTAGCTTGACGATTGTCGCCATCTCACGATTTCGAAAGTACTTCGTTCGACTTCTATTGCACCAGGTCAATTCCTGCTACAACAACAAAGCAGCACCCGGTTGCAAAGGTGAAATAAATACCATTTGTTAGAAAAGGTAAGTGCTACAACTTTGTGATTGTGAAGTTTGATGATAGCGTTCTAACCATTTTTTCATCATTTCAACTGCAAGAACCCACACAGGCGACCTAGGTTTGTGACCAAATGGACATCATTGATGCCCAATTGATGCTGATGGCGTGTGTCTCATATTTATGAACGTGCTCTGTGTTTTTCAACCACCCCAACAAACGACACAGGCGTCCATGTGATTGCATAGGCACAATGTACTTTTGCATTGATAAGTCATTTGTTATCGAACTTTTATCAATTATACTTCATTTCAAGAAGAAAATTTCTTACATTTGACAGTTGATTGTGACGTATTGTTACAGAGTTTAAATTGTTGGTGAAAAAAGAAAAGTAAACACAAAGTTTCCACCAGCTTTTTTAGTCTGTAGAAATATATACCCACAATACCTAATCCTCTAGATCAACGAACTATTTACTTGTCTCGTGACCTGCCCTAAGCTGGCGTTGATCCTGATCAGGTGCTGTCCGAGTCAGGCAAATAGTTCTTTTGAATCTTTGGATCAATGTGGTCTCCGGGTTGTATTTGCTGCTCCCCAGACACCGTACAACAAGAACCCACAAGGAATGTACTGCTGTCACTACCACATAGGCAAGGTGACATCAAATATGTGACCTGCATGAAGTGTTCGTTGATAGTGTGCATACATTGTTTGGAGGCTCTCACCAAAACAGTGCAAGCTTCATCCAAGTGCAAGACGGTGCATCCTTCTGATCCATCACTGATTGCTCTTGCAGATATGATGTCAGCTGCAAATAGCAACCGTGGCAATTGCTCGATGGGATTTTGTTGCTCTTTTTCTTCCTCAATTCCAAATACCTCTAAGTGCACATTGGTGAAGCCGCCTAGAACGCCTCTGCTTCTGTCCTCTGCAGCACATTCATCAGAAGACGAAGAATACGAATTCATCAATCATGATACTGCTAACAAGAGAAGCAGGTACTCCATGATGAGAGAGCGCATCAAAGACCACACAAGTGTTAACTTCCTGAAGAATTACTTCACCACACTGCACCCTCCACCATCAATGAAACCTCCAAACATCCATGGAATCCTTTACGACATGAACAAGAGTCGTTTTCGGTCAAAAAGCCCCTCCTACAGCTGAATCAAGTTCAAGGAGCTTTGATATACCCCGAGTTCAACCTTCTCCTCCAATCCGATGCTACTAACATCCATTGGAGCTGTGATCATTTAGCTTTAGCTGAATTGCAAGTGGACTCAACCCCAGCAATCATTTATGCAGTCATAAGCTCTGTAAATGCGACAGACATTGAAGACTACATGAAAGAGCAATCGTGTACTACAACACGTTTGAACAACAAGCCCGAGCGCATTGTACTGCAAGTGCAATCTCCAGAAGACTCCACCAAGGAAATGGATGTTGCTGTGGATGTTTTCATTGTTGATCAAGTCATGAAGATGGAAAGTAATAATCCACTGAAGGGTCAAAGTTACTTAGACCCATCCTTTGTTGCTGGGTTCGAGTTTTTCGGACAAGAAGATACTGAGTGAGAATGAAATGAATGTTGATTAGAAGTCAATTATCTTGCACGTTACTCACCTTCCTCACATTATTTCTCATTAGAGAGAGTTGTCATTGCACAATCATTTTAGGATCATTCAGCATGGAAGAATCCATCGATACTCCCAAGCTATTGTTACTCCGTCCAAGTGGAATGCTTTGTAATGTCTTGCTTACGAAGTCTGAGAAAGACAACTTTGCGCTAGAAATTTATAAGCAATTGTGTTCGTATGCTGGACAAAGAGGATTTGAAGTTAGGAGAACGTGTGGCTCTTCTGGAACAGTCGACAGAGAAACCGACAAGAATCTCCTGTATTTCCTGAATTACCATGAGGGAATATCACCAAGATTAGCAAGAGGATGCGTCATTCTACGTGGTGAAGACAGATTCATTTTCTGTTATGCAAAAGTGTCTCCTTCTCCAGTAGTTGACATTGTTGTGTGGGACTACTCTCCGCCCAGAGAAGGAGGTCAATTCAAAATGTCAGCTCCATGTATTGCAAAGTATCCACCAATTGCTGAGATGATATATCTCAAGAGCCTTGCAATCTGTATCTTGAATTCTTTTAACACTCACCGTACAAAAAAAGGGAAGGAACCAATTGCTTGTGGTCCCTTGCAGTTTGAAAGTGTTAGTTTGAAAAACGCACGAAAGGAATATCAACAGGCCAATTACGAAGAAGCGATGTTTCGTTTTTTAGAAAGATTCAATAGTTTCAACCATTACAGCATGGTTGCATATCCTGTGGGTCTACATAAAGACAACTTCAAACATGGGAAAGAAAGCCTGGAGAATAAGGTATTGTTTTGTCTGAATCCCAATTTTGGAAAGTCTATTGGGAGAGGGGGTTGTCTTGTTGGGCGAAGTTATGTGTATGCATTGTTAGATTGGTAAATTTGTTAAAGTGGTAAATGAGGGAATGTTTAATTGGCGTCTTAAGTTATATAGAAGCAATAGATAGTTCAACATCATTGTTTTGTACCGAAGTTCCTGGGTGATCATTTATTGTTTTGTGGAACACATATTTCTTGGTTTTGTTCTTATGGGTAATTAACATGTTCATGACCTTACCCATAACCCAAATGTTTGTCCAATTTACATCTTCGTAACCATCGATGAGCAGAAATGAAATACAAAACAGCCTATTTTCAATAGAATCGGGCAAGTCTCCTTCCAAAAAACTAATTCTATGCACACTGAAGTTTCGTGTTTGAAGACACAATGGGATGGTTCCGTAAATTAGATGTAACGGTGGCTTCTCGACACTTTTACTCACATTTGTGTTTTTCATCCTATCACGTAGATTATCCATGTCTTGCTGATTTGACGTCATTAAACAGTATTCATATGCATTCAACTTCAAGCCTTAATGCTTTGGACAGTTCGTCACCAAATGACCTTGATTACAAAAACTACAGTGAATGTTCCTGCTAGCATTTCCATTGACCTGTACCGTATGCGAGGACCCAGAAACATCCTGCAAAAGACCGAGTGACTGAATTGACTTCTTAATTTTTTTCGACGCAACATTTGACTGTATTTCATGCATTGGTTCCGCACGAGTTTTGCGCTGTGTCGACCGGGCCATTGCAGTAGGCACATCAATTGTAAATTCATTTGCGGTGTTTGGAATGGTTTCACTTCGATTGTTATCCACAGTCACGATACCTTGTAACTGCAACACAAGATTTGAGATTTGAAACTGTTGCTCACAAGAAAAAGTGTTGTATCCACCTGTAACAGCTGATAGAATGTTACTGATCTGTTTTTTCCTGAGAGGTTTTACACCACCATCCTGTTTTGTCTGTAACATTGAAGCAGAAGACTGGTTGACGATTTCATCGTTTTCGGTCGATTCCATTGTGTCTACTGGCGTTCTCTGGGTTTCCATTTCTTCATATTCAAATCCAATCAGTCCATCAATAAAATCAGTCTCAGATTCATTCCAACCAACTAACGATCCTCTCACACGTTGTCAACGAAAGTGTCTGTCAAGGAAGTAAGAGCTTTCAAAGCCACCTCTGACTTTAATCTCATGAGCACACATGTCCAATTCCCTCAATCTATCGTAACACACACACCTCTCGTTCTTTGACTTAAAAGTTCGGCTAGGAGCGTCGTCGTACCTTGCAGATCGAACAACATACATCTGTGTGTGATGTTCGTCAATTGTTTCCTCCATTGTTAAGTCATTAAGAGCTCTTTCGGCTGCTCTCTTGTATTGTTCATAAATTGGAAGACACAAAACGGATGCAGCTTTCAGGAGATCTTTAACAATCCACGTTGGAGGTTCGTTTTTCAGCCGGCCGACTTCTACTCGCATCTTCTGTGAGTGGCCTTCCAATAACTGGTTTGTAATGGCAACACGAGCTTTCTGACGCTGCAATAGATCTTGATTAGAGTTACAGGATGCTCACAGTAGGTGTTCCCTCCCTGTGCTACGCCAGGGTTCAAGTGTGAGATTACACTCCAATGGTTCTGCTCGCTACATGCACTTCCATGAAGTCCACAATTCCCTGGTATCTTGGCAAGGAGATGAGATGCATATGTGTGGCGTCTCTCGACAAAATCTACAAGTTTCTCTTCCAATGCACCATTCCTTGGTGTGATATTATGCAATCGTTGGAGAGCAAGCTCCGATGTCGATTGAAACTCTTTCTCTGACTCGGATTTCACCATTTTTACCAAGTATCCCTGTAGCAGTTTGTACCCACTTTTTCCAAAGATTTTCACCAAACCTGAATCAAGTAGATGCCATGAGCATTAACAAAACCCAACTTCTGGATTAAGTCCTGATCAAAAAAAACATCTGCTGCGACCGCACTGACATCAGACAGTGAACGCCCGGGAGAATGTGCCTTCAAAAAATTACATGCGAATTGGTACATATCTTCTTGCTCTCCACAAAGAATCCCTTCGCATCCGATGCAAACTTTCTTCATCTCATCATACATTGCTAGCGAGAAGTATGGCCAAAGCAAGGTATTTATTCCCCTTTTCATCATATCAAGGCCAAAGAAGTCACCAAATAATTTGAAATTACGCCTATTAGTTTCTTCCCAGACTCACTTGTACTAGACAACATTTCAGCCAGTTGGAAGGCAAATCCTTTTGCCTTGGATTTGATTAACTCCAAATATTCAATAAATGAAAATAGTTCCTCGTCTTTGCTGACAGATGACCCTGTCACTTCAAGCCACAGCGACTGGGCAAGTTCATATGCTTCATCATCATCAATGTCTATCTCATTCTCAATCCCATCAAGTAGATTACCTGCATTCACCACCTCTTTAAACTGCTCGTAATCACCATCTAATCTTCTGTAGACAGGAAGCAATCTCATTACCTTCACACGAACGTTGAACACATCGTACTTCGAAAATTCCTTGGCCCTAGGCCAGACTGGCTTCATGATATTGGTGATTAGATTGGAATCAAGTCTTCCCAGATTGTCCATGTAGTTGCATAAAGTGAAAATTGCTGATTTTGGCATGTTGTTCATGTATTTTCGAGCTCGCTGAGAAGTGTTCACTCTATTCTGTTTGCTTGGTTGACAGGCTGAACCATGAGTACAACATCCATGGATGATTTTAATGGGTCTATCCCATCTCTTCTTATATCTCCACTTTTGTTTGGTAGAATCAGCAGGCATGTACCTCTCGGTTTCCAAAGATGCAATTTTGAATTGAAATGTGCATCCAGCATTCAAAGGACCATTAACATATGCACGCTTTGTCTTATCGGTTCCCTGTCTGTTGCATTTAATGTACTCTTTATCGAGACGGATGGTGAAACCGTGATACTTTGCCACAAGATCCATAGCTGTTATCAACAACTCTCTACTAATCCATACCTCATCTGCTTGGAATAAGTGCCTTGAAAGCTCTTCGTAATCACAATAATTGGGGTTGTAGTCTGGAGATGCCTTGTCGCAATATTGGATGAATCGGGAACTATCAAATTCAACAACAAGCATTCCGGTCTGCTTTAAAGCGCCATTACCAAAAGTTCTGATGTCTGTTTCTTTGGGGGTTTCTACAAATTTGGCAACATTAGTCGGAGAATAGGAGTTAACAGAAGGGGCGTGGGACTGGACAGATTGACAGTCACTTGAAGGATCATCTAATAATGTCTGATCAACAACAAAATCATCGATTGCTGCATCTTCAACAGACACATATCCGACAGACGAAGCTTAGCCACAGAATTGTTGTTGAAAGAATCCATTGTAATCAAAGGAATATTTTCATGGGTTGATGCTTAGTTTGATTCACTGCCTTTCGTTAATGGAGCGGTACTTAGCGTGGAACTTCAGGGTACCATTTGAAAGGAGATCATGGTTAATTATCATAGTACAGAAGCATCAAATGGATTAGCAAGGTGCTCCAATGTATCCAGCAAGGCACATTTCTGACTGGATGAAGTTTCATACTGAAAGTTTCAAAAGAGGATGTTGTAAATTTTCAAAAAACCTTTATGTCATTAAGATATAAAACATACCCTATTAATGGCGGGAAATTGGTCTCGTCAGAATTCTCGTCGAATTGGTCCTCGTCATATCAGACCGCCTGCATTTCTTACGGGGTTAAGGAAACTACGCTTATTTTTTAGGTGATTAGGTTGTTTCCATAAAACAGAGAGACTATATATTTTTCTTGTGTTTGTAGATAGGAAATAATAGATGCTGACATACATAACACATGATTCTATTCCATGAAACTAGTAGGTACGGTATGGTATGTGCGCAAACAATCATACATACCATACCATATACAATACTCATTACTCGCGGTGCGCACCGCATTACTTATAAAATACACTATGGTATATTATGGTACGATATAAGAGGTATCTAGAGATACACAAGAACACATGGGTAGAATGTACATCGTACTAGGAGAAACAGGCAACAATATATATTATGCATATATTAATACTTATATCATGAAGTACGTGATTCGAGTTTCCGCCAAAGTCATTCACAGCTCTTCCGGTACAATACTGCGTCATCCAACGGTTTGTGGCTATGATGGTTCTCATGAGGTTACGAGCACATTCGTGTGATGTGGCGACAAACTGGCAATGACATACGTGAACAGGCACAGGACCGGCATTTAATTACCTTTAATGGTGAACTGAAAAGCCAATCTCCAAAAGAAAAGCCAATCTCAAAAAAGAAAACCGGATACCATTTCATTTTTACGTAGGAATAGTACGAAGATTGGTAAATGCCAAAAGAAAACTAATTCTCCAAAAGAAAACCAATCCCCAATATATTTGCCGACCTGGATAGGTTGGTATTTTATTTAAGCCTTAATGACGAAATCAAGACTTTTGTGAGAAGAACATTTCCCATTAGATCGATTTTGAAAAAGAATAGATCTAATCTGATACATGCCTAGGACGTGAAATCATAGGTTAGTAATAATCACATAACTTAGGTTTTCTACATTAGAAATAGATTTTTGAAGTTAGATTATAAATTCTTCTCTAGAGATGTGATTTTTCTAAATCATACACCCTATATCTAAAAAATTTTGAAAATCTATTTTAGCGAAACTAGTAATCTGTTTAGATTCAAATTCTGCATAATGGATATTAAATTAGTGTTCTATATTAGATGTAGATGGTATCCATTCCTCTCGGTGCCTTGCTGAGCAGTCGTGTCTAATATTAATTATAATAATATTACCTAAGTAATTACTACTTATAATTACTTTGACAAATAATTATCTGTTAACTACTACCATACCCTACCACTTTACGCATGAAGTTGGAGCTTATTAGGCACATATTATTATCTTTTAGTGAATAATATATTTTCTTGGTGTTCCCTGAACCCCTACAACGTTCAAATGAGCTTATTTATTTATTTATTTACGTACTTCGACATAGGAAATTGTTGACGCTCGACAATTTTCTCAAATCTGTCAAAAAATAACTTTGTCATTTTAAAGGTTGACTGTTCTTAATCTGTCAAACTGTTATTAGTCAGTCAGAACCATTACACTAGGACATTAATGATTTCATCAATAACCTTGTCATTTTAAAGGTTGTCAGTTCTTAAACTGTCAAACTGTTATTAATCCTCTTACCAGTGCTAGTGCCAATCTAACCTAAGTACAGCTACTTGTGTCGAAACGACCCAAGTATACCAGATGTGTTGGTTTTGGATGTGTTCGAGCCCGTTTCAGCATTTTCTGACATCACCATTGAATCCTACGCAAAAAGTTTGGCAAGATAGTCCCCATAACCGCATGTATTGCCTTGATACTACAAAACTCACGACCAATGACAGCAGCGACACCATGTTTCCAGCTCCTGACGACGAATCCTCTCCACCAAGCCCAATTCATTCACCGCAACGAGCAAAAGATCCACCCAAAATAGCACTAACATCGGAACAAGTGTGCGTCCATCCTGTTCCTTCTATTATTTATCCGTCTTCCCACAAATGACATAACTCACTTTTGTCATTACCATATTCCTTCTTGCAGATGTCTTGCTATCAATAGTTGAAGAGATTTTGAAGTCTCCCGATACAAACAAACGATTCTTCGTCCTTGGTTGTTTTCATGATGAAGAAATTGAGAATAGGCATCCATTCCAGAAAATGATTGAGAACGTACAAGGCGTGGGTGTCACTACAAGAATTGTCAAGTTAGAATGCATGGACAAGGATATGGCGACCAGGATATTATCTAATCTTCTGCATCTATCCCCGCGACTTGGGAGGCCCCTGTCTGATATTTTGTATCATAGAATGAAAGGCAATGCTCTCTTCTTCTTGCAATATTTACTCTTGCTGAATAAGGATAAGCTACTTTATCTAAACCTGAGGCACCATTGTTGGCAATGGGACGAGGACAAAATGTGGTCGTGAGGTTTGCCGGATGATGTTGCCATCTTATTTGCACAAAGGGTCAATAGGCTCTCAGCAGGAGTGAAGTCAGCCCTTTTTACACTTTCATGCTTTGGTGCATTGGTAGAAATTGATATTTTAAAGGAACTAGAGGCAAGTCTTTGGTGATAAGTTGATTGATCATTTAGTGGTCGCAGGAAAAGAAGGATTCATAGTGATAAAGAATATGATGAAGAGTAGATGGTAGCAACAAAAGTGGGATTAACAATTAATATTTTCCTATTTTCCAAATTCTACTTTGTTACGTTCAACCATTTTGCGACCAATTTGCAAATGTGTGAATTATCAAATGGACTGTTCTCCAAGTTAGGGCCTAACCCTCCTCGTCAATGTCCCTGTGACCAGTGGGTGACTACCTTAATCGTTCCAGGTGTCTAGATGTTCAAATATCCAATCCCAGATGTATATTTTAGAACTGATTTGGGACAGTTTTTAAGAACTGGCTACCACAATTACTTTCGGCTACAAATGTTTCAGATTTCGTTTTTCGCATGATTCCCTGATGCTGACAGCGAGATTTGCGAAACAACCGCGATGCCCATCACCATTTCCCTCCACGTTCTCCATAACCACTCCGTTCTGACACCATGATGCACTCTGATTGATCCACGAGCAGAATGCTGTCGATCCTTCCTGCCTCCTCCACTCAACATCGCGTGAAGATACTCGTGCTTATCCTAGCACTTTGCTCGTATTCCAACAGCATTCATGAACGCACGTGGCTGTCAGGGAAGCTGTTCTCCACCCCTGCAAATCTTTGTGGAATCATCTCTTCCATTTTGGATACCCCTCTTCCTTCCTGTTGATGACAGGACTCACTCGTGAAGCTTTCTCTATGCTCCATGATCTCCTCAAACCGCCTGGACATCCAGATCTTCCAAAACGAGCCGGACGTAAGTGGTCTTTGTCTTCCGAAGGACAACTGGGGCTCTTTTTGTTTTACATTGCGAGCACAATGAATTATAAATTCTTGTGTGTGATTTTTGGTATCACCCCAAATCCCTGTTTGCGCATATTGAGGAATATGTTGAAGTTGGTTGTCCGTCGTCTGAAATACCATCCTCTTGCAAAAATTGAATTTCCCATGCCAGAGAAGATGGCGCTGTTTGCTTCGATGATAAGGAATCGAGAGGCTGTCATTGACGATGTGATTGGTTTCATGGATGGGGTTGCTTTGAAGACTGAGTGTGCGTCCGAGCGGGTTACACAAAACGCATTTTATAGTGGGTATGAATGCGACACTACAGTGAACAATGTTTTCACTTATGGTCCGGATGGTAAGGTATTCCTCGCAGCGATTAACTTCCCTGGCAGTTGGGCCGACGGATCTTTGTGTGTGAGGTTCCTTGATTCGATTCGAAGGAGGATTAGACACTACAAAACTTGTGTTGACCAGGGTTTCCCTCGGAGCGGTGATGCATGGAACATTCTGGTTGGGCCAATGAACGAGCGGAGTGCAAGGCGGTTACACCCCACAATGCACGAATTCATGTTGCAAGTGAGCAATGTGTATGTTTCTTTGAGGCAATCCAGTGAGTGGGGTATGCGTGCATTGCAAGCTTCTTTCCCTCCATTCAAGAAAAGCTCCCATCTGATGCCAAACAACGACGATTGGTTGTGCAATCCATTATCCTGACACACAACTTCAAACGGGCATCGTAGGACGTAATCAAATAAAAACTGTATTTGATCCTGAGTATGAGCGATACGTCAACCTTAAGGGATATGATCGCATTGGCCAGTACTACTTGCGGCCAGAAGACTTTAACTCCGATAATGATGATAATAATATTTAATTTGATTTAATATAGCTTTAATTCCAACTTTATTCCATAATTAATTTCGTTTCATTTAATACAAGTTTAATTCCATTGTCACATATACAATCACCACAACTATAATTAATCCTCCTTCTCTTCATCAACATTGTGTTCCTGTTCCACATTGTCTGCATTCACTGGTGCACCCGCTAAATGCCTCCCTCCGGTAGCGAACGCACCAGTACCCATCATCATCATCATCATCATCTGCATATTCTGCTGTTGTTGCTGCATTTGGCGTTCCAACCTACGATCACGCCGATCCTCCATCTCCTCCCTCTCACGCCTTGCTTCCTCTCTCTCACGTCTCGCCTCTTCGCGTTCCGGCCTACGCTGCTCTTCCGCCTCGTCCCACTCCATCTTCCTCATCATCATAAATTGATGCAGGTCGTCACTCCTCCCGTCAACAATCAACAATGCAATCTTCTCGATAGACTTCGTCACGGATCCTCGTTCGCAATTTGTCAAGTTTTTAGTCTTATTGGTCTTACCTGTCCTCCTAGACTTAGATTTCCTTCCCGACTCCATGTTAACAGGTGAGGTGCTCCGCCTTGCCGTGGCAACAGATGCGGAGGTGGTGGTTCTCCTTGTAGCCTGAGTTGTTTGTGCCTCCTCCATATTGAAGTTGTCATCAAGCTCATTCGCAGTGGTGGTACGAGAGACAGCAGCGTTGGCGATGGCGTCAGTGGTGGCAGTGTTGACGGTGGTGTCCACTGGATCAGTGGCGTCATCGTTGCCCTCTGCAAAATCCATCACATCCATGGGTGGCAACATCGGCAGCGGGGGTGGTTGCGAGAACGGCGTCGGGACCTGATGCGGCTGCACTTCTGTGGCAGGTACTTCTTCTTCTTCCTCCTCCTCGGACGATTCTTCTTGCTCATACTCACTGTCTTTAGAGTTCAACGAGGATGATGACGATGGATTCATCTCATCTTCTGACGATCCGCCGAGGATTCCAGACGATGACTTGTCAAGAATCTGCCTCTCAATGGCAATGCATTTATTAATCCGATCCTTGGCGTCCGCCCCCATTCTCCCAGTTGGCTTTTTCATATTATTACACAGTTTCCTTACCCAATTCTTCTTCAAATTGTCCTCAGAACACAAAATCTCCTCACCTGACTCTTCTTTGTAGGCCAGCTCAACCAGGCGCCAACCTTTGTTGCCATTAGGCAACAGCCTCTCAACAATGCGGATGAGAATACTGTTCTGGTAGTTGGGAACTCCAGTTTTGCGGCCGCCGCGACGAGGAGCACGGCCAGCGTCCGAATCGTCGTTGTCGCTCATGATCTTTATGAGAATTTGGGGAGACAGGGGGTGACAAGCCCCTCCACATGCATCGCGAGGAATAATAACCTATTCATGTGCATCCGTGGGCTTCCATGTGGTATTTTTTTCTTTCAGATTGTTCCAATTGTTTTCCAAACTAGACAAAAGGGGTGTCCGGACACCCCCTCTTTCCAGTTTGGAACGGCATCTGAGACGATCTGGAAAAAAGGGGGTTGGTCAGGAGGTCTGGAACAGATCTGGCCGTTCCAGAAATTTGGATATTTGAACATCTGAACACCTGGAACGATTAAGGTAGTCACCCAGTGTAAACATTATCTGGACTAGAAACAAGGGTTCAGATGAAAGCGACAATGCAATCTGGAATCCTTATACGAACACGACGACCCAAAATACCATGTTCGTCCCAAACATAGGTGCGATAGAGATGATTGCAGAACATGTGCAGTGATGATGATAGAGATGACGATGTGAGAGAGGAGTACAGTGATCTATGATGGATTGAAGGGATGATGATTGATGAAATGGTTTGGGCAGGAGGAAGGTGAGAGGGAACTCGTGATGCGAAATGCATAGAGAATAAGATGGGGCCGCTTAAAAGTGGCTTAAAAGTGCTGTACTAAGGTCGTAATCTACTCAAGTATAGCCTATACAAGGAATTTTTCTGTCCTGGTATAGCACATTTAAGGCATTTCTCACTAAGAGGGTTAATCGGTCAGACCTCTTACATGTTTGACTATCATTTTTGAAATTTCTACACGCATCATGCAGACCTACCTGGTCTATTATTTACTCTCAACGACAAGGTCTTTTTGACACAACTGGCTATCAAAAGCCCTTGATTTCTATGATTAGCGGCGGGAAATTTTTGCGGTTCTTAGAAAATATGATATTCAAATCTTTCCTACGTCTAAGTTTAGTTCAACAAACTCTTTTTCAAACTAATTAATAGTTTCAAACTCCGATCCCTCACCTCCTCCTCACCTCCACCAACAAGCCCAAAATTTCCCGCTGCTAATTGTAGAAATCCAGGGCTTATGATAGCCAGTCGTGTCAAAGCGGCCTTCCCGTTGAGAGTGAATAACAGACTGCGCAGGTGTGCATGGTGTGTGTCAAAATTTCAAAAATGATAGTCAAACGTGAGACAGCATGACAAAGTGATTGATGAAATCATTATGTCATCTTGTAAATAAAATAATTACCATACCAATCTCTGAAAGGTTCTGGCCGATTAATAACAGTTTGACAGATTGGATGACTTCCGTAATTGGTCTATTGGTCTAGACGTCCAGATCAAGCTGAACTTTAGAACAGATTTGGACCATGTTTATGCCCAACCTTACAGTTACCTGTACCTGTACCCGTACCCAAAGTTCAGCTTATTTTCTAGAATACCAAATCTGTGTGCATTTTCATGTATTCCTTCCTTACAGTTCACGTACACATACCCGAATGGGAGTGCTGCTATTACTAGTAAACATGCAACAGATATTTTGAGATTCAGCAAAATCGAAGATTCTTTTAAGTACATCACACTAAAAATGTGAGGTCATCTATGATATTCAAAATGGGTTGGCGCAATCTGACAAAGAATGTCTTGGGATGGTGTGACCATAACACCTAAAATGTGTTGTACACAACAGGTACACCATCCTTACAGTAACGAAAAACATCACACACACGTACCCCAAAATTCAGATGATGTTGGGGTGAGCTCTGAATTCACCCAAGAATGAACTTCATTTTCGGGTGGATTTTGCCCTCATAACCTGCTACCCGAAAGTTACCCTTCAAGGTCTGGCAAACTTTGCGGTTGTAAGGATGGAGGTTCACGTGCCCGTCCCAAACTACACAACAAATCAAACTTCGGGTATGTGTACGGGTGACTGTAATACTGGGCCTTAGACCGCGTCTTTAAAAGTGCTTACCATAATGGGTGGTTACAGTAATTGGTCTATTAGCCTAAACGTGAAAAAATGCGTGATCCAAATTTCAGATCTGGACCCCGTTTAGAACTTGATTTTAAAAATGGGTACCCTAAATCCTATTAGTCCAAAAGTGTTCTAACCCATTTTTTTCTTGCGGCTCACCCAGAAATAATTGAATTTGCAAGAATATATGTTGTCGGGTGGAGTTGTCTTGCTGTCCGCCATCTCATATCTCTAACTCATCTAAGAAACCATGATGTGCTGCAATGAATACCATCATCTCAAAGTGTTTGTATCCCTACTGCACTCATAATTTATCACAACAGTATTCGTGACCGCAACTTTCTTCTGAGAGCGGCAAGTCTTCCTCCCTCTAGCTCACCCTGGCATTATCTTTATCATAAAGGGGACCCGTCATCATTTTTATTCATGACTGGCTTGACACAAGAAGCATTTCACATGCTTCATGACACTGTGAAGCCTCCGGGTCATCCATCTCTTCCTAGAAGAAAACGATGTAAGTGGTCATTGTCTTTGGAAGGGCAGTTGGGGCTGCTATTGTTTTGTATTTGCAGCACGATGCACCATAAGTATCTCTGTTTGATTTTTCGGGTGTCACCAAATGCCTGTTCCCGAATCTTGAGGAATATGTTAGAACTCGTGGTTTGACGCTTGTGTTTTCATCCTGTGGCAAGTATTCAATTCCCTTGCGCAGAGAAGATGCAGTTGTTTGCTTCTATGATTCATGAATGTGAGCCCGCAGTAAACCATGAAATTGGCTTTATGGATGGAGTTGTGCTTGCTACCAAATGCACATCTGAAAAAGTCACACAAAACTCATTCTACAGTGGATACCAGTGTTACACCATGATCAACAATGTATTTGGTTATGGTCCTGATGAAAAAGTATTTATCGCTGCAATCAACTTTCCCGGTAGTTGGGTGGATGGACCTGTTAGTGTTTGAATTCTATGATCAGTCCGGAGAAGAATTGGTTCAATCAAAATATGTGTCGATCAAGGATTTCCTTGCAGTGGTGATGCATGGAACATCTTGGTTGGACAAATGAACAAACGGAGTGCAAGGCGGCTGCACCCAGTATTACGAGATTACTTACTGCAGTTAAATAATGTTTACACATCACTTCGACAGGCAACTGAGTGGGGCATGTGTGGATTGCAAGGTTCTTTCCCTCGCATTAAGAAACATCTTCCTACTAATTGCTCCCAGAGGAGACTGGTGGTTGAATCAATCATACTAATTAACAATTTTCCAACAGAAATAGTACGTTCAAACCAGATTAAGACTGTGTTTGATTCGGAGTACGAATGCTAACCTCGAGGGATACGACAGGATTAGGCAATATTACCTTTGTCCAGAGGACTTTGAATCGGGAGTTGATGAGGATGACAATGATTTACATTAATAGAATAAAAATAATAAAGTGGTCATAATGAGAACATGACATAGTGTTGGCTTTATTTTATTGGTATCATAATATTGATTTTAAAATACAACGAACATATGAAAATATTATACTACTTGGTGTACCACCACCAAATACCTACTAAGTCTGAAAATCACTACACATTATCACAAGGTTAAACATTTCGTATTTTAAGGTCTAGTTATTTTATAAATTGCTAGAGAGACGTAAAAAATTTGTCTAAGACTTTTATTGCAAAAACTCCTTCAAAATAGGGGGGAAGAAAGCATTGGTATCTCTGCTATCTCCAAGCCATCAAAAAGGATAAGAGTATGATGCACTCTTGTTTCGTTTCATTTCTTCTTGCTAGGAAAGCTAATAATCTGGTTTGATTGTTGTGTGTTATAAAGTCTAAGGAGAAGGTTCCATCATGGTGACAATTCTTTCTGCACTTCATAATCGTGTAGCAAACTCAAATCCCTGCTGAAACCAATATCAAAGTGGACAACTCATCCCCATTAAAAAACAATTTTTGATTTAAACTTGAGAGAGAGAGAGAGAGAGAGAGAGAGAGAGAGAGAGAGAGAGAGAGAGAGAGAGAGAGAGAGAGAGAGAGAGAGAGAGAGAGAGAGAGAGAGAGAGAGAGAGAGAGAGAGAGAGAGAGAGAGAGAGAGAGAGAGAGAGAGAGAGAGAGAGAGAGAGAGAGAGAGAGAGAGAGAGAGAGAGAGAGAGAGAGAGAGAGAGAGAGAGAGAGAGAGAGAGAGAGAGAGAGAGAGAGAGAGAGAGAGAGAGAGAGACAACAAGAGTTATGAGTGGAAGGGTATCATGGGACAATCAACATTCTATAATATAAAACTTACCACCCAGATTATGCTACAGGCTGGTTATTTTTAGACGGGGCGGCAGTAAGTAACAAAGGGTAAGAGTTCTCAACATGAAATCAAGCACTTACAACAGATTTTGTGTTGTGCACAGACACATCGTCAGGGTGACCATAAGCGGGGGGTGTG
This sequence comes from Cyclotella cryptica, assembly GCA_013187285.1. Taxonomy (NCBI): domain Eukaryota; phylum Bacillariophyta; class Thalassiosirophyceae; order Thalassiosirales; family Thalassiosiraceae; genus Cyclotella; species Cyclotella cryptica. The sequence continues at coordinate 529 of JABMIG010000199.1, read as the reverse complement.
GTCATTTAAGGATACATCTCAGCTGAGGGAAAAAAACGCGATGATGCATAAGATATTAGTTTAGAAGAGAAAGGGGACGTTGAGTCTGAAAAGTTTGTTTTGACGCGGTGTGGCTCTGGGAGAAAACATGCAACAAATAGGCCATATTTCCGCAATCACGAGGGTGACAATTCTGTGTGGAAATACTGGGAAAGAAAAAAATGCAACGCACCATGGGTCTCTCGGTGGCAAAGGAAATGTTTGTGGTGGGTGAAATGTGTGTTTTGAGGAACACGACCTTGGTCACGCCTGCGGCCGATGGAGACAAATCGGCCATGATTGTTTGCTTCTTGTTTGAGGGAGCACACGATGGAAATGAGCATGACTTATTTTTGTATCTTATGTTAGTCACACGTGAGTGGTATTAATAGGCCCTAATGTGTTAATTTGTTAGGAATTTTTTAGTGTTACATGCAACGGAAATGACCACCAGTGTAGAATTATGATTACCCAAATATTATGGGATTGAGTAATGGTATTCTCAATTGTA